>WNGS01160430.1:8301546-8312007 GCA_020271785.1 Procambarus virginalis | reverse complement strand
TCCTTTAAACGCAGATTCTTTGGCTAACTCATCAGCTCTATCATGCATTCGGAGGCCAACATGATATGGAGACCACATGAAATGGACTCTGTTACATCCTAATAATTTTGTTGTATTTGTGTCTAGCTTCGGACACGAGCATGTTACAGTTTGTCTTAAAGAGTTGAATAGCATTTAAGGATGATAAGGAGTCACTTACAATTAATGTATCAAGTTGGAGACTTGTACACATTTCAGTGCAAGGATCAAGCCAATAGTTCAGTCTGAAGGGTAGAGGCCAGTTGTTTATACGGACTCCCGACTCAAAGTACAAGCCATCGCCCATTGTCAGAACAACTGCACTTCCAGCTGCACCCGTGGTGCGGTGTAGGGAACCATCAGTGTATATGATTTGAGAGAGAGAATGCTCTGTGGACAGAGTATCAATATGGCTTAAAACGTTGAGCTTTGCCTCAAGACGAAGCTTGGGCTGATCTCTAATGTGCTTCTTGGGTGGAAAGGGAGGGATTAAAATTGGAAAGGGTGTAATCTCTCACGTGGCGTGAAAGTGCCGTTGTTGTCTCTCTTGGTACAAATTATAAATCTGATACATTCTGAGTTCAGTTCCAGTTTTAGTTATCCATTTAATAATAAAGATTTGAATTTATATGATTTTCATCTGAATATATGAGGAACCCAAAATTAATAACAAAGAAAATGGAAGACCCGACGAGGTGGCCAACCGAGCGCCTCCAGCATTGACAACATACTTCTACCAGCGCCGCCTGTTTCCTCTCTGAACGGTAACACTAGAGGCTCACCCGTCCTGCGGGAGTATCGTGTCTCCTGACCTGACCCGTCCAGCAGGAGTGTCGTGTCTCCTGACCTGACCCGTCCTGCAGGAGTGTCGTCTCCTGGCCTGACCCGTCCTGCAGGAGTGTCGTGTCTCCTGACCTGACCCGTCCTGCAGGAGTGTCGTGTCTCCTGGCTCCTGGCCCCCGTCCTGCAGGAGTGTCGTGTCTCCTGACCTGACCCGTCCTGCGGGAGTGTCGTGTCTCCTGGCCTGACCCGTCCTGCGGGAGTGTCGTGTCTCCTGGCCTGACCCGTCCTGCGGGAGTATCGTGTCTCCTGACCTGACCCGTCCTGCAGGAGTGTCGTGTCTCCTGACCTGACCCGTCCTGCGGGAGTGTCGTGTCTCCTGACCTGACCCGTCCTGCAGGAGTGTCGTGTCTCCTGGCCTGACCCGTCCTGCAGGAGTGTCGTGTCTCCTGACCTGACCCGTCCTGCGGGAGTGTCGTGTCTCCTGGCCTGACCCGTCCTGCGGGAGTGTCGTGTCTCCCTGGCCTGACCCGTCCTGCGGGAGTGTCGTGTCTCCTGACCTGACCCGTCCTGCAGGAGTGTCGTGTCTCCTGGCCTGACCCGTCCTGCAGGAGTGTCGTGTCTCCTGACCTGACCCGTCCTGCAGGAGTGTCGTGTCTCCTGCCTGACCCGTCCTGCAGGAGTGTCGTGTCTCCTGACCTGACCCGTCCTGCGGGAGTGTCGTGTCTCCTGGCCTGACCCGTCCTGCGGAGTGTCGTGTCTCCTGGCCTGACCCGTCCTGCGGGAGTATCGTGTCTCCTGACCTGACCCGTCCTGCAGGAGTGTCGTGTCTCCTGACCTGACCCGTCCCGTCCTGCGGGAGTATCGTGTCTCCTGGCCTGACCCGTAACCAGGAGTGTCGTGTCTCCTGGCCTGACCCGTCCTGCGGGAGTCGTGTCTCCGGACCTGACCCGTCTGCGGGAGTGTCGTGTCTCCTGGCCTGACCCGTCCTGCAGGAGTGTCGTGTCTCCTGACCTGACCCGTCCTGCGGAGTGTCGTGTCTCCTGGCCTGACCCGTAAACCAGAGTGTCGTGTCTCCTGACCTGACCCATCCTGCAGGAGTGTCGTGTCTCCTGGCCTGACCCGTAAACCAGGAGTGTCGTGTCTCCTGGCCTGACCCGTCCTGCGGGAGTGTCGTGTCTCCTGACCTGACCCATCCTGCAGGAGTGTCGTGTCTCCTGGCCTGACCCGTAAACCAGGAGTGCGTGTCTCCTGGCCTGACCCGTCCTGCGGGAGTGTCGTGTCTCCTGGCCTGACCCGTCCTGCGGGAGTGTCGTGTCTCCTGGCCTGACCCGTCCTGCAGGAGTGTCGTGTCTCCTGGCCTGACCCGTAAACCAGGAGTGTTGTGTCTCCTGCCTGACCCGTCCTGCGGGAGTGTCGTGTCTCCTGACCTGACCCGTCCTGCGGGAGTATCGTGTCTCTTGACCTGACCCGTCCTGCGGGAGTGTCGTGTCTCCTGACCTGACCCGTCGTGCGGGAGTATCGTGTCTCCTGACCTGACCCGTCCTGCAGGAGTGTCGTGTCTCCTGGCCTGACCCGTCCAGCAGGAGTGTCGTGTCTCCTGGCCTGACCCGTCCAGCAGGAGTGTCGTGTCTCCTGGCCTGACCCGTCCTGCAGGAGTGTCGTGTCTCCTGACCTGACACGTCCTGCGGAGTGTCGTGTCTCCTGGCCTGACCGTCCTGCAGGAGTGTCGTGTCTCCTGACCTGACCCGTCCTGCGGAGTGTCGTGTCTCCTGACCTGACCCGTCCTGCGGGAGTGTCGTGTCTCCTGGCCTGACCCGTCCTGCAGGAGTGTCGTGTCTCCTGACCTGACACGTCCTGCAGGAGTGTCGTGTCTCCTGGCCTGACCCGTCCTGCTTGAGTGTCGTGTCTCCTGACCTGACACGTCCTGCAGGAGTGTCGTGTCTCCTGGCCTGACCCGTCCTGCAGGAGTGTCGTGTCTCCTGACCTGACACGTCCTGCAGGAGTGTCGTGTCTCCTGACCTGACACGTCCTGCAGGAGTGTCGTGTCTCCTGACCTGACACGTCCTGCAGGAGTGTCGTGTCTCCTGACCTGACACGTCCTGCGGGAGTGTCGTGTCTCCTGACCTGACACGTCCTGCGGGAGTGTCGTGTCTCCTGACCTGACCCATCCTGCGGGAGTGTCGTGTCTCCTGACCTGACACGTCCTGCAGGAGTGTCGTGTCTCCTGGCCTGACCCGTCCTGCAGGAGTGTCGTGTCTCCTGACCTGACACGTCCTGCAGGAGTGTCGTGTCTCCTGACCTGACACGTCCTGCAGGAGTGTCGTGTCTCCTGACCTGACACGTCCTGCGGGAGTATCGTGTCTCCTGGCCTGACCCGTCCTGCAGGAGTGTCGTGTCTCCTGACCTGACCCGTCCTGCGGGAGTATCGTGTCTCCTGACCTGACCCGTCCTGCAGGAGTGTCGTGTCTCCAGACCTGACCCGTCCTGCGGAGTATCGATACTACTCTTTATCTATGACGATACTACTCTTATCTATTCAGACCTCAACCCACATACACTAAATAATGTTGTGAATAATGAATTAAAAAAAGTCCACTTATGGATGTCAACTAACAAACTAACATTAAACATCGAAAAGACTTACTACATCTTATTTGGAAGCAAATCATCAAATGCAATTCAGCTACAGATAGACAACATTAACATTAGTAATAAAAATGATGGCAAGTTTCTTGGCCTATTCCTAGACAAGAGACTCAACTTCAGCACCCACATTCAACACATAACTAAGAAAGTCTCTAACAGTTGGTATACTCTCCAAAATCAGATATTATTTCCTAACTCTGCTCTCCTCTCTCTCTATTATGCTCTAATCTACCCCTATCTTAATTATGGTATCTGTGCATGGGGTCTACCACTGCAAACCACCTTAAGCCCATCATCACCCAGCAAAAATCTGCTATCAGAATAATAACTAACTCTGCTTTCAGACAACACTCAGCTCCCTTGTTAAATCCCTAAACTTGCTAAATATTAACTCCCTCCACACATTCTCTTGTGTCAACTACATCTACAAAACCCTGTTCTTAAATGCAAACCATGCTCTGAAACTCTCTCTGGACAGATGTAATAGGACCCATTATCACCACACCAGAAATAAATATCTCTTTGATATCCCCAGGGTCAAACTTAATCTGTGTAAACACTCTATGCAAATTAAGGGACCTAGTCTATGGAACTCACTCCCTAGTGAATTGAAAAACTGTAAAACTTTTGCCTTATTTAAAAAAAACCAAAAAGTACTTAATTTCATCTTCTTAGTTTCCTACACTGAGCTTTATTTTTTGCTCTGTATCTAGTGTTACCCAATCTCCTAATTCTTATGTATTTAACCAAACAACCTTATCATTGTGTTCATTGCTGTCTTCCTTTATGTGCTAGCCATTTGCTGTATTGTGCCTACCAAATTTTGTCAACTACCATTCAAGCTTTCATTGCAATCAATCTTAGCTACCTAAGTGCTTTATTATACTGTACCTACAATTTTCTCTCATCTTTTTTTTTTCTTTTTTCTTTTCTTGCCATGTAACTGTTATCATTTTTTTTATAATTTTTGCTAGTATTTACCTACTAAAAATTTTCTTAGATTAAGGACCTGCCCGAAACGCTGCGCGTACTAGTGGCTTTACAAGATTGTAATTACCATATTATATATTCTCACATTCCCAATGTACCTTCTTGTATATGAATAAATAAATAAATAAAAATAAATAAGTATCGTGTCTCCAGACCTGACCCGTCCTGCAGGAGTGTCGTGTCTCCTGACCTGACCCGTCCTGCAGGAGTGTCGTGTCTCCTGACCTGACCCGTCCTGCGGGAGTGTCGTGTCTCCTGACCTGACCCGTCCTGTGGGAGTATCGTGTCTCCTGACCTGACCCGTCCTGCAGGAGTGTCGTGTCTCCTGACCTGACCCGTCCCGCAGGAGTGTCATGTCTCCTGACCTGACCCGTCCTGCGGGAGTATCGTGTTTCCTGGCCGGACCCGTCCTGCAGGAGTGTCGTGTCTCCTGACCTGACCCGTCCTGCAGGAGTGTCGTGTTTCCTGGCCGGACCCGTCCTGCAGGAGTGTCGTGTCTCCTGACCTGACCCGTCCTGCAGGAGTGTCGTGTCTCCTGACCTGACCCATCCTGCGGGAGTATCGTGTCTCCTGACCTGACCCGTCCCGCAGGAGTGTCGTGTCTCCTGACCTGACCCGTCCCGCAGGAGTGTCGTGTCTCCTGACCTGACCCGTCCAGCAGGAGTGTCGTGTCTCCTGGCCTGACCCGTCCTGCAGGAGTGTCGTGTCTCCTGACCTGACCCGTCCTGCAGGAGTGTCGTGTCTCCTGACCTGACCCGTCCTGCAGGAGTGTCGTGTCTCCTGGCCGGACCCGTCCAGCAGGAGTGTCGTGTCTCCTGGCCGGACCCGTCCTGCAGGAGTGTCGTGTCTCCTGGCCGGACCCGTCCAGCAGGAGTGTCGTGTCTCCTGGCCGGACCCGTCCAGCAGGAGTGTCGTGTCTCCTGGCCGGACCCGTCCAGCAGGAGTGTCGTGTCTCCTGGCCGGACCCGTCCAGCAGGAGTGTCGTGTCTCCTGGCCGGACCCGTCCAGCAGGAGTGTCGTGTCTCCTGGCCGGACCCGTCCAGCAGGAGTGTCGTGTCTCCTGGCCGGACCCGTCCAGCAGGAGTGTCGTGTCTCCTGGCCGGACCCGTCCAGCAGGAGTGTCGTGTCTCCTGGCCGGACCCGTCCAGCAGGAGTGTCGTGTCTCCTGGCCGGACCCGTCCAGCAGGAGTGTCGTGTCTCCTGGCCGGACCCGTCCAGCAGGAGTGTCGTGTCTCCTGGCCGGACCCGTCCAGCAGGAGTGTCGTGTCTCCTGGCCGGACCCGTCCAGCAGGAGTGTCGTGTCTCCTGGCCGGACCCGTCCAGCAGGAGTGTCGTGTCTCCTGGCCGACCCGTCCAGCAGGAGTGTCGTGTCTCCTGGCCGGACCCGTCCAGCAGGAGTGTCGTGTCTCCTGGCCGGACCCGTCCAGCAGGAGTGTCGTGTCTCCTGGCCGGACCCGTCCAGCAGGAGTGTCGTGTCTCCTGGCCGGACCCGTCCAGCAGGAGTGTCGTGTCTCCTGGCCGGACCCGTCCAGCAGGAGTGTCGTGTCTCCTGGCCGGACCCGTCCAGCAGGAGTGTCGTGTCTCCTGGCCTGACCCGTCCAGCAGGAGTGTCGTGTCTCCTGCCGGACCCGTCCAGCAGGAGTGTCGTGTCTCCTGACCTGACCTGACCCGTCCTGCAGGAGTGTCGTGTCTCCTGACCTGACCTGTCCTGCATGAGTGTCGTGTCTCCTGACCTGACCTGACCTGTCCTGCAGGAGTGTCATGTCTCCAGACCTGACCCGTCCTGCGGGTATCGTGTCTCCAGACCTGACTCGTCCTGCAGGAGTGTCGTGTCTCCTGACCTGACCCGTCCTGCGGGAGTATCGTGTCTCCTGACCTGACCCGTCCTGCGGGAGTATCGTTGTCTCCTGACCTGACCCGTCCTGCAGGAGTGTCGTGTCTCCTGGCCGGACCCGTCCAGCAGGAGTGTCGTGTCTCCTGGCCTGACCCGTCCAACAGGAGTGTTGTGTCTCCTGGTTGGACCCGTCCAACAGGAGTGTCGTGTCTCCTGACCTGACCTGACCCGTCCTGCAGGAGTGTCGTGTCTCCTGACCTGACCTGTCCTGCAGGAGTGTTGTGTCTCCTTACCTGACCTGACCTGTCCTGCAGGAGTGTCGTGTCTCCTGACCTGACCTGACCCGTCCTGCAGGAGTGTCGTGTCTCCTGGCCAGACCAGTCCTGCAGAAGTGTCGTGTCAACTGACCCGACCCATCCAACAAGAGACCCGACTCATCCGGCAGGGGTGTCACGTCCGGCAGGAATGTTGCATCCGGCAGGGTTCGCGTCCGCAGGAATGTTGCATCCGGCAGGGTGTCGCGTCCAGCAGGAATGTTCATTCAGCAGGAATGTTCCATTCAGCAGGGGTGTCGCGTCCAGTAGGGTGTCGCATCCGGCAGGGGTGTCGGTGTCCAGCAGGGGTGTCTGTCCCCAGGGGTGGGGGTCGTGTCCAGTAGGGTGTCGCATCCGGCAGGGGTGTAGTGTCCAGCAGGGGTGTCGTGTCAGTAGGGGTGTCGCATCCGGCAGGGGTGTAGTGTCCAGCAGGGGTTCGCGTCCAGTAGGGGTTGTCGCATCTGGCAGGGGTGTCGTGTCCAGCAGGGGTTGTCGTGTCCAGCAGGGGTGTCGTGTCCAGCAGGGGTGTCGTGTCCAGCAGGGTGTCGTGTCCAGCAGGGGTGTCGTGTCCAGCAGGGGTGTCGTGTCCAGCAGGGTTCTGTCCACAGGGGGTCGTGTCCAGCAGGGGTGTCGTGTCCAGCAGGGGTGTCATGTCCAGCAGGGTGTCGTGTCCAGCAGGGGCATCATGTCCAGCAGGGGTGTCTCCAGGGGTGGCGCGTCCCGGCAAGGGTTTTGCGTCCGGCAGGGGTGACGTGTCTGATGCATGGTCGGCCCACTTCCATGGCTTGTTTGACTGTATCCACTGTAATTGGACCAAAATAGTCAAATACATACTCCAAGTAAAATTTCCAGGACTAATGGTTGAGAGAACATCATGTTCATATGGTTCATTGTGATTGTGGCATGCCCTGGGGAGTCCAGGTATGAGAGTTCGATCCCATTACATGACCTCAATTTTTCTCATAGATACACCATGGTCTTGTGACTTTTTGTGAATCTCTTGTACTGAGTGTTGAAGTTAAGTAGTATGTTAAAGCAATTATTGTAGTTACCGACAGGTAGGACACATGTTTTTGGTTCACCACTGACCATATTACAGTAATATCATGATTATTTGCCACAAATCATATTTTTTGCCTAACAATATAATTTGAAAATTACTTCCAATAACTGTATGATGAACACACTACAAAAATTGTACAAAGTAACCTTTTTAATTAGGTGCATGTTATATTGTGGGAAATATGGTAGAGTGGAGTACCACAATATCAGATCACAGTATGTTCTCATTAAAGCTTGCTCATTTTTCATTAATATGTGGGGTTATATTTTCTTTGTTTCTAAAATTAGATTCTCGTTTGTCTACCCAAGATTGGAGGCCAGACACTTTTGGTCAGTTGCATCCAACCTTGTAGGTAACTGGTGGATGTACGGAGATTGTCACAGGCAGGTCAGGTGTTGGCTCATTGCTCCTCCTCTTAAGTTGTTTTGTCTCCCCATGGCACCCCTTTAAAAGCCCGTGGTGATGAAATGTTTAGTTCAAAGTCCATAGAGCTTCGTAATTTCTTCATATATTACAGAATTCAGATACTGACGAGTAAAATACATGTTTTTATGGCAGATTTACATCTCTGGGGTCTTCTAAGTGCTATCACTTGGATGGCACAATTTTTTGGTGTACCTCAGCTAGTATAATATATATATATATATATATATATATATATATATATATATATTATATATATATATATATATATATATATATATATATATAATATATATATACACCGTATATATTATGTCAAATATAAGTATTGTATCAAAACAACTGGCAGTGAAATAATGGAATAGTATGCAGGAAAATGTTTACATTTGCTAAATCATATATAATTTTATTTCAGGAACAATGGCAGATCATTCCCAAGGAAATGTGAAAGTTGTCGGCTCTCCATGGGAGAACAGTTTACGACTTCCGAAGTCTGTTCATCCTGATCATTATGACCTATATTTGTGTCCGAACTTAACAACAAAGGCGTTTCTGGCAGAGTGACTATTCATATCACATCATTGGAGACTCGTAACTACTTCCTTGTTCATACGAAGTGGCTCAGCATTACCCAGACTCAAGTTTTCAAAGTAAAGGGAAAACAGATGCAGGTGAGATCACTTGATATATCTCTACTGTGTGGCAGCATCATGGATTAGTGGTGTCCAGGTCCCCACCCAGCAGTGTCTAGATCTGGGAGTTTTTCCGCAGCTCTGCCTCTGTCAGAAGGTTGGCTGGTGATGCACTTCACTGTTTTGACCTTCTCTGCTCTTCACGTCTGGTGTTATTTTGGTTCATCTTAATCACCATCTTTATGGTGAGCAGGGGGCTTCTTTGATGTTGTTCCACCTGTGTTCCTCCTCTAACAGACGGTACAAGAGTTTGTGGCACTCATTTCGACAGTTCCATTCCTTCTGGCATTGCTCCTCAGTTTCCAAGTGAGTGGTGCTCTCTTTCTTTCTTGGCTTTTTCTTGATTGACATCTCATGCTGAATACTGTTATCTAGTATCGTGCGGTGCTGGTGGAGCCACTGCAACTTGTGTTCGGCAATGATACTACCTCGGTGCTGATTCACGAGCTGTTTCGATCCTTGTTTCACTTTCGGCCAACTCACGAGTTTCCTGAACCAGCATGGTCTTTGGACGCATATTTTTTCTCTTCTTATTTTACTGTGTCCCTTTCGTCTATGATTCTTTCTCCAAGGTGATGTTATGGTGTGTCTTGTGTCTGGTTGTCGGGTTGAGGAACTTCATGTTCTCAGATGGCGCAGTTTGTCCTTTGCCCCTGGTGAGTATTTTGTTCCCTTGCAGCCAGCTCCTTTTTTGGCAACGAATGAGTCAGTTGGCTTCCAGAAGAGTCCTTTGGTTCTTGATGATGCATGGTTGGTTCAGCCGGAGGTGCATCATGTGCTGTATCCAGCGATAGTTCTCTACCACCACCATTGTGCACCCCCTTCTTCTGCTTTGGTGGATGCTTTGTGGGTTCACCATGTTTCCTTAATTCCCTGTTTCCAAGGCAGGTGTTTCTCAGGTTGTCCAGTGTTAAGTCTAGCCTGCCTGTGGTCAACCCTCATATGCCCATGGTACGTATTCAGAATAGCTGCTCTCATGCTGAGTTTCGCTAATATGTCCAGGACCAATATTAGTGTGCAGGGGTTTTGGTGGTGTAACAGGGGTCGAGACCAGGTTTCATAAAGCAGTTACGCAAGCACTTACAAACCTGTACATCCTTTCTTAGTCTTTGGTGGCTTTGTTTACAATTATTAAACAGTTAATGAGCTCCAATTGTAACCAAAGCCGGCAAAGATTGAGGAAAGATGTACACATTCGTAAGTACTTGCGTAACAGCTGTGTGAATCCGGGTCCTTGATGCCTGGTATTTAGTGAATGTTTAGTCCACTTATGGATATCAACCAACAAACTCACACTAAACATATAAAAGACTACTACATCTTATTTGGAAGCAAATCAACTAATGCAATTCAGCTTCAAATAGACAATGTTAACATTAGCAATAAAAATGATGGGAAGTTCCTTGGCCTGTACTTAGACAAGAGACTAAACTTCGGCACCCACATACAACACATAACTTAAAAGGTTTCTAAAACAGTTGTATACTCTCTAAGATCAGATATTATGTACCCTACTCTGCTCTCCTCTCACTCTAATATGCACTTATCTATCCCTATCTTACTTATGGTATCTGTGCATGGGGCGCAACCCTGCAAACTACCTCAAGCCCATCATCACCCAGCAAAAATCTGCTATTAGGACAATAAGAAATGTCATAAAGGTTTCTTCAGTGTATGTAAGGTTGGCTGCTCCATTAT
>WNGS01160430.1:8285942-8300546 GCA_020271785.1 Procambarus virginalis | reverse complement strand
TTACCTAAAGTTAACCTCTACCTTAGTTTCTTCAATTATTATATGACAAAAATCCCTTTCTAATACATGTACTGCAATCTTATATTTCTCCCATCCTGAGATATATGTCAATATTAACTATCCTCAAAGACTACCACAAATAATTTTAACTTAATACAGTATAACATGCAATGAGCCATTCAATAATTCATCAAGCTCACGTGTGCCTGTTTATGTTCAATGTGTTCAACCAAAGAACATAATCGCTCAATTATGCATTGTATCAATCGTCCTCCCTCGAGACGCCAATATTTTCTGCCAGGTTAGTAATATTGGTGTTACATCCCAAAAAAAACTAGCAAAAAATATTTTCTTGCTATCCATTTCTGGGTACTGGAGTGTTCCAGCATCAATGTTACCAAACTAAACACACTGACATAACAGCCTTCAACATGTAATGGGAATTGTTTAAGCAATACTTAATATATATAAATAAGACTTGGTTGCAGCTTAGCATTCAATGGTCATTTGGTAATTATCTGCAATTTCATGAACACTAAGTAAGAGTACATGTTCAAGTTGAGAAAATAAATCAAAATTGAACTATTTAGCAATTTACAATTATGTAAAAATATAAAATTTAAAAAATTAAAAATATATGAACTTACATGGCAATATTGCATGCAGGTGACACTATTATTCTGATTCCTCAGTGGCATTTCTCTGAAAACACAGATCTGAAAAATCTGGCCAAAATGCACTTGTTCTATGCAATGGATAATGCTTAAAATTCTAAGCACTTCCAGTTTTGCTCAATTGTTTCACCTTTGAATCTTTAACTGTTGAAATTATTTTTATGAAATCATGACAATGTTTATCATTGTTGTACACAAGCCCTTCAATAAATAGCAAGTGCAATAAAAATAAAGAGAAACATTACCACCTCATTTATTGGTTCCCAGAAGTAATCACAATGTCACTACAATTACATGCTTATTATCTAAAGCAGTTTATAAATGTAAGAACATCATTGACACATGATCAGCAAGGTTTAAAAAAAAAAAACTGTCAAAGATGTTAACTTAGTATCTCCCTCGCTTCATTTCAGATTCGTCAGATGTTGCCCCGGGTCCTGCTGCTGCCGCTGGCCCTCCGGCAGCTACTTGTGCCGATGCTGCTGGAGCCTCTCTCTTAGTTCCCTGTTGCTGGAACTGTTCCTCTTGTGCGTTACCACCTTGTTGATAGCCAGCATTGCGCATAGCTTGATACCGCTCCTCCTGTAAGGCTTGCTGATACCGTTCCTCTTGCATTCTCTGATATCGTTCTTCCTGCATGGCTTGCTGATATCGTTCATCCCGTGAAGCATCGTAGCGTTCTCCATAGCGTTCATCCTGTGATCCCTGATAACGATCCTGTCAAAAAGTAATTACAAATTAATTGACACTTTGATTATAACTTATAAAAATATAGCCACTAGGACTTATTTTATAGTACAGTATAACTCAATAACATTAAAGAACACTAAGATACCAATGTGAAGCCTTTACCTATCTCTAAAAATAATGCATTCTACTAAAAGCTAGACAACTGTTAAAGGTGCAGGGCAGTCATGCCAGAAACACTCCATTTATCGTTGACCTGAATACTCCAGATGTCCATTTCATTCTCATAATGCAAAACAATAACAGAGATCCAAATAATAATAATTCTAATTACAAGAGCATTCCCATTATTCGTGTACAAAATTATCTGTCAATCAGGTTCCAGGATTCTTGATATTCACTCCCCCTTAGCCTAAGTGACAGATGCTGACCCCAGGTAAACATGACTAAGTGCATCATCTCCCAAAGGCCCGGCTTAATGACAGTATTGCTCACAGGGCTACTCAAGGACCCCACTCAAAATATAATTACGCCATTTAAAGTTCAAATTTTGTTTTGGCAATGAGGAATGAGACTACAATAAGACAATTAAATGCAAATAGGGAGAGAAAAATAAATATCGAAGGCACACACTTGAATGCCAAGTTATTCAGTTATTCACAATGAAAATCACAGCAACATGAAAAGTCTATGAATATAATCTGTACAACAAGGGGTGGGTTCGCAGCCTCAATATTTATTCATGAAAGTTGAATTATGCACACATGTATATGAAAAGGTACTAGCATTTAATATTTTAATTATTTATTCTTAAGATAAGGAACAACAAAATTAAGACAATACCATTCCATATCCTCCCTGGCGCCCGTACAGTGATCTCCCGAGCTGCATTGCCTCTTGTTCACGTGCCATCAACTCTGCAAAGTTATTACCATGTTAATAATATACATTCCCACTATTTAATTCACAGCATATACAACTGTTGGACATTACTAAAACCATTCTATATTACTCAGTACATCAATCTTCGTTTAATTCATTACCTTTCTCTTATTTAAGTTATTACTTTTCAAACATTCAATATATACATAATATAGGAGATACCACCTCTGGCTGTGTTTGTATTGTTGTATGGTGACATACAACACTACAAACACAGCCAGAGGCGGTATAAATATTTATAAATACTACAGTATTTATACAAATATTTTCCCTATTAAATAGGGGGGTTACCACCTCTGCCTGAAAGATGGGGACCCATGGCCTCAGAGACACACACACGGAATTTGTGTTCTCTCCAGTGTACTTTTCATGTGCAAGTGTATATTATTATTTGTGCCTGCAGAACTGCCTTACACACACACACACACATCCCCAGGAAGCAGCAGAAAGCAGCCATGTAACTCAGGTACCTATTTTCTGCTAGGTGAACAGGGACATCAAGGTGAAAGAAACAGCACATTTGTTTCTGCCTCAACCCTTAAATTGCGCATCGCATCATATGATGCTTTGACAGACTTGCAGTAAATTGCGCATAGCATCATATGATGCTTTGGAGTACTACGTAAGATTTAAACAGCCCGCGAATACACGGGTTCACCACACCATCAGGGCTCTTGTAAACAGATGCCATTTAAAAAAAAATCATGGGCCAAATTCCGGGTGTTAGGGGCCTCAGTATTGAGTGAGCTACCAAGCATGACGCACACAGCACGAGTTCACAGCACTGCTTTTCAGCTTGTGACCACAGCATTGCCTAAAAATGCCATAATATACTTGTTCATGCTATTATGTAGCAATGATATTACAGAAGACCCCTGACTGTGATACAACTGACCAGGGTTCTGATAATAGCAGGATTGTGGTGATATTTAGTGCTGTGCTCCATAGAGGGAGGAGTAATGCTGTGGGAGGGGAGGGTAGTGGCATTGTCTTCTGACTGTGTGGCCACCTTTTATTGACTGCACTCACTATACCAGTTTAGTGGTTCGCTATGGTGAACACATATGTAGATACTTATATATAACGTGTGTATAGAGGGTATAAACAGCAAGAGTAGGAGGTTGGGAGCCGCCATTTTGGTGAGGGAGGTGCGTCGTCTGCATGACTTATCATGTTTACTGGTTACCACGATGGTCTTTGGGCACCATACCAGTTTACTTGTACAAGTATGGTGAATAAAACAGGTAGATATTTATATATAATGTGTGTATATAGCGTAATAACACCACAAGCAGTATTGTCTGGCCTTGAGGGCGGCCGCCACCAGCTGACTCTGAGTACAGTAGCTACGTCTTTGTGCCTTACTCACAATACAAGCTTAGATGTACAATTATGGTGAACAAAACATGTAAATACTTATATAACATCTGTATATAAGAACAAAAAAAGTATGGTGGGAGGAGAATGGTGGCAAGTCAGGTGAGGTGAGGGAGGGAGGGAGGCAGTGGCAGCCAGTGGTGGGCTGCCACTGCCACTCAGTATGCCAACTTAGTGGTTCGTTATGATGAACACGAATGTAAATACTTATATATAGCGTCTGTATATAGTGAATAAAAGCAAAAACAGTATTGTGAGGAGAATGTGGGTGAGTCAGGTGACTTGAGGGAGGGAGGAAGTAGCAGCCAGTGGCACGCTGCCACTGGCACTGCCACTCAGCATGCCAACTAAGTGGTTCGTTATGGTGAACACGAATGTAGATACTTATACATAACGTCTCTATATAGTGAATAAAAGCAAAAACAGTATGTGGGAGGAGAATGTGGTTGAGTCAGGTGACTGGAGGGAGGGCGTGAGTGGCTGGCTGGTACACGGCGGTCACTCCTCGTTACTTTTTAACTCATAATGGCAACTTAGTGGTTGTTATGGTGAACAAAACATGCAGATACTTATATATAACCTGTGTATATAGTGTAATAACCGACAAAGTATTTGTTCACTTTGACGAACATAATTGAATCAACAATATGCACACCATATTTTTGAGTACAGCAATGATTCACTCATTTTATTATATAAATATATCACACTACACACTATTGAATAATATTACACCAAAAAAAACTACGAAAAATCAATCAGACACATTTAAATAATTAGGTAATTATCTCTTGCAACTCCTGCCTGACAGCTGGCGAGCAACAGACCGCCTGGGACGCACGCTGAGTCAGCGCCTGTTTTTTGCCTACTTCCCCGCCCTATAGCGGGCAAAATATGCCACTTATGATTTTATTATTATTTTTACCATGAACAGTGAACACAAATTAACAGGTTTGGAAGAAAAAAGTTTTTTTTTATGCGCCTGTGGGTGCCAAATGATATATAGCCATGCGCCATTGAAGGGTTAACTGGGAATCAAACTTGGGCCCTAGGACTACGACCCGTGTGCTGTTCACTTAGCCGTGAGCCCCCCTCCAATTACACACTTTACAAGAGGGTGTGTGTATGTGTATTCTATAGAATACATAAGAGGTATTCAAGAATACCTCTCTTTTATATGGTATTCTCTGGAATTGTATCTGGGTGTCTGGAAACCTCATTTTACACAAGAACAAATCCACAAAAGCCTTTATGAGGGTTTACGCACAAGATGTTCCCACAAACACCTTGGAACTGTTCATGTAGTGTTTCGCACATTTTTTTTCTCATTCTCTGTGAATCTGTTCCCCATTCTCAATTTCAGAATGTTATCATTTACATGCAACTTGCCTTTAATAAATTTATAGAAAACAGGCAGGAATGACTTTCTATAGCCGCTGTCCAAGGGTTAATGCCCATGTTATATCGAAGAGACATTCAAGACCGACGTGAATCAGGACCCAGTGTACCACCCCATCTGAGTGGTGCAACATCCCCACAGGACTGTTACTTGACTAGTGCACCCAGCCACTGTACACAATGACCTCTTGGTTGCTGGATTCACACCGCTTTTGTTGAGCCATTTGCTAATGCATGACACTGCATACAATTACAGTCAGGAAAAAGCAATATTCCACAGCCAATTATGTATCACATTACAGTCTTACCTCTTCTCAACTTCTCCGTCTCATGCTCGTGCTTCACAATAGCCAGTCGTCTTTCCAGCTGTTCCATCTCTGCTTGCAGGTCAGACTCTAGCAACAATTTCTTTTCCTTATACATTTCATACAGACGCTTCCAACGAATTCCATATTCATATTCGAAGGAGTTTCGATCAGCAAATCTGTTGAAACAGTATTTAACCCTTAGAATACACTACATAAGTCTAAAGTTACATTTTTATGAGATGCTGCTTTCCAAATTCAAAATATGGATTACACTACAGTATACAGGAAAAAAGTTAAAAAAATTCTATGCACATCCTTGGGTTTATAGAATTTCATCTTAAATTAAAATCTTATCTCTCTCAAATTAGGATAAAGCTACCCTTATGTTTATTATCTTACAAAAGTTAAGGAAAATAATACATCAATATAGATGACTGAAGAACAATACCAAAAATTATTTAATTTATTGTTAAAATATTTTTGGATAAGATGGCACATACTGAAAATGTTTTCTAATTTACATGTACATTATATTCAGTTTATCATTTATCAGTTAAAAACAGCCATATTAATTAAAAATATTAGCAACAAGCACAACCCAATTCTTGCCAACGATGGTGAAAAATGTCAATTGATATGCTGTGCCTTTTAAGAGTTAACCTATTGCAATGAAGGCAACTTTGAGAGTATTCATGCAGGCGGGTGGCAAGGGCTAGAAAAAGAAAAGATCGTGCAAATCACCACCAAATGCAAAGAAATTATTGAATGTGCATAGATTATAACTACTGTGTACAATTATAATTGCACAAGTCTTGCAAATATAGTTTTAAGTACAGTATATGGTAGTGGTAATGATTATGTACGTTGTGGTTTTAGGCAACAGTGGTATAGAGCCATTGTGATGATGATGGGGCAACTGCAGGTGTGGTGGTGGGCAGGGTTTAACTTTAACCAGCCAATAAGTGAGAAATCGGATTACAATAACAAAGGGAACGACATGTATAAAATTATTCGTTACGCAGAGACAATGCTATGAAAGAATCAAAAGAATGTGATGTATGTGAATAAATTTGAGCGTGTCGGCAAGTCTAGGAATGCGGGTTCGATCCCATCGATGGCCTCAATATTTACCCAGTGTTATGAAATTCATCCATGACAAGGTACAAGATTTGAAGAGGAGGAAATGAGACAAGGAGATTAAGAAAAATATCTATCCTGCAATTTAATGATAATTACCTGGGGCCCTCCTTGCGTTCCTGCTTGTACTGCTCATTCTTATGCATGGAACTCTCAGGTTGGCCTTCTTCCTCATCCCGAGCCTCAAGGGGCTCGACAATTACAGGACGCAGAGCACTGAAAATAATATTGAAATAACACAATCCCTATTTTCAAAACACAAAGGATGGTGACCAAAAACATGACAAAAATTAGCAACATTTTAATAAATTCATCTTAGCACGAAGGGCCAAACCTTGATATCGTTTGTAACAAGATTTTTTCAGCTGCACACATTTGGGTGCAAGCAAACGACAATGATTAATGTACACTTGCCTGTAACTGTATAAATAACTGATGACCAGTATTAGGAATATATATGATATTCCAGGTGGTTTTATTTACGAATTGTACAAACCGATCCCTAAGTAATTTACGAATTATGCAAACCAATTCCTAATTTACGAATTATGTGAACCAATAAAAATAATTTAAAAGCGTGAAAATTATACCCACTAAATTCAATGCCCTAATTAGCATAACACTACATACATCTTTAATCAGTAACCCAAAATTATCAAAAGGTAAAAACCAACTTTTATACATGAAACTTAGGTCGAAAACATAACCTATTCAAAAGTGGTGTATCTGTAGAACATATGGTTCTTAGTTATCATTCGCAAGACACCCACAAGATGGTTCACACGTAATTTCAAAGCATTATATGACAGTGCTGGGGAGACGGGACACCACGAGCGTAGCTCTCATCCTGTAACTACACTTGGGTAATTACACTTTGGTAATTACGTCTTCTCTGCATACTCTACTCTCATGTACCTACAACTTGCGCTGAAAATTGGAACTACCCCAAATCAAACTTAAAAAATTTACTAGGTATCCATGGACAGTTTACAAATAAAAAGTTTTTACCTTGAATTACATTTATACCCCATGAAGCTATAAACCATGAGTATTAAAGTAAACGGCAACTTCCCGTTCATAAATGTTAGGTACAAATGTACTACTGACCATATGGGTGCCAATAGCAATATGCAACTATGAAGATGTATAGTGTATCAGGCCATTACCAATCCACTGCAGAATAGTGTCCTCATTACCAAATGCTTCACAGGAGATAACCAACTTATTTATTTATTTATTTATTTAACTTATTTAACCTTCACACTGCAAACTTTTTTGTAAATTATATCACACATTTTTTTAGGATGTAGAAAAGCATATCCCATTAAAAAGGTATTTTCTTCAAATCTTGTGAATAAAATGCCTTTATGGATGATAACTATCCAAAACAAAGCAGCAGAAATGCAAAAACAGCCCCAGGAAATATACAATGATCACCAATAGTAGTCTAAGAATTAGAGACCTAAATATTGTATCTATGCCATTAGATACCGTAAGTTACAGGTACCACTAACATGTCAGTGTGGCATCTGGTCCAAAATATCGGATGGTTACAATAATCATAACCAATATTTTCCTTGGGGTTTAAGCTGGTACAGTATTGGCAGCATCACGCGTAGAAACACCATACTCAAATGTACTGAAGACCTCAATAAACACGAAGAAAAACTAAGCTTGGATACATTAACAATCTTATGATAGTTTATTTAAAGGGATCAATGAGAATACAAAATTAATGGTTGTCCTGAATATTTAAAAAACTAACGAAGTGTGAAACCCAGCTAATAAGGGTGTGAGCAATACGAGGCAATTTCAAATACAGAACCATATTTGAGTACCTATCTTTAACAACAATTATAAAAACCACACAGTAACTACACTGAGATACAAGCCAACCCAGCTCAAAGTAATTTCTAAGCATGTAAGTAGCCATCAAAGTACATTAGTGATCCCAAATCCTGATAGGAAATATTAAATTTTTGTTTGTTTGCTTCTACACTTAAAAGGAGTCACATGAGATGGCATCCATGACCCTGTTCCAATGTTAGACACTATCTCCTAAAGGTATACATGATGTCTTATGGCAACCCCAACAAGACTGTTGAGTCAAGTTTGGCAAACCCCATCACAGAAATAGCCCATCACTGCCAATTCATTGTCCTGGGAATATTTGATTCAACAAGTGGCTGAACAACAAACATTTACATTTTCTCCAGTTGTGACACCACGAATTGCTTCAGCGTATGGAGGTAGAATTTCCTATTCACGGTGCACTTAGTGAAAGACAAAGTAATACTTCCAGCACTGGTGTTACCGTGACGTTTATGAATCTGACAAACCTACATGACAACCATGTGATGAAACTGAATATTGAGGCTGCAATAGAATCATGGCCTGTCAATATTGAGCATACTAAGAGGTAATCAGAGGCACAGGTTCAATTCTCTCATACAGCCTCAATATTCATTCTTATAAATCTGTCTCCTCACCACTCCTATTACAACAGATATGAGTCTGTTTCCGAGACTTGTGAGCGTTGAGGGCTGAAGTGAATAAACTATGATAAGGGCTCATAAGTGAGCAATCAAGGGAGGATATGTGCACGCACAAGGACTTGCAGGAGACAAATCACAAAGATGCTTCAGGACGGCTGGGTTGTCACCACATCCAGCCGATATGCAGTGAAGCAAATTACTTTTTATGGTAAACAATTTCTGCTGTAATTCTAAACTAGCGAAGGTAGGGGGTAAATGGGAATAACAAAAAGACAAAAAGTAAATAAAATGTAAAGAAACATCATTTTAATAATTACAGAGGGCTAACACTCATAAAAGGAGAAAAGTGGAAGGGTTTTAGGCCAGGAAGATAGTGGTGCTTTGAAGGGGTTGTGTGCAATTAATGCTCTTGCACTCCCTAGAGCTGTCTACAACCACCAAAAAGGTCATTGAGCAGATGGTGGCATGCTGAATGTGAAAGCTAATAATCATTTAACACTTTCGCGCCTCGAGCGTGAGCCTGCCAAATTTCCCCCTCATGCTCCTGGCATTTCGGGCGAGCGTGCGGCGACACTGAAATGTGTATACTGTACTCTCTTCGGTTTTCTCATCTCAATTTTTATTGTACGTCTCATTTCGGTACCAAATTGTTCGCAATAGAATGCTTTAGAGATATATGCATATTATGTCCCAAAGCCCTGTGTAACACCCACACTAAGCACAAAAATGCAGTGAGCGAGAAACAGCGATAAAATGCGTATAGTCTTTTCAGTTTTTCACCTCAATTCTTGTGCTAAATTGTTCCTTTTTGGTATCAATGTGTTCGCAATAAAATTCCCTACACAGACATTTGCATATAAAGTAAAAGATAAATGGCGCGCCCCACCCGCAACAACGTGGGAAGTCGTCAAAGCATTACCTGTTAACGTACACACACTGGCACACCCGCAACACACCTACAGAAATGTGTATAATCTTTTCAGGTTTACCATCAATTTTCGTGTTACGTCGTTCATTTTAGTATCAAATTGTTTGCAACAGAATGTTCTAAAGAATGTTGTTGGACATTATTTGTTGGACATTGTTGGACAGAATGTTGGACATTATATGCATATAATGTCCAAAAGCCCTGCGTGACACCCGCACCGAGCAAAAAAATCTGGCAATCATTAGCTGTGAGTGCGAAACCAATAAAACGTGTATAGTCTTTACAGTTTTCTCTCCACCTTTCTCGTGCTACAGCGTTCATTTTGGTAACAACGTGTTCGCAATAAAATAAATCCCCTACGCAGACACATGCATCTAATGTTAAAAAAAAAAAAAAAAAAAAAATGCCCCACACAACCTGCAAAAAACGTGAGGAGTCACTGAAGTGTTACCTGTTAGCGTACACCCTTTGGCACACCCGTAAAACCCATACAGAAACGTCTAACTTTTCTGTTCGATACCACAAATTTTTGTGTTACCATCGTTCATTTTGGTACCAAATTGTTCGCAACAGAATGCTCTAGAGGGATATATGAATATAAGGCCAAATTAAAGAACAACATTTCTAATGCACGCACATGCCATGCACATTTTGGTCTCATCAGATTTCTCAATCCCCAATTCATCCTCATCTGGTGTCTCCATATCAAAGATTTCACTATCTACATCACTATCCGTTTCTTCAGTCTCAATATCTGAATTCTTCCACTATGGCCTGGAACTTTGTTGGTGTGAGCCTTACTTTACTTGGCTGTACTTTTGGTGAACCCTACTTATCATTCCTGGCCAATTCTTTGGCTCCTTTCAACTTGGAACTGCTCTGTTCTTGATCACGATCCATCTTGTAGTGTATACAGTGTGGTTAAAGATGCTGGAATAAATATATCCAAGGATAATAGCCGGAACGTGCACAAGTTTTGGATGCAGGAGGAGGGCGTAAAGGTCACAAGCGCGGTCACAAACAATAGGCCCATAGTATGGGACGCCGACCCAGGATGCCATGTGACATATGGACGAAAATGGGAAGCCAATGGCGCTCATTTTGAAACTAGTCCCAGATTGATCGGATAAAAATTAGAATTTTAACATTTTTTAATTAGGGACGTGACATGCGTCCCTGGCTAGCAAACGCGGGGAAAATAACCGACGTATAGCCGTTCCTACGTGCACAAAAGTGTTAACACTTTGGCGTGCCCCACGTGCCACCCCTCAACTGTGCGATTTGGGTCCCAGGGTTTCACAGGAGCGTGCGTTAATTCTGAAAAGTGTATACTCTCTTCAACTTTGTCACCTTAATTCTCTTCCTACGAGATTAAATTTGGTATCATTGTGTTCGCAATAGAATTCTCTACAGCACTAAATGCATATAAACTCCAAAAGCCCAGCTAATTACCCACAGCAAACAGAGAAAGTGGGAACGAGTTACCCAGGAGCGCTCAAAAGCGATAAAATGTGTTCACTCTTTTCACTCTGGTCACCTCAATTTTCGTCCTAGGTCTTTCATTTTGATATCAATGGGTTCGCAATAGAATTCTCTAGAGGAGCATTAGCATATAAAATAAAAAACCTGGTCACGCTCCAACAGCCGACGAGTTGAAGACGGGCCACGTTAGCCGTGAGTGAGCGCCCAGACGCCTTCCAGCTAAACTCCCAATTCCTGCCCATATAAATGTTTAGTACTATTGTGTGTTGAACATGACACAGGCGAGTAGGGAAGACATAGGCGCGCATTTTAAAACCAGTCCCAAAAAAAAAAAACGGATAAAAACCTGATTTTTGGCGATTATTTAAAGTGGATGACGCAATGCTGCGTCATGCCCGGCAGCACCGCCTTTAAAGTGGATGACGCAATGCTGCGTCATGCCCGGCAGCACCGCCTTTAAAGTGGATGACGCAATGCTGCGTCATGCCCGGCAGCACCGCCAGTAAACGGATGACGCAATGCTGCGTCATGCCCGAACGAAAGTGTTAAGATCTGTGCAACTGTTCATTGCAGAGTTGGTAGTTTATGACATTAAATTAGCTTCACTTGACAAAAATATCTTTCACAACACCACCAAAAGTTTTTGCAATGCCAAATATGCTTCAGCTGGCTCAGTTACCTATCAGTAACCAAAATGATCATGCTTTTCTTACATTACGTTTAAGTTGCTTACATCGTTTTCTAATGGATATCAATCCATTACAAAATCAAATTGTTTCTTTTGCCATTTCTTTCAGCCCCTGAATTTTTGTTTAACAATTTTGCATGGTGCCGCCAGTGATTGTAGTGGCACTTTTTCCAACAACGCAACAATTTCCAGAGTGATCTAGGAATAGAATAGACTAACTACAGAGCAGCCATAACTTGTCAACAACTCAGGTTGCACAGGATTGCCATCAATAAACTGAAGTGCTGTACCCAATATCACTAACTGCTGCAGTCTTACTGTTACCACATAACATCACCTAAACTATCACTATAATAAATAAATCTTCCAATTGTCTGTTATCCCAATACATCATCAATTGCCAATTCTCATTACAATTCCTGTTTCGACCAAGAATCGGATCAAATTAGAAGCTGTGATAAGCAGGAAGATAACGATCATCTATGACCCCATACTAGTATCTTCCGCTGCCCAAATGCAATCTTTGTGGCAGAGGCCTGACATGGCCTTTTGTTTTCATTCCTTGTGTCGCTTACTTGCTCCAATTCGCTAGCATTGCACAAGTTACAGTGGCAAGCACCAGGGAACAAAGAATGAACTGCTTGTGGATGCCTTCACATTTAATTACATTTGGAACCAAAAATTATGAAGTGTCCCATTCTGAATAAACCATATTAAAACAATGTCTAGACAAAGAGGGTTCTGCTACAACTGAGGCTACAGCGATCATAACCTGCCATCACAATTCAGGTATGTACTACTATTTGTTTCAAAATAAGGAATCTATCTAAACCCCAAATTTGTTAAACTTGAAACTTGCCAGCATGGGACTACATGACCAAACAATGAGTGTTCACTGCACTACCTGAAGTCTTGAACCTATGCAACACTAACCTATATATTTCTTGCACATACTCTTTGAGTGTGGTATTTCTTTAGGGAATGCATACTGTACTAAAAGAATCAGCATGACATCACCATAAGGTTGCCTTACAATATACGTAATAACTACCAGGAATTCCTTATTAGAAATTTGATAGATACCTGTTAAGATCAGTTAGAAGGAAAACTGTAAGACCCCAGAAATCAGAACATCCAACTAGACAATCAAAAAATTCTAATGGTGAAAGAGTTAATCTCACATGACTGACAGGTATAAATTACAAATTTAGCAGCAGTGCTTGCTGGGTAGCTAAAGGCCAACTCCAGTATGCTGGTTATCTACTTATAATTTTTACCAGAATCCTGATTAACTCAAAAGTGCATCCCTACTGCGGATACACAGTAACCCTAGGATCTACACAAATGAGCGATGACAAAAGATAATGGGAAGATTTAACTCAACAGTGGATCAGTATGCCCATTTATACATAAATATGTTTCACAATGCATGTTTGTATAAACACTGTACTTACAACTCAACAAAACTATGCACCCATCACAAATTTCCTTAAATTATATGCATAAATGTACATTTACTAAAGTAAACCATACCTCCTTCCCAATTACAACTAAAGGCTTATTTTCTAATACAAAATTAAATTCAAAGAAAGCAATAAAAAATTAAATACATTAGCTTAAAGAAATATACTATATAGAAGAACTCTTCATAATGACAAACCACCCAACATCACCCCAGTCATTAAAACCAAACCGTCTACCAAATTTAATCTTCACCTTTAACAAAGCAACAATTACGAACAACAATACTGCTTTGTTAGTAAAGATTACTGAACGAACTACCTCTGACCCCCACCTTCAAAATATTATCAATAAAACACCCCGTTTACACCACCTCGCCCCACCCCAAATTATGTACAGCTTTACCTCAAGCTCTTCACACACCACCAATTTCTTATCGAAATGAGAAGTCACTCCAGCATGCTTGGATATGCCCCTGGTAAATACAGTAGAGATGACGGCACGAAGACAAACTATACCTGGTGAGGAAAAAGCACTCCTCCTGACACTTCTTGATGGCAAGTGTGGCACCTTTCTTGTCAGCAAATATCACGATGCCATCACCTGTGGTTTTTCCCCGGTCGTCAACAATCACACGGCACGCCTCGATCTAAGAAAGAACATCCCAAAACAATGAGTGGCTATTAACAACACTACTTCCCTGGTAATTTGGGCCATGGAGAGGAGAGAGCAGATAACAATACTTAACCTGACGAACGTTACTTCGTATTCATCCATAATCATAAATGACTTCAAATCATTTAAGTCAATAATCTACTTTTAATTAACTGAATTCTCTTTATCACTATAAATGTATACACAAGCAAAATTTCATGAATACAAGGCAGCCAAAAGGAACTTTATTGCGACTTTACCATTCCTGATCAACCAAGCTGTCACTTGCATGTCTGGCTGTGAGCAGAGGTATCAAACAGCCTGGTTGACCAGACCATCAGGCCCGGCCAGAGACTGGGCCAAGGGGACGCCA
>WNGS01160430.1:8243485-8273825 GCA_020271785.1 Procambarus virginalis | reverse complement strand
GGTCTAAGGAAACGGAACCAGAGGTGGTACCCCCTATGTATATTCAATGTTAACATTTATTAAGATATGTATACTAATGAAGGAGTACCACCATGGTGCAATTGTGGGGACCTACAGCTTCGGAAAAGGGACTAGAGAGCATTCAGGAAAACTTTGTGATCAGACTAAATACACAAGTATTTGCCTCTACCACTCCTTTTATTATTATTATACACATTAGTATACAAGGTACAGTTACATAGCTAATTGGTTACAAAATGTGAACATTGAGAAAATAAAAGAGTGTTTCTTAATGGCTGTAGATTTCATTCTTTTGTAGAGCAGCAACCAAGGTTGAATGGGCATTTTGCATCTGGATTGCCACACTGAGGCACTGGAAAAGAAAGCTCACCACTCTAGGGTCTCTTGTTTCGATGAGCCAGCACCGAGATCTTTGAGAAAACTTGCATTTACTCCCCATCATCCAAGGGTCTCAACCTATTGGAACAGTTGTACCGGTGACCTTTTTTCCCCATGCTTTATTTCATTGTCTCTTTCTGTACGTGCGGCTGCACCTCCTGCTTGACCGACAGAGAGGGTGATGTATGTGGCTGCCAAGATGGATACGTAAGTACAGTTCCACACTAACTACCATTTGACCATGGGTATAGTGAAATTCCAGTAGACCTCAAAGTCAGCAGTGTTCCAGTTTGTAAGGCGCGCTCTGCTTGATGCTGGGCAAAGGCAAGGCCCCTCTTAATGTCGGTGACTTCGTTGTGTCAGAGTACCAACCCCGATTTTACAGTGCAGGCAATGCAATCCATATTCATCTGCATAGCCACAATACATGGAGTGTGATCATCCAAAAAACAAACGTTTAGCTCACTGGTCAGACTATCAGTGATGTCTTTAAAAGCTAAGCAAACAAGGAGGGGGCTAAGGGATCACCCTGTTGGACACCTTCACACATCTTATATTTCATATTCTCCAAAGAGAAGCTAATGAGGTGCCACTGTAGCATGACGAAGAAAGAGTAACAGAAATGGTTACAAACGGCTTAAACAGCATCTCTCTTGACTTGTACCTGAATGGACTTCTGGGAATTCTTCTTCTCCCATGCCCAGCCAGGGGCCAGGCTAGACTTGTGATGGCTTTGTCCAACAGGCTGTTGTTTGCAGCAGCTTTTAGGCTCTCATATCCACTACTGCCCAGTTGGTCCAGCACTTCTTGCAAAAAACTATCTAGTTTTCTATTGTAGACATCCACTTTTGTTCTGGCAATATTTCTTATATTGTTGGGAAGATACTGAACAACCTCTGTTCTTCACTGCCTCTATTCAGCATTTCCTTCCACGTCATTCACTAGTATATTAATTTACTGTGTAACTACTATGTAAATATGCCTGTTGCAGACATCATCACCACATAAATCCTGTAGGGAGCATTGACAGATGTAAGAAGTCCCAGGCATATTGTTGGCAAGTCAAACAAAGCTCTAGCTTCTTTACCTAAAGAGCTGTCTCATATTACCTTTACATCCATCATGAGAAGGCGATACCAGACATAATTGACGGGAATTGCAAACCTTGCAGTGAAAACGCAAGGATTCGTCATGTCATTTATTATAACCCTTGTACACCTTCCCTCATTATGAGAAAAATATCTTTGCCTCTTCTGACAAACTGAGGTATACTAATGTAGTGTATCAATACAAATGCAGCTCTGGAGACTGGGCTCCAAAATATATGCTATATTGAACATAAAACACGAATACGTTGAGTAGACGTCTTACACTATTTGCAAGACAGAGGCATTAAGGATCATCATCCTCAATACCACACCACCATCCTGAATCGCCAAGACATAATGAAAAATACAACAGTAATCACATGCACTGATGATCGTAGGAGGTTTCGTATACAGTACTTGAGCCTGTGTTCATTCAGGAGCCGACACCAGAAATTAACATCCATATGAATTCAACTGAGCATAAAGCTATTCAATGGTCCTCCATTGATTCAGAGGGAAGACGTAAGAGCTGGTGGACAGCTAGAAGCCGGAGTCGGGCAATCACCTCACCCTACCCTTTGTCGCTCTCTACGATTGACTGGGTTAGGTAAATCGTTGAGTGAGGTGTACCCACACTTATAAATGTCTAGATTTTTCTTTGTAAGCTCAGTATACCTGTGTCAGTTCAACAGTGAAGATGTCACATTTCCAACAAAAAGTCGAATAATAAAAATGGAAAGATTAAGTGATCTTTCACTCGCCCTGAATTTTGGCTCAATTCACCTGCATCAGAGGAAGAGAGAGAATGAAGAGGGAAAGTGGTAAGGGAGACCTTATACCCACCAGGGAAATGGCAGGTCACCTGACCACCAAGAACTGGGGATGAAACCTTACTTATGGAAAAATGGGGACGAAAGAGGAGTAGGGAAGATTGAAATAAGGATAAATTTAAAACAAATGTTCATTTCTCTCACTGTGGAATTAAGGGAATCAACAAAAACACTGGACTGAAGCATGTTAAGTGCCACCAGTTGGAGATAGAAAAAAAAAGTTAAATGGATGCAACATTGTATTGATGTGCTATACTGAAACTGTACAGGGATCTAATTTACATTACATTAAGGCTGTTGTTGCATTGTTTGATCAGAGCGGACTCAATCCCATTTCATTCGACGGTACCCTTATTTTTAACAAAACATTTTAATGTTTCCTTAAACGCGAGGAGAGAGATTTACCAGTTTACCCGGTATAAACAAATGCACACTCATTGCAAGACCAGAATACACACAACACCTGCTACAGACAGGGTGAGTTCTTAATTAAAATGGACTTAACTATTAATATTTTTGAACACTGGATTAATATTAAGGATTTTCAGGGCTGGGTGCAAGTTTTCCAAGTCCTTCAAAATAGGGTAAAACCAGTGTTTTTTTTTTTTTTTTTTTTTTAGTTTAGACTTGGGAGCATGTTTGTAGAAAGACCTTTTTCCTTGCCCAAACATGACATCCAAGAAAGATTCTGGGTATTTTAACTTCCCAATTTCACATTTTCGTTATTTCTTCACAAAAAAAATTCCAGTTTGCAAACTCTCCGGGCTCTGAGAAACATCCCAGAAAATGCTGCACACTTAACCTGATGATGATTAGACTAATATTAACACTATCGCAAGTGATCAAAGCAGACTTTGACGTCATGGGGCGGATGGTGCGGGCGAGCGTGCAGCGACCCCTAAATGTGTATACTCGTTTCAGTTTTTTCACCTTAATTCTCGTACTACGTCCATTTTTGTATCATTATGTTCGCAATGGGATTGCCTACAGGTGTATATGCATATAATGTCCAAAAGCCCGGCGTGACTCCCCATAGCAAAGCCTAAAGTCGGAAAAATTACCCGTGAGCGCATAAAATCAGTAAATGTGTATACTCGTTTCAGTTTTCTCGCCTTAATTCTCGTGCTACGTCGTTCGTTTGGTATCATTATATTTGCAATTAAATTCCCTGCAGGTATATATGAATATAATGTCCAAAAGCCTGGTGAGACTTCCCGCAGCAAAGTCTAAAGTTACCCGTGAACGAGCACCAATTTGTACACCTCAATATAATGTGTATACTCGTTCAGTTTGATAACATCAATTTTCATGTTACGTCGCTTGTTATGGTATCAAATGTTCGCAATATAAGGGTGCGCACTTCAAACCTAGTCTCAAAACAGAGCAATAACTGGAATTTTAACATTTTAATTTTGGACGCTCATCATCACAATTATTTATATCTTTCCAGTGTTCTGACATCAAGTTTCGTGCTACATCTTTCATTTTGGTATTAAATTGTGCGCACCCTAAATGTGCTTAATTTGAAACTATCTCGAGGTTCATCGGATAAAAAATGAATTTTTATAAAATATTCTTGAAGTGGACGGGAGTCCTGTCCACGATTAGGACTAGAGAGAAAAAATGGACATGATTGGTGTCCAAAGCGAGCGATACTGTTATATATATATATATATATTATATATATATTATATAATATATTAATATATATATTATATATATATATATAGATATCTTTGTATGTAGATGCCAGCTGCCTCGTATGGGCCAATAGGCCTTCTGCGGTTACCTCTATTCTATGTTCATATGTTTCACCCCATTATCCCCTATGTATCCCCTATGTTTTCACCTTATTGTTTTATCACCTGACCCAGTGCGGGTAATAATCAAACCACATTGTAACATTCCTCACTTGAGAATGAACCATGGAGGTTCGAAACGTCGTGCAAATTGTTTAAATAATGTAATACATTCTATAGTAATCCACATCCTTTCTTCACCCAGAAATTACGAAATGAGTTTGGAGAACTCTGTTTCAGCTAAGCCCTGATGCTAAGAAAATAGTTAGAGGATAGAAGCCCTAAATCAGAAGATAGTAAATACAGAATATGCGGTCATATTCAATGAGACATGTGTAAAAGAAAACCTGCTGCCAATACACCAATATATTATATATAATATATATATATATATTACTATATATATATATATATATATATTATATATATATATATATATATATATATATACAAACAAGCCTGAATGGTCCCCAGGACTACATGCAACTGAAAACTCACACCCCAGAAGTGACTCGAACCCATACTGCCAGGAGCACACTGCTGGCGTACAGGATCCCTTAACCGCTCGACCAACCACCGACAAAATTATATATTATATATTATAATATATAATATATATATATATATATATATATATATATATATTATATATATATATATATATTATATATATATATATATATTATATATATATATTATATTATATATATTATATATATATATATTAGATATATTATATATATATATATATATATATAATTATATATTATATAATATATCTATATAATATATATATATATATATAGATTATATATATATATCTATATATATATATATATATATATATATATATATATTATATATATATATATATATATATATATATATATATATATATATATATTATATATATATATATATATATATATATATATATATATATATATATATATATATATATATATATATATATGTCGTACCTAGTAGCCAGAACGCACTTCTCAGCCTACTATGCAAGGCCCGATTTGAATAATAGGCCAAGTTTTCAAGAATTAATTGTTTTTCGACTACCTAACCTACCTAACCTAACCTAACCTAACTTTTTCGGCTACCTAACTTAACCTAACCTATAAAGATAGGTTAGTTTAGGTTAGGTAGGGTTGGTTAGGTTCGGTCATATATCAACGTTAATTTTAACTCCAATAAAATAAAATTGACCTCATACATAAGCAAATGGGTAGCTTTATCATTTCATAAGAAAAAAATTAGAAAAAATATATTAATTCAGGAAAACTTGGCTTATTAGGCAAATCTGGCCTTGCACAGTAGGCCAAAAAGTGAGTTCTGGCTACTAAGTACGACATATATATATATAATATATATATATTATATATATATATTATATATATACAGTATTATATACCAGAAACATATATATTAATATATATAAATATTAATATACACATACACACATATATATATATGTCGTACCTAGTAGCCAGAACGCACTTCTCAGCCTACTATGCAAGGCCCGATTTGCCTAATAGGCCAAGTTTTCATGAATTAATTGTTTTTCGACTACCTAACCTAACTTTTTCGGCTACCTAACCTAACCTAAGCAATAAAGATAGGTTAGGTTAGGTAGGGTTGGTTAGGTTTGGTCATATATCTACGTTAATTTTAACTCCAATAAAAAAAAATTGACCTCGTACGCAATGAAATGGGTAGCTTTATCATTTCATAAGAAAAAAATTAGAGAAAATATATTAATTCAGGAAAACTTGGCTTATTAGGCAAATCGGGCCTTGCATAGTAGGCTGAGAAGTGCGTTCTGGCTACTAGATACGACATATATATATACATATACATATGTAAACGAGTACAAAAGCTAGAATATTGTTACAGGTTCGTGCCAATAGGTGCCGAGACCCTGGGAGCTTTGGGTAGATGTGCACCTAAGTTGCTAAAGGAAGTGTGTGAGGAACCTATAAGTTTCTATAGGTTTAGAGATGCAAAAGCAGCCTGTTTCTGGTTCCAGCACCTCACTAACAATCCAGATGAAATGCCTGCTGTATCTTGGGCATGCACCCCACCTCTGACAAACTGGACGAGGTTTTCAAACTGTGATTGCTATGTGTGTGTATTTTCTGTAAACTAAATGTAATAATATAAATTAAATAAACAAACCACACTATACAAATGTAAGGGTAGTAGGAGAATAAAATACTCGGCATGTGTTAAGAGTGAAAGGAAGAATTCCTCAAGTGTTTCCCTGCAATTTTTTAATTATATGGGCTTTTACATTTTAACTTTTCTTGCTTTAATATAAAATTTAAAATTCAATTTAATTTACCCAATTTATTCCCAATTCACCCTACATGGGGAGATGCAGGGGGGAAATTTGCAAGATAATTTTTAGTACTTTTACTTTACTTTTTAAAGTTTGCATATCTGGCACTTTGTGCCATCTGAATACCTAATACAAGAGTGTGCATTTGAAAAATATTCTTGTGTGTGTGTGGTATAACTTGTTCGCATTCAGCACGTACCACTGAGTTTGGTAACCATGTCACCCAAGTGACAAATAAGGATACTTAAGGTCTTTACCGTGGAAAAGTGAGTTATTATGCATCTGTTGTATGCAGATGATACAACAGTACAATAAATGCATGTTCTTGCCTCAAGTTCTCAAGGAAACCATTGTTTCAAACAATGTAGTAAAAGTTATGCTTCGTACAATGACCGAATTTATTATCTCCATCAATTATTGTTTATATAGTATTTGTCTGTGTAAAATGTGTTTTGTGCTTTGCTATAGAAAAACTATTAAATTAAGTAAATAGATAAAGTTTAGAATATGAACAAAACTTTTGAAGTTTCTTTTTATAAACATACTGTACGCACAAGCGCGAACTTGAGGCGGGACCAAAGAGCCAAAGCTCAACCCCCGCAAGCACAAATAGGCGAGTACAGATTGAGAGCCAAACTACTAGTCATGGGGTACCTAAATGACGGAGATCGAATGAGAATAAAGAAATCCTCATGGTGGGGAAGATACGTTCAAAGCTAAATTAGTGGACGATGTGGAAAAGTAAATCAGCCTGGTCACAGCATGCAAATGATGACCAAAGAAAATAGGGAGGAGAGAGACCAAGCCTACTGGACTTGACCTTCACCCAGAACGAGGAAGACAACTTGAGACAACTTGAAACAATTTGAGCACAAAATACCATTAGGAGCCAGCAATCATTGAATTGGTGTGTTTGACAAAAACAGTGAACATAAGACATGGGGTCAGGGAAAGAACAGTAGCCTATGGAAAAGGAGATTACACGTAAGAAATAAAATATCTGAAGTATGCCACTGGAGGACGAATTTTGCAGAAGACAGTCCAGGAAATGATAGACCAAGTCAGATGCCAGAGATGGGAGATACTGTACTGTATCCATACCAACAATAACAATATCAACATCAAGGGCCCAAAACTTTTCAACACTCCTGCTACACAAAAGGGGCATAACTGGCTGGCCTCTCAGTGTTCAAGAGAGAATTCGAAAAACACCTCCATAGGATACCTGATCAACCAGGCTGTGATTAACATCAGGCTGCAAGCAGCCGCATCCGACAGTCTGGTTGAACAGACGACCAGCCGGGAGGTGTGGTCGAAGACCGGACTGCACAGCTTTTGATCCTCAGAACCTCCACATAGGTAACCCATGATTAAATAGACAAGTAGCAAGAATGAAAAGCAGGGGGGAGTGGAAAGGGAAAACTGGAATATATGCAACAGGGCTAGGAACGCATACATGTACGGATATACGAAGAATGCCAAAAAGAATCTATGAAAACGACATTGCAGATGATGAATCACAATAGCATGGCATAAGAAATGATGACCAAACCACACATCATGAAAGGAAGAAACAACAACATTTCAGTCCATCCTGGACCAAATTCAAGTCGTGTGAAGAAAGATGGGAAATACAGGCAAATAAATAATGTAAGTGTGAGGAGCAGATATGAAAAAAGGAGGTATGATGAAAGGTAAAAGTGGATGAAGGTAAGATGAGGAAGGTAAGAGAAAGGGAAAGAAAAGGGGCACGCTTGTCACATTGCATTTTATAATAAATATGTAAATACTTACATGTATTTACATACCTGTCCTCCATCAAAACAGGAGGATGAGTTGTATAAATAGAATAATGTCAGCAGTATATTCTACTCTAAAAAAGTTAGACAATTCATAAATCTAAGTAAGGAGGCATTTAGATTGCTGTGACACTACCTACGTGAAACCAATTTTAGAATATGCTGCCCCATCATGGAGACCCATAAAAGAAAAACTCAAAAAGGCTCATTCTAAAATTGCAAAGAATGGTGAATGAAGACAGATTGAAGGAACTAAACCTGATGATACTAGGAAAGAGCAGAGGGGGGAGAGGGGGCTATGATAGATATATGAAATACAGAGGGATTGACAGGAAAGAAGAAAATGAAAACACAGTATAAGAGGCCATGAATGGAACCTCGAGACTCGGACGAGTCATATGTTAGCAAGTTTTCTTTTAGCGCAAGTTGGAAAATGGAATGGACTAAAGGATCAGGTTGTAAAAGCAAACTCCATAATTTTAAAAGTAGATATGATAGGAGAAATAGGAGTCACTGCATTAGACAACCAGTGGGTGGAAATTTGGGGTTCAAGAGCAAATACTCAATCCTGCAGACACAAATAGGCAAGTACTATTGCCACTGTGGCTACACCATATTTGGTTCCCCCCTTCCGCCAGGCACAGAGTATTGTATAACAAAAAAAAAATGGGAATACATAATCATAAAAACATTAAAAAAAATGTAATCATTCATCCATTCATTAATCATTCACCGTGCATAGAGTCACTGACAACCCAGCAGTCACCCATACTACACCTACATGCTACACACACAATAGTTACTATCAAATAACAACAAAATTATTCTCTTCCATTTAGACCTCTTCATACCAGCCATCTTTCTTACCATAATACTGTATAAAAATTAAGTCACTAGCCATACCAGATTGCTTGTATGTGCACTTATGCACACCCCCAGTCTAACCCCCTCCCCTTCAACAACATATCACGCTGCCACTATGTCACTAAATAACCACCTACACTACCATACTAGCGCACACTTTCCTTGTATTCTCGTACATTCGTAATGTCCACTACACTTCCTTACATACTCACCATACCCTACCCCCCCATCCCCTAAACTCCCTAATATACTCACCAGTGTTGGCCACCACTGACACATTCAATGTGTACATACTGTATATTACTATACAAAACACACATGCATTTTGTGTGTATCAAATACCATGGCTTCTCCACAAGTGGTTTTGCAAATCACATTACGTCCAAGTTTCTTTTAACTTCCAGGTGCTCAAGAGGGCATGCATAGTTAATAAGCAATACCCAATCAACTCTCCCAATCCACGCTTGCCGAGCTAACACGTTAATTTAATCATTGCACCACTAGGTAACCTACATGCTTGAGATGGTGTAAGCTCTGAATTTAAACAAGTTCGATGTCCATATTCATGTATGATTAAGATACAAAAAACTGAGTATGATGAGTAGAAAAAATGATGAAGGAACAGTACACACTGGTACCTTGGAGCAATTCATCACTCCAGAAACCCTCCGCAGATGGAGAAGTAAATGTTCATGTTAATGGCCTAGGAAATCGAATAATAAACCTAGGTTTTTTTCTCTATTAATTCTTCTCCATATATTAGATGCAACAAAAGCATAAGTCCTATGCAACAATTCAGCATGTACAAAGCCAAGGGTTCCAATCCTATGGTTAATATTCACGTTGAAATACATTTGAACATTTATGACTGATGGGGTGTAGGATATTGTTAACAGAAAAATATTGGGAAGCTGCTAAAAATATCAATACTTTACAAACTAAATATGGACATGCTGTCCTAAACAAAAATTAAACCAACAAATAATCAAATGATAAACTTTATATTTAACTCCCACAAATTTGATTCTGGAATGCAAAATATCACTTGCAACAGCTGGGAAAGAACCTCCATGACTTATTACAATATTTAAAAGAACCAAGCATAATTGCTTGATCTCTATTGCCATTCTGCACAAACCAATCTAACTCATCAGTCTATACCAAGATTTTATTAATCTACAAAAATAAGCCAAAAAACAAACACCAATATTGTGCAATTCTATTTATCTTAGACTAATGTAACCTGTCCTCTCACCTAATACACAATACTATAATCCAATCAACAAAACCATCAAAATTGTGGCAATTATGATGAAAAACAAAAAAAACACAACACATACCATAACAAATGTTCCTATGTAGTTTTCTGCTTATTAACCTAAATAGGTTAATGTGTTACATTGACTCATCTCTGGTTAGGTTAAACATAACCCATCCTTCTACTTACAAGGTATTTATAATAACCATGTGGACCACTGTACATATATGGACGTAATAGACAATTAAAGTCTATTATGGTACCATTTAATTGGGTCAAACCAGAAAAGTTTTGTAATGTTAATAAAACCTAACAACCATCCTAGGCCTAATACATGCTGTGGACTACTATAATTTATTTATGTATTTATTTATTTATCGATATTTAAATATATATACAAGAGTTCTTACATTCTTGTACAGCCAGCAGCACGCATAGCATTTCGGGCAGGTCCTTAATCCTAATTTTTCTCCGAAATACAACCCGCCAAATCGTTTAACAACAGGTACCCATTCACTGCTGGGTGAACAGTACATTGTGTACTACACTAGGCCTACGAATATTAATATTTGATTTATAGCTATATTTTTTCACGACTAAAATGAATACCTGTAGTACCAAATTCTGCTATAAATCTAATTGTCCATTACATCAATATACACCCATCCTCCTGTTTTCATAGTACTTATAGTGACAATAAGGACCATGGTATATATACCGTACTGACGTTCAATGCAATTAGAAAGTAGAAACCGGACACTGAACTTGGACAACCCAGAAATGTGTTTCTATCAAGGTGCAAAGACTAACTAACCTAACCTTCCTAGGCCTAATACATGCTATCTGTGGCTTAATACAGTACATGTGTGTGCTATTCTAGGCCTAGAAACATTTAAGTGTATTTAGTTTTTTTTTTTGCACTTCTAAGTGTATTCACTTAGAATACACTTAGAAAAGTGCAAAGTGCAAAAAAAAAAAAATTCACAAATTCCACCAATTCATTAGTGCACCAATGTTTGTACAGTACTGTATTGAACAGTTACCAAAAGCAATATCTAAACAGGAGGATGGGTTGCAATATATGTATGATGGTCCACATAGTTATAAAAAGTACTATAAACAGGAAGATAAGATTATTAAGACAACTGCAAGTTTTGCAGTGTCAAATCATGAGAACAAACTAATTGTGTTTGAATGTCCCCATAAGCAGAAAATCCTTTTGGGCCAAGAAGGGACCCAGATCTGGCAGTTCTAAGCATCCCTCAATATCACTGCTCACCATACTACTTTTCCCCACATTTACTAATACTCTATTAAAAAAGAAGAACAATCTCACCTACATGAGCTAATGCACACTAGTGTGCATTCGTATGTGGAGTTTGATCACATAATCGGTAGTCTAAATCAGTCGGAAATCTCTATTCAATACTTTACGAATGCTACCATATGGTGCTATATAGTCATGGTGGCTTGGCACTTTCCCTTGATAATTAATTGTATGGTAAATATGAAGAGCATTCATTACTACATTAGTAAAACTGGACAATTTTTATTTGTAATTGCAGCTAAAACAAAATTCTCTTACCGAGTGTGTGTATTACTGCACACGTGTGCAAATAGTTATGGCCTGATAAAGAGCTCCTTTGGCCATTTTTTTATTATAGAATTATGTTTACTATACAAAAAAATTTACGATTTTATTATGAACTATATAGATTAAGATTAAGCCAACCAGGACATGGCACAGGCATGAACAGCCTGTAAGAAGTATATAGTAAATAAACCCTTTTTGTACTAAAACAAAATAATGGAGAAATTCTAAAAATTGGGATATTATGGCCTTGTATAGTTCAAGTGGACCCCATTCCAAGAAAATACTTATTTTCAATAATAAAAATATTTTAAATGCTATTACTGGAAAAAGCAGGCCAAACGGTATCTAGTACCAATTGAGAGAGCGATCATTGGTCGCCACCAAAAGAAACTTGTCAGTTATGCTTGAGACGCAAAATAACCTGTAATGCATCAAATAAAATACATAACGACACAAAGGAAATACTGTACTGTATACATTTGTACTTACCTTTGCAGAGTTGAGACGTAGCCTTGCCACCCATGAAAGCCAAAAGGTGTTGAAGGTACTGTATTCAACAGTATTTTCAGAGATTTCTTATACAACTAAATATATGACATTTAAACAAACAAAAAAGTTAATTACTATAGACCTCTAGAGTACATTAAAAAAATTAGTTAATAAAATAACAGTTGCCTAGTATGAGCACATTAACCCAACTGAGTTCAGAAGCGCTGTGTGGTTAATGTGAAGCATAAGAAGAATCTCGACTGCAAATACCAATTAGCAATCATCAGGTCATCCATCCCCAGCAGAAGACGACTGTGCATCTGATGCCTCTGTTCACCTAGCAGTAAATAGGTACCTGGTAGTTAAGTAACTATTGTGGGTTGCATTCCAGAGAGGGTCAGTAGCTGGCTTAGGGGGAGGCATGATAAAGAGGTTTCCTGTCCCCTCAACTATGGGACACCATTAGGTGAAGCAAATAGTTCCTACTGCATATTGCCTGTAATAACCTGGTCATCCAATTATGATCCCTAATCTTAGACATTTACATCATGATCGAACAAATTATCAACATTCGGAACAGTACAAAACAGATTGTTTACTGGTTCAATAAAGGCCAGCACAGGGGTTGTTTATTTTCTTTCCGAGCCTTTGTACATACATTATTCTACTCGAAGGGGAGTCGAATTACATTACTCGAAATCTACTCGAGGGGAGTAGATTTCGGCTCATTCCTCGCTAAATCAGCCCAAACTGCTGAAAGTCCAAAATCAACCTGATGCATAGAGTATATATTGCTACAGAAAGATGATTTAAATGACATGAAAAGGATGGCATATATAATAATTGCAAAAAGATAAGGAAAATGGCTATGAGATAAGGGCTTTAGGAAAAAGTTAAAATGGCTAGGATAAGGACTTTAGGAAAGTTAAAATGGCTAGGAGATAAGGGCTTTAGGAAAAAGTTAAAATCAAGGTAAAAAATAATTTTATAGAAACGTTAAAAGAAAATCATGGGAGAAAAAACAGGTGGATCAATGGAAATGGGGGATAATGGGGAATGTTAACAAACTGCATGTTATCAATACTCTATTGAATATTTTAAAACATACAAATGAAGAGGTTAAAAAAAAGATGTCCTGAAATAAGGAGTTAGTGGGAGGCCAGTGGAACAATAAAAATTGAAAACAATAAACAGGAAAGATAGGAAAGGATACTAATAGTTGGAGTAAGTATGTAGGAAAATTAGAGGCAAAGTGGTGATGGACATGTGTCACAATAACATGGCTGAAAAAGATAAACCCAACCAACACACTAAAATTAAACGAGCGACTTTTGCTCGGTTTAGGGCCCTCGTCAAATCATGATAATTATGAAAGTTTTCTTTACTTTCACAGCATTATCTTTACCATACATAATTCAGGCCACTAATCCTTCTTGGCATCTGTTGCCGGCATTAATCCTATTTAGTTTTCTTAATAAGAGCTTTCATTCCACCAGCCACATCTCTGCCCTGATTGACCCCTTAACTTTAATGAACATTCACCTCATTTCACACACACATTACAGGTATTTAAACTTATCAAACAGGTCCACTAATTCCACCAACAGTTAATGTAGCTACACACGTCCTTCACATTCTTCACTAAACCTATAGTATGTATCTCAAGGCACTAAAGCTTCTAATCAACTTTCTTCCTCAAAGATCACTAATCAATTCTTAACTGATCTACCAGTTCTTTCTCAACCTTGTAGATTTTGGTTTATTTTACCTCGAATTCTTACAAAGTACCATCACCCTTTCACCACAATCTTATTGTACACAGCATTGATTATGACTTTGGACTATCTAATGCAGTTATTAGAAACATACAAATTAAAGAAATTAATTCAGATTTAGAAGAACTAAGAAATGCCCAGAGACCTGAAAGCTGCAGTATTAAAAGTTATGACAAGTTTTGTAATAATAGGTATTTGTATGGTCGGCATAGTAGCCGAACCAGGCAATGTGATGTAGTCATTGCGCGAATTCGCCTTGGCTATAGACACATCTGGCAGGTTAGTGAGGCTGAGCCACTACCAGAATACTCAGATTGTAAACTCTGTGATAAACCTTTAATGCACTCACTAGAACACTACATTGATGAATGTGAAACCGTAAAGGACTTTAGACCTCCTGGCCTCTTGTACCACCAACTGTGTAACTATTTTATTGACTCAGGTGTTCTGGACGACGTCCTAACAATTTACCCAAAATTTGCTTGTCCATTTTAAAGAATGAAGAACAATTTTTATGTATATTACTTCTAAGCTGCATCACCTATGAACCCATCCCTGCCCTTGTGTGGCAGTGCACAGTAGAAACTTGTTTTCACATATCCATATATTAAAACATTGATTGTAACCATGATATATATGTGCTTCAGCCTACAGTTTAGACCTATTGTCTTATGTATGACCCTCTGTCCTGCGTGACAGTGACTACTAGCATTATCCTCACTTTAATCAACTATCAAAATCCTCAGATTAGGCAAAATTGTAATTAATTTTGTCAATAAAGATGTTAATAATAATAATAATTGTACACAGCAATTGTGAATAGACAAACCTTCCAATATTCCCCCTCACTGCTTGTGTATTGTTTAACTGATCTCTAACCCTGCCCATATATGGAGGACAGAAGAAAATGTATATATGCTGGTTAGCATTGTAAATGTGTGGCCACGTCTGTGGTAGAAAAAAAAAAAACTGCTTGTGAATCACATGCTTCATACAACAAGCAAACCTAACTTAAATACAACTTGATAATTTACCCTGTACAATGTATAATAATAAATTATCCGACGTTTGAAATGTGTATTAGCGATGGCTAACTTTCTTTTAAGACTGTGTAGCACAGTGGTAAGCACACTGCTAATATCAGATTGATGATGATCAATTCATGGAAACTTTGCCCCTGCACTTCTGTCCATCTAACCATACAAAGGTACCAGAGTTAAGCAACACGTGGTTTGCACACTGGTGAAAGACCAGGTGCTGGCCCACGAGAACCTCAATAACCCCAACAATCTTCCAATTCCCAACAACAGCAAACTAATCCTAATTTTTAAGACCTACATCCATTATCATTTATATTTGGAGACAATCACTACTAATTTTACCATTCAAATAACCCAATATATATAATCTACCTCCTAGATAGTAATTATTCTCTATGCAACCCTTCATTATTTACACATTACCTATCCATACTCATTTATTAAATACAAATCATATATACATGACTAATGCCAGGAGCAATGTGTAGGGGAGGAGCAGGTGGTGTGGGAAGAGGTGTACTGTGTGGGTGTTGTGGGAAGAGGTGGACTGTGTGGGGAGTGTGGGAAGAGGGTGGACTGTGTGGGGGGGTGGCCACAGGTCACTGTGTGGGGGGTGTGGTAAGAGGAACACTGTGTGGGGGGTGTGGCCACAGGTAATGTGCAGTGTTCCTGCCTAAGCATCATCCATGTTAGCTTAATACAAATGTCTGATAACTGGTGGATGCTAATTACTGTACAGTGCCAGATTCATAAATGAACTACGTAAGAATTTCTCTTAGCTATGCAGTTTGCCTTATGATAAACGAACCCACAAACAAACTTAATATTGCACTGTTAAATATAAAAACTGTACATTTAAATGTTATTTACTAGAAAACAAGGAAAATAAAACTTACTTACCTATAAAAGACAATTGTAGTATATCTTCTGGATAACTAGTTGTCAACCAGCTCGAGCAAAAAATCACAAGCACAACTCCCCATCACTATCTCATTACGTGTAGATACAATTTGAATATTTTTGGTACCAAAACGATAACTTTTATATCCTTTAGACAAATATATTTTTTAAATTCATTTTAGCTAACATCAAGTGATGGCTAACAAAGTGGACAAAGCTAACATCAAGTGACAAAGGCAATCACTAACTCTTAAAAATGAACAAAATTATTTTTATTGTGCACTTATTTTATACTATGACACAAAATTGGTAATCATACAGGTACCAAAACTATAATTTTAGCTTAATTATTCTCTAAACAAATGTAAAACAATTAAAAGAAATATTTAATGTGCACCTTGGGCAGAAGCAGATTTCTGCTTAATTGAAAAATTGAATGATACATTAACAAAATTAATTTCTAAATACATCTGTGAACATTTCAGTACCAAATTTATATATTATGACCTTTTAAAGGCAAAAACCTTCAAGGATTATAAAGATTTTGCTCTCACGTTCTTCACCGCTTTCAGCAAGACAAAAATAATGAGATTTACACATGTTCATCCACAGCATGCAAACAGTATACCATCAATGACAAGCGAAATTTCTTTTACGTAATCTGTCTGAAATATTTGCTAACGTAAGTAGTCTACCAAAAGAGCCTGCAATTAACCTTAATCGTGGTTTTCCTCAATTATATCCCCAATTTATATACAGCAATGTAGACTACAGTGTATCGGAAAAATACGATCTTGGCTTATCCAGCAACCCCCATAATCTGAACACATCAACATTAATTTGGGCAAGTCAAACTGCATTATACTTTATTCTAAAATTGTGGATGAATTTATGTGTATAAGAGGAAATATTCTAGAGATAAGCACCCTATATTTTGATGGCCGAGGGAACAGGGCCCAAACTATTTTCCTTGTATCCCGCCATGTTGTGGGGAATACCAAAGGCACTACACAGGAATGTTATGTGGCAGAGGAAGCAGAAGCAAGTATCAGTAGTAAGAGGGAGCAGTTAACAGGATATTTATTTCTAACTTCTCATATTTACCAAATCTAAGATAAAATAGGGTTGACAATTATAAAGACAAAAGGCAGGGAAGGGGAAGACATGACAACACCATTTAGCCCACCATTTTCTTGTGGCAGACCACCAGACCAAGACCAGACTGAGAACCAGCGTTGTCAGGATCAGTAATCTACAAGTTTTGTATACCATTTAAGGATTCTAGCAATTTCTCATTGTTTAATGCTAGGCCTAGGTCATTTGTTTTATGTATACCAAATTTAAACAGTAACATTTCCATCTCACCTCTGTAAGGGGTTGTATGAGAAAAATGCATATCGAGAAATCATTGCAATCGATTTTAAAAACGGGAGTTATGCTAACACGTTGATAAATATTGAAACCGAACAATTGGACTGAACCCACGTCCCTCAATTTCAGGCACATGCACTACCGACTGAACCATAATGGATATTATACGTTTATCGCACCCAATGAAGGATTCCCCCCACTTAGTTGTCATATCTCAGGATACAAAAGTTTTGTATTAAGTACAGGAGTGAATAATTACAGGGTGCTGTAACAATTTCAGGGTGATGGAGGTGAATTGTCATCAACACTTCCCTCGAAATAAACATTCCATTCACCCGGGCTTTGAGAGATTCCAACTGGTTCGTCTCCTACAACCCAGGCGAATGGGACGTTCATTTCCAGCGGATGTGTGGATGACAATTATATGACGTAGATCACTTACTCCTCTGAGCCAGCAGCAGTCGGGGAAAGTAAAAAATTCCAGTTTGGCAGCAGGATGCCGTTTATAGAAGTTCCTTATTAAGACTACTCACTAGCTCGGTCGCTAGAGCTTTGGCCTCGCACACGTGGGGTCCACAGTTCAAGTCTCCTACAGCCCCAGCTGAATGGAATGGAGGTGAAAGTCATAATGAGGAGTGATGCTGGGGGAATGGTTGGTGTGGTGGTGGTAGGGAACAATGGTGGTGGTGGTGACCAGGAAATGGTATTGGTGGTAGGGAATTGTGGTGGTATGAAATGGAACTGGTGGCAGGGAATGGTGGTGGTAGAGTTATTAGTGGTAGTACTTCCTTGTGTTAAAATGTTAACAATAAAAATTGTTTTGTTGTGTACTGTTTTAACTTGGTGGCTATGACACCTGTTTTCAACCCCATATTTTTTTTTATCTAAATTTTGGACAATATTACTAAATTTTATTGACATTTACACAGAAATGATCTTGGTCTGTCAGGTATGTATAAATACAAAATTTAATGCAACTTCAATGAACTAAATGTCATAAGAATATTATAAATCTAACCAATAAGCATATTTTGTAATTTAAATTTGTGGAGGATGCTTTTTGAATTTTTAATAATTTCTAATATGACAATCCCTCTTATTATACAGTACTATACTATGAAAACTCATCCAAAATATAGTAAAAACACCTTATATGAAAATGATCGGTGAAAAAAAGTCAAACAATTACAGTACCAGGCAATAAATGTTTCCAATATTTAGATCATTGTAATATTCCAATTAATTTTTGGGGAGCAATGTGGGCATAACTTATCAGGGGACCATTAAGAGATCACCTTGGACAATTGCTGCTAAAGTCAATCATTGCTATGTTGGATTTTCACAATGTTTTGCAAATTACCTGTCGGAAACGTATGAATGTTCAGTTTACTGTATTTTCTTTTTACAGAAATTTAGCCTAATTAGGGCACATTTCCATTTTTTATTTCTATTTTTGAAAATATATGTTGGGGGGAATACATTTAAGGAATGTTGAAATACTCATTAACATTCATTTATTCAGCGGCACATTGAATAATATATTATTTAAACACTTTGTATATAGACACCAGTAAATTCACTTGTTAACATTTTCGACATCAATTATATAGTTATCCAAAACTAGCAGAAAATGTATTAAGTGCATTAGAATTTTTGGTGCCATGAGTAGGAGCTGGGGATGCCAAAATGTTTATGCCTGGATATGCACCCCATCAGTTGCAACATTTACATTTTTTTGTTTTTGCACTTTTGTTTCAAAAAGTCGAGCTTTTATATTGCTGCTTCATATTCTACTATTTGGTTTATTACAAGCTGAACAAATTTTACTTGGCTTTCCATACTTATCTTTATGTTTGCCCTTCTACGGCTATAACTGTTACATCCATCTCCGCAAAATTATTATTCTCATTCCCCAAACTTAATTACATTGCACCAATTTGGATTAAAGTCTAGAGATCATTACCTGGCAAAGTTGTCTCGTTAATTACTCTTACTGTCGGGCAGTCCTTACAGTACTTCCAAGTTTTGCATTATTTGCATACATTGTCCTGTTGAACTGACTGGGTAGATTATGCAATACCTGGGAACATTAAGAGGCCAATGACAAAACCCTGTGAAACAGGGACCTGAAACCCAGCTGGACACTCCCCTCCCCTCTAACCTAGTCTAATGTCGTCCCAATATTCCAACCTGATAATGTTACTGCAGCAGCTATCGCTAGAGTGCTACGAAGGTGATACAAATGCCTATTCCCATTCTACCCCTGGTCCTGTCGACTCCAGTGGAGTTCTATGGCTGTGCTGTTTTTATTAAGTGTAGTTAGAATTTCTCTAAATATGTCCTGCTATTGTCCTTGCCTTGTGTCCTATATGTCCTTGCCTCTAAATATTGTCCTTGCCTTGCCTATCAATTATCTGATACTAGTCTTTTAGCAAATTTCAGAACCTAATATATTTTCCAATTGTGCTTCAATGTTGGCTCATCATATTTTAAGGTAAGCTTGATTTAAACACTAACTTTTATGTAAGCTAATTATCTAAGATACTATCAATAGACAGGTTTTTGAATGATGTTACGTCAGCCAGTTTTTCATAGGCTATAAATATAGTTTTATTTACATGTCCTCCTGATGGTGCTCCCCCCTCCCCCTCTTCAATCCTAATAACTGTTGCCACCACCCAAATGGTGGTCAAAGGTGTCAAATGATGTATAATGTGATGCTTTTGTAATTATGGTTAACCTATGACCTATAATCTATGTCCACCCGACACCTGACAGCTGGGCGGACAGGCTCCGGATTCGTAATCCTGAAGTTCGGGTTCGATCCCCGGCGGAGCTGGAGACCAATGGGCAAAATGTTTCTTTCACCCTGATGCCCTTGTTATCTAGCAGTAAATAGGTACCTGGGCATTAGACAGCTGATACAGGCTGCTTCCTGGGGGTGTGTAACAAAAAGAAGCCTGGTCGAGGACCGGGCCGCAGGGACGCTAAGCCCCAGGAAGCAGCCTGTATCAGCTGTCTAATGCCCAGGTACCTATTTACTGCTAGATAACAGGGCATCAGGGTGAAAGAAACATTTTTGCCCATTTGTCTCCAGCTCCGCCGGGGATCGAACCCCGGAACTTCAGGATTACGAATCCGGAGCTCTGTCCGCCCAGCTGTCAGGTGTCGGGTGGACATAGATTATAGGTCATAGGTTAACCATAATTACAAAAGCATCACATTATACATCATCTTGACACCTTTGACACCATTTGGGTGGTGGCAACAGTTATTTAGGATGAAGAGGGGGAGGGGGGAGCACCATCAGGAGGACATGTAAATAAAACTATATTTATAGCCTATGAAAAACTGGCTGACGTAACATCATTCAAAAACCTGTCTATTGATAGTATCTTAGATAATTAGCTTACATAAAAGTTAGTGTTTAAATCAAGCTTCCCTTAAATATGATGAGCCAACATTGAAGCACAATTGGAAAATATATTAGGTTCTGAAATTTGCTAAAAGACTAGTATCAGATAAGTGATAGGCAAGGCAAGGACAATATTTAGAGGCAAGGACATATAGGACACAAGGCAAGGACAATAGGCAAGGACATATTTAGAGAAATTCTAACTACACTTAATAAAAACAGCAACAGCCATAGAACTCCACTGGAGTCGACAGGACCAGAGGTAGAATGGAATAGGCATTTGTATCACCTTCGTAGCACTCTAGCGATAGCTGCCTGCAGTAACATTATCAGGTTGGAATAATTGGGACGACATTAGACTAGGTTAGAGGGGAGGGGAGTGTCCAGCTGGGTTTCAGGTCCTGGTTTCACAGGGTTTTGTCATTGGCCTCTTAATGTTCCCAGGTATTGGCATAATCTACCCAGTCAGTTCAACAGGACAATGTATGCAAATAATGCAAAACTTGGAAGTACTGTAAGGACTGCCCGACAGTAAGAGTAATTAACGAGACAACTTTGCCAGGTAAATGATCTCTAGACTTTAATCCAAATTGGTGCAATGTAATTAAGTTTGGGAATGAGAATAATTAATTTTGCGGAGATGGATGTAACAGTTATAGCCGTAGAAGGGCAAACATAAAGATAACGTATGGAAAGCCAAGTAAAATTTGTTCAGCTTGTAATAAACCAAATAGTAGAATATGAAAGCAGCAATATAAAAGCTCGACTTTTTGAAACAAAAGTGCAAAAACAAAAATGTACATGTTGCAAACTGATGGGTGCATATCCAGGCATAAACATTTTGGCATCCCCAGCTCCCTACTCATGGCACCAAAAATTCTAATGCACTTAATACATTTTCTGCTAGTTTTGGATAACTATATAATTGATTGTCAAAATGTTAACAAGTGAATTTACTGGTGTCTATATACAAAGTGTTTAAATAATATATTATTCAATGTGGCCGCTGAATAAATGAATGTTAATGAGTATTTCAACATTCCTTAAATGTATTCCCCCCAACATATATTTTTCAAAAATAGAAATAAAAAATGGAAATGTGCCCTAATTAGGCTAAATTTCTGTAAAAAGAAAAATACAGTAAACTGAACATTCATACGTTTCCGACAGGTAATTTGCAAAACATTGTGAAAAATCCAACATAGCAATGATTGACTTTAGCAGCAATTGTCCAAGGTGATCTCTTAATGGTCCCCTGATAAGTTATGCCCACATTGCTCCCCCAAAAATTAATTGGAATATTACAATGATCTAAATATTGGAAACATTTATTGCCTGGTACTGTATTGTTTGACTTTTTTCACCGATCATTTTCATATATGTGTTTTTACTAATATTTTGGATGAGTTTTCATAGTATAGTACTGTATAATAAGAGGGATTTTCATATTAGAAATTATTAAAAATTCAAAAAGCATCCTCCACAAATTTAAAATTACAAAATATGCTTATTGGTTAGATTTATAATATTCTTATGACATTTAGTTCATTGAAGTTGCATTAAATTTTGTATTTATACAATACCTGACAGACCAAGATCATTTCTGTGTAAATGTCAATAAAATTTAGTAATATGTCCAAATTTAGATAAAAAAAATATGGGGTTGAAAACAGGTGTCATAGCCACCAAGTTAAAACAGTACACAAACAAAACAATTTTATTGTTAACATTTTAACACAAGGAAGTACTACCACTAATAACTCTACCACCACCATTCCCTGCCACCAGTTCATTTCATACCACACCAATTCCCTACCACCAATACCATTTCCTGTCACCACCACCACCATTGTTCCCTACCACCACCAACACCACCATTCCCCCAGCATCACTCCTCATTATTACTTTCACCTCCATTCCATTCAGCTGGCTGTAGGAGACTTGAACTGTGGACCCCACGTGTGCGAGGCCAAAGCTCTAGCGACCGAGCTATTGAGTACGTCTTAATAAGGAAAGTTTCTATAAACGGCATCCTGCTGCCAAACTGGAATTTTTTACTTTCCCCGACTGCTGCTGCTCAGAGGAGTAAGTGATCTACGTCATATAAATTGTCATCACACATCCGCTGGAAATGAACGTCCCATTCGCCTGGGTTGTAGGAGACGAACCAGTTGGAATCTCTCAAAGCCCGGGTGAATGGAATGTTTATTTCGACGGTAGTGTTGATGACAATTCACCTCCATCACCCTGAAATTGTTACAGCACCCTGTAATTATTCACTCCTGTACTTAATACAAAACTTTTGTATCCTGAGATATGACAACTAAGTGGGGGGAATCCTTCATTGGGTGCGATAAACGTATAATATCCATTATGGTTCAGTCGGTAGTGCATTGTGCCTGAAATTGAGGGACGTGGGTTCAGTCCAATTGTTCGGTTTCAATATTTATCAACGTGTTAGCATAACTCCCGTTTTTTAAAATCGATTGCAATGAGTTCTCGATATGCATTTTTCTCATACAACCCCTTACAGAGGTGAGAGGAAATGTTACTGTTTAAATTTGGTATAACATAAAACAAATGACCTAGGCCTAGCATTAAACAATGAGAAATTGCTCAGAATCCTTAAATTGTATACAAAACTTGTAGATTACTGATCCTGACAACGTCAGGTTCCTCAGTCTGGTCTTGGTCTGGTGGTCTGCCACAAGAAAATGGTGGGCTAAATGGTGTTGTCATGTCTTCCCCTTCCCTGCCTTTTGTCTTTATAATTGTCAACCCTATTTTATCTTAGATTTGGTAAATATGAGAAGTTAGAAATAAATATCCTGTTAACTGCTCCCTCTTACTACTGATACTTGCTTCTGCTTCCTCTGCCAACATAACATTCCTGTGTAGTGCCTTTGGTATTCCCCACAACATGGCGGGATACAAGGAAAATAGTTTGGGCACTGTTCCCTCGGCCATCAAATATAGGGCTTATCTCTAGGAATATTTCCTCTTATACACATAAATTCATCCACAATTTTAGAATAAAGTATAATGCAGTTTGACTTGCCCAAATTAATGTTGATGTGTTCAGATATGGGGGTTGCTGGATAAGCCAAGATCGTATTTTTCCGATACACTGTAGTCTACATTTGCTGTATATAAATGGGATATAAATTGAGGAAAACCACGATTAAGGTTAATGTGCAGGCTCTTTTGGTAGACTACTTACGTTAGCAAATATTTCAGACAGATTACGTAAAAGAAATTTCGCTTGTCATTGATGGTATACTGTTTGCATGCTGTGGATGAAATGTGTAAATCTCATTATTTTTGTCTTGCTGAAAGCGGTGAAGAACGTGAGAGCAAAATCTTTATAATCCTTGAAGGTTTTGCCTTTAAAGGTCATAATATATAAATTTGGTACTGAAATGTTCACAGATGTATTTAGAAATTAATTTTGTGTAATGTATCATTCAATTTTTCAATTAAGCAGAAATCTGCCTTTGCCCAAGGTGCACATTAAATATTTCTTTTAATTGTTTTACATTTGTTTAGAGAATAATTAAGCTAAAATTATAGTTTTGGTACCTGTATGATTACCAATTTTGTGTCATAGTATAAAATAAGTGCACAATAAAAATAATTTTGTTCATTTTTAAGAGTTAGTGATTGCCTTTGTCACTTGATGTTAGCTTTGTCACTTTGTTAGCCATCACTTGATGTTAGCTAAAATGAATTTAAAAAATATATTTGTCTAAAGGTATAAAGTTATCGTTTTGGTACCAAAATATTCAAATTGTATCTACACGTAATGAGATAGTGATGGGGAGTTGTGCTTGTGATTTTTTGCTCGAGCTGGTTGACAACTTAGTTATCCAGAAGATATACTACAATTGTCTTTTATAGGTAAGTAAGTTTTATTTTCCTTGTTTTCTAGTAAATAACATTTAAATGTACAGTTTTTATATTTAACAGTGCAATATTAAGTTTGTTGTGGGTTCGTTTATCATAAGGCAAACTGCATAGCTAAGAGAAATTCTTACGTAGTTCATTTTATGAATCTGGCACTGTACAGTAATTAGCATCCACCAGTTATCAGACATTTGTATTAAGCTAACATGGATGATGCTTAGGCAGGAACACTGCACATTACCTGTGGCCACACCCCCCACACAGTGTTCCTCTTACCACACCCCCCACACAGTGTACCTGTGGCCACACCCCCCACACAGTCCACCTCTTCCCACACTCCCACACACGTCCACCTCTTCCCACAACCCCCACACAGTACACCTCTTCCCACACCACCTGCTCCTCCCCTACACATTGCTCCTGGCATTAGTCATGTATATATGATTTGTATTTAATTAAAATGAGTATGGATAGGTAATGTGTAAATAATGAAGGGTTCATAGAGAATAATTAATATCTAGGAGGTAGATTATATATATTGGGTTATTTGAATGGTAAAATTAGTAGTGATTGTCTCCAAATATAAATGATAATGGATGTAGGTCTTAAAAATTAGGATTAGTTTGCTGTTGTTGGGAATTGGAAGATTGTTGGGGTTATTGAGGTTCTCGTGGGCCAGCAACTGGTCTTTCACCAGTGTGCAAACCACGTGTTGCTTAACTCTGGTACCTTTGTATGGTTAGATGGACAGAAGTGCAGGGGCAAAGTTTCCATGAATTGATCATCATCAATCTGATATTAGCAGTGTGCTTACCACTGTGCTACACAGTCTTAAAAGAAAGTTAGCCATCGCTAATACACATTTCAAACGTCGGATAATTTATTATTATACATTGTACAGGGTAAATTATCAAGTTGTATTTAAGTTAGGTTTGCTTGTTGTATGAAGCATGTGATTCACAAGCAGTTTTTTTTTTTTCTACCACAGACGTGGCCACACATTTACAATGCTAACCAGCATATATACATTTTCTTCTGTCCTCCATATGGGCAGGGTTAGAGATCAGTTAAACAATACACAAGCAGTGAGGGGGAATATTGGAAGGTTTGTCTATTCACAATTGCTGTGTACAATTATTATTATTATTAACATCTTTATTGACAAAATTAATTACAATTTTGCTAATCTGAGGATTTTGATAGTCTGATTAAAGTGAGGATAATGCTAGTAGTCACTGTCACGCAGGACAGAGGGTCAAACATAAGACAATAGGTCTAAACTGTAGGCTGAAGCACATTATATCATGGTTACAATCAATGTTTTAATATATGGATATGTGAAAACAAGTTTCTACTGTGCATGCCACACAAGGGCAGGGATGGGTTCATAGGTGATGCAGCTAGAAGTAATATACATAAAAATTGTTCTCTTCTTTAAAATGGACAAGCAAATTTGGGTAAATTGTTAGGACGTCGTCCAGAACACCTGAGTCAATAAAATATTAACACAGTTGGTGGTACAAGAGGCCGGGAGGTCTAAAGTCCTTTACGGTTTCACATTCATCAATGTAGTGTTCTAGTGAGTGCATTAAAGGTTTATCACAGACAGAGTTTACAATCTGAGTATTCTGGTAGTGGCTCAGCCTCACTAACCTGCCAGATGTGTCTATAGCCAAGGCGAATTCGCGCAATGACTAGATCACATTGCCTGGTTCGGCTACTATGCCGACCATACAAATACCTATTATTACAAAACTTGTCATAACTTTTAATACTGCAGCTTTCAGGTCTCTGGGCATTCTTAGTTCTTCTAAATCTGAATTAATTTCTTTAATTTGTATGTTTCTAATAACTGCATTAGATAGTCCAAAGTCATAATCAATGCTGTGTACAATAAGATTGTGGTGAAAGGGTGATGGTACTTTGTAAGAATTCGAGGTAAAATAAACCAAAATCTACAAGGTTGAGAAAGAACTGGTAGATCAGTTAAGAATTGATTAGTGATCTTTGAGGAAGAAAGTTGATTAGAAGCTTTAGTGCCTTGAGATACATACTATAGGTTTAGTGAAGAATGTGAAGGACGTGTGTAGCTACATTAACTGTTGGTGGAATTAGTGGACCTGTTTGATAAGTTTAAATACCTGTAATGTGTGTGTGAAATGAGGTGAATGTTCATTAAAGTTGAGGGGTCAATCCGGGCAGAGACGTGGCTGGTGGAATGAAAGCTCTTATTAAGAAAACTAAATAGGATTAATGCCGGCAACAGATGCCAAGAAGGATTAGTGGCCTGAATTATGTATGGTAAAGATAATGCTGTGAAAGTAAAGAAAACTTTCATAATTATCATGATTTGACGAGGGCCCTAAACCGAGCAAAAGTCGCTCGTTTAATTTTAGTGTGTTGGTTGGGTTTATCTTTTTCAGCCATGTTATTGTGACACATGTCCATCACCACTTTGCCTCTAATTTTCCTACATACTTACTCCAACTATTAGTATCCTTTCCTATCTTTCCTGTTTATGTTTTCAATTTTTATTGTTCCACTGGCCTCCCACTAACTCCTTATTTCAGGACATCTTTTTTTTTAACCTCTTCATTTGTATGTTTTTAAAATATTCAATAGAGTATTGATAACATGCAGTTTGTTAACATTCCCCATTATCCCCCATTTCCATTGATCCACCTGTTTTTTCTCCCATGATTTTCTTTTAACGTTTCTATAAAAATTATTTTTTACCTTACTTTCTAACTTTTTCCTCAAAGCCCTTATCTCCTAGCCATTTTAACTTCCTAAAGTCCTTATCCTAGCCATTTTAACTTTTTCCTAAAGCCCTTATCTCATAGCCATTTTCCTTATCTTTTTGCAATTATTATATATGCCATCCTTTTCATGTCATTTAAATCATCTTTCTGTAGCCAATAATATACTCTAGCATCAGGTTGATTTTGGACTTTCAGCAGTTTGGGCTGATTTAGCGAGGAATGAGCCGAAATCTACTCCCCTCGAGTAGATTTCGAGTAATGTAATTCGACTCCCCTTTCGAGTAGAATAATGTATGTACAAAGGCTCGGAAAGAAAATAAACAACCCCTGTGCTGGCCTTTATTGAACCAGTAAACAATCTGTTTTGTACTGTTCCGAATGTTGATAATTTGTCTCGATCATGATGTAAATGTCTAAGATTAGGGATCATAATTGGATGACCAGGTTATTACAGGCAATATGCAGTAGTAGGAACTATTTGCTTCACCTATGGTGTCCCATAGGTTGAGGGGACAGGAAACATCTTTATCATGCCTCCCCCTAAGCCAGCTACTGACCCTCTCTGGAATGCAACCCACATACGTTACTTAACTACCAGGTACCTATTTACTGCTAGGTGAAACAACGAGGCATCAGATGCACAGCTGTCTTCTGCTGGGGGATGGATGACCTGATGATTGCTAATTGGTATTTGCAGTCGAGATTCTTCTTATGCTTCACATTAACCACACAGCGCTTCTGAACTCAGTTGGGTTAATGTGCTCATACTAGGCAACTGTATTTTATTTAACTAATTTTTTAATGTACTCTAGACGGGTCTATAGTAATTAACTTTTTTGTTTGTTTAATGTCATATAATTTAGTTGTAATAAGAGAATCTCTGAAAACTACTGTTGAATACAGTACCTTCAACACCCTTTTGCTTTCAGGGTGGCAAGGCTACGTCTCAACTCTGCCAAAAGGTAAGTACAAATGTATGACAGCTACAGTATTTTTCCTTTGTGATCGTTATGTATTTTATTTGATGCATTACAGGTTATTTTGCGTCTCAAGCATAACTGACAAGTTTCTTTTGGTGGCGACCAATGATCGCTCTCTCAATTGGTACTAGATACCGTTTGGCCTGCTTTTTCCAGTAATAGCATTTAAAATATTTTATTATTGAAAATAAGTTATTTTCTTGGAATGGCGGTCCACTTGAACTATACAAGGCCATAATATCCCAATTTTTAGAATTTCTCTCATTATTTTGTTTTAGTACAAAAAGGGTTTATTTACTATATACTTCTTACAGGCTGTTCATGCCTGCCAATGTCCCTGGTTGGCTTGAATCTTAATCTATTAGTTCATATACAATCGTAAATTTTTTGTATACTAAACATAATTCTATAATAAAAAATGGCCAAGGAGCTCTTTATCAGGCCATAACTATTTGCACACCGTGTGCAGTAATACACACACTCGGTAAGAGAATTTGTTTTAGCTGCAATTACAAATAAAAATGTCAGTTTTTACTAATGTAGTAATGAATGCTCTTTCATATTTACCATACAATAATTATCAAGGGAAAGTGCCAAGCCACCATGACTATATAGCACCATATGGTAGCATTCGTAAAGTATTTGAATAGAGATTTCCGACTGATTTAGGACTAACCGACTTATGTGATCAAACTCCACATACGAATGCACACTAGTGTGCATTAGCTTCATGTAGGTGAGATTGTTCTTCTTTTTTAATAGAGTATTAGTAAATGTGGGGAAAAGTAGTATGGTGAGCAGTGATATTGAGGGATGCTTAGAACTGCCAGATCTGGGTCCCTTCTTGGCCCAAAAGGATTTTCTGCTTATGGGGACATTCAAACACAATTAGTTTGTTCTCATGATTTGACACTGCAAAACTTGCAGTTGTCTTAATAATCTTATCTTCCTGTTTATCGTACGTTTTTAGTAACTATGTGGACCATCATACATATATTGCAACCCATCCTCCTGTTTAGATATTGCTTTTGGTAACTGTTCAATACAGTACTGTTCACAAACATTGGTGCACTAATGAATTGGTGGAATTTTGTGAAGTTTTTTTTTTTTTTGCACTTTGCACTTTTCTAAGTGTATTCTAGCTGAATACACTTAGAAGTGCAAAAAAACAAGCTAAATACACTTAATGTCTAGGCCTAGATGAGCACACACATGTACGTATTAAGCCACATAGATCAGCATGTATTAGGCCTAGGAAGGTTAGGTTAGTTGTCTTTGCACCTGTGATAGTAAACACATTTTCTGGGTTTGTCCAAGATTCAGTGTCGGATTCCTTCTAATTGCATTGAACGTCAGTACGGTATATATACCATGGTCCTCTATATGTCACTATAAGTACTATGAAAACGGAGGATGGTTGTATATTGATGTAATGGACAATTAGATTTATAGCAGAATTTGGTACTACAGGTATTCATTTTAGTCGTGAAAAAATATAGCTATAAATAAAATATTAATAGTTCGTAGGCCTAGTGTAGTACACAATGTTACTGTTCACCCAGCAGTGACATGGGTACCTGTTGTTAAACGATTTGGCGGGTTGTTTTTCAGGGAAAAACTTAGGTTAAGGTACCTGCCCGAAATGCTATGCGTGCTAGTGGCTGTACAAGATGCTAAGAACTCTTGTATATATATTTAAATATCGATAAATAAATAAAATACAT
>WNGS01160430.1:8201312-8225079 GCA_020271785.1 Procambarus virginalis | reverse complement strand
GTTGACAGTCGGGAACGAGTGGAGAGGAGGATAATCATTTATAAATACACTTTTCATTTTGCATCTATTCTCTAGTAAATTCATGTATGAACATTTAAAAAAAAAATTAGTTATAACACAACAAATTAGTTAGAAAATTTATAATGATTGTATATATTTTTCCCATCGCTGAGCGACCCATGAACATTTTGGGCAACTCTGAACATTTACCATCAGAAAATGTGCAGAGGCTGAACTACAACACTGCTAACAACTGTTATGTAGAGTGAACCTATGCACCGAATGTCTGTTAGCAAGTTTTACATATACAATGCACTAAATCCATACATGTATTAACCCTTAAACTGCGCACATTGTATACTGTATATACAATTTGAATAACTGTCGCCAAACCGCGCACATCGTATATATATACAATTGAGGGTGCTGCGTATGATTTAAATGTCCTGCGGCTACATGAGGTTCACATCAGCTTCCTCTGACCTCTAGTAAATAGACGCCATCTTGGAAAAAAAATCGTGGGTAATATTCAACGCGTGCTTGTTCGTCGCATCCTACCTCGTGATGTTGGCCAGGTGCAGCTTCACGTACAGGTTTCCTCCCTTTCAGCGTCCCTGATGGCCGAGGATTTGTGTGCCCGGGGGCATTTGGCTTCAGTCTTGCACTTCTTTTCCCTGCTGGAGCTGTCTTTGGACTGGTTGAGGAGGATGTGGGATATGGAGGAGCTGAGTTCCGGGCCCGTATTCAATGTGCTTGCCACGGCAGCTCAGGCGTCGGCTGCATTGTTGAAGTTGCATGCGCTGATTCTGAGGGAGACGGTGTCTCTGTGCTTTGCTTCTCACTTTGCAGTGCGTCCACTCTTTGGAATCTGCTTGGGCTCTGGCTCTTAGATTTTCATCCCCTTTTGTCTGTTGCTGTTTGCAGAGTCTGCGGGGTGCATTTTCTGCAGGCGGCTTCGTCTAGTTGCCGGCCTATGTCGGACTTGTTGGTTCTCCAGGGGGGGCCATGGTGGTAATGCTCAGAAAGGTTGTGCCAGGGCTCGGGGTTCCTTTGGTCGGCATAATCCAGTAGTGCCAGATTCGGGGCCGGCCCCCTCCTAATTACCTAAGTGTAATTACCTAAGTCCTGCGGAGCCATCGGCGTTTGGTCGGCATAGAGATCATTCAGAGTGTTGGTCGGGCTCTCGTAAGAGTTGTTGGCCCTTTCACGGTTCGCCCAGTTGATGGGGCAGTAGAGGGGATGCTTGTGCCGTTTGCTCTCGCCTGGTCCCACGATACGTGGGCGTTTCTGGTCATTTTCTCTGGTCTGCGATGGCTTTGGGTCTTTCCTTCTCCTTTGGGGGAAATTGGGGCTGGCAGGGCAGGCCTCTTCCCCTGCGCTCTGTCAAGCCATCCCAGAGTGGGTTCGCTTAGGCATTGTCAAAATGACAGCATCCCTCAGGTGGGTTTCTCTCTTGGTTGTTTTAGGACTGTCATCTTATGCCGAATACTGACGCCTCATATCGTGCAGCACTGACGGAGCCGCTACAGCTTGTGTTTGCAGTGGATATCACTTCTGCTACATTCTGCAAGCTTTCTCGGACGTTTCACCTCCGGCCTGCTCATACATCACCTGAGCAGTCCTGGTTGTTGGACCGGGTGCTCTCTCTTCTCTCTCTTCTCCTCGGTTAGTGGTGGCCCCCTTGGTTCAGGATTGTTTGTCTAAGGCTCTTTTCCTGTTGGCATTTGCCTCTGGGGTTGGGTTGGGAAGCTTCATGCTCTCTTCCGGCGCAGGGGTTTTTGCTCTTTCGGTTCTGGTGGTCATTTTGTTCGTTTGCAGTCATCTTCTTTTCTGGGAAGAATGAGTCTGCTGCTTTCCTAAGGGGTCCTTGGGGTGTTGATGCTTGGTTGGTTCGGCTGGGGTGCATCATTTTTTAAATTTAAATTTTGCCCCGAGGAGCGAGTTTATTGGGCAGCGCCACTCACCTTGTGAGTGGACATACTGCCATAGCAGCATGTACAACACTCCCCAATAGGAAGAAAACCCGCTGGGTTGTTCATCCTGTCACTTGTACCCAGACACAGCTGGGACTTGCTTAACTGTCTAAAGTGAACAGCTCCTCAAACAAGAAGATTAACATCTGTTAACCCTTAAAAGCTTACGTTATCTTGCGGGTGCTAAATGGGGGAATCTTTTAAGAACATTATCAATATTTGACAAATATTGATAATGAATAACTCAAACATTGTGGGGTTTATTATTCTACACACATATTTCTAATGTCTCTCAGGTGTTCACATTCACGTAGATAGTGGTCAAGTCAGTGTCCATCACTTACCACAGATTCTGCAACTTCACTGATCAACTGTTGTTTCCATTCCATATCTCCATGGATATTTGTATCTAAGACGGATTCTCTCTATTACTGATTCTTTCCCGCATCCTCCACCTCTTCATCCATAATGATTGGGATTGCCAGCTGCAACCATGTTGTACCATTGTACAGATTCACTGGTTTGTGCTTCTATCCTCCTTTCCTCAGTTACCGTGTCACGGTGATGTTGCCTGACAATACCTCTAATTTGTAGGAGAGTCTTGGGTATGAAGTATTCAATATGGTCTCCTTCAGCGCCTTCAGCAGCCAGCACATCTGTTCATTCATTCCCACATATTCCAACGTGGGAGGGGATCCACAGAAACTTGATGACTCTTTCCTGATTGGTAAGTACTCTCACAGCTCTCTTAATTTCAGCGACTATTGCAAGATTTTCTGCCCGATTTTTACTTAGGCTTTGCAGTGCTGCTTTTGAATTAGGGTGCATCATGTTTTGTGTCCAGTTGCGGCTCTCTGGTGTTATCTGTGCGCCATGACTTCAGTGGACGGGGGTGCATCATGTGTTGTGTCCGGTTGCGCTCTTCACCGGTATCTGTGTGCCATGGCTTCGATAGCCGGGACACACTTTGAGTTGACCCGGTTTTCCTTCTTCCATGTTCCAGGGTGCAGGTCTTCCAGGTCGTCCACAGCGTTATCAGGTTTGGCGATCCTGCAGTCTATCCTTGTGCGCACAACATTCGTAAGTTTGCTGCGTTGGCTGCCGTCTTTGGTAACATGTCTTGGGTTGACATTCAGGCATGGGATTTTTGGAGGTCAAACAGGGTCCTAGCCGCTTGTTACCTTGTCATTGTCCCTGGATCTAGTAGGGCCTGCGTTGCATTGGGTTGGCGGTTGCAGCCAGTTGTCTCGACTTCGCGTTGAGGAGTGAGGACCGACCGCTTCCCAGTTAAGTCCCTGTGTTTTTCCTTGTCTTTGGGTAGTTAGCCCTGGAGAGCCCCCCCAGAGATTCTCCCTGGCATCCCTCCCTTCCCTCCCCCCCTTCAGTTGGTGGTGTTTTTCATGTGTTTTTGACATCCAGCCTAAGAATTGCTGGTTAGATCATCGGCGCGAGAGAGTGGGGTGTCCCTCTTCTCCTTCCCGGGGAGGGGGTGGGTTGTGCAGATAGTGGCGTGGCAATGTGGTGACATCATGCTAGTTTGGTTGTTTTCATTTGAGGAGTTCTGTTCACTCATTCGGGTCTTTTTAGCAATATTTTCACCAGAATAGGTGTTTGTTTTGGAGCGCTTGCCTTTCTGTGTGCCTGAGCTGGTCGATGGCAGACATAGAATGCTAATATATCCATATCAGCCTGGATAGCTTTGGAGAGTCTCCGGGTCTCACCCAGAAAATGGCGTTTCATTACATTCAACACTGTTTTTTCTGGGGGGAGCCCCTATGGCTCCCCGGAGCTTACTAGGCTGATATGCTAATGTCAGACTTTGGCATCAGTCATGTGTATGGAGTTCTTATGGGCCTACCGGGGACCACGAGCCAGAACCTGGCCCCCTCTAGAGAGACAAGGGGAGCAGTGGCCTATAGAAACCCCCGTGTAATTGGAAGCATTCTATGTCTGCCATCGACTGGGTTAGGCACCCAGAAAGGTAAGCATCCCAAAACAAACCCCTATTCTGGTGAAAATTGCAACCAAAAACAAGTGGATAGAACTCCCCAAACAAAAACAAGCAAACTAGTGATAAATAAATAAATAAATCAATAAATGTTTATTCAGGTAAAGTACATACATACAAGAGGTTATATAAAAATTGATAGATTTATAGATAGAGCTAGTACATACAATGCCTAAAGCCACTATTACGCAAAGCGTTTTGGGCAGGAAACGTAGTATGACGTCACCCATCGTCACACCGCTGTCTGTGCAGCCTCCCCTCCCCGGGAGAGGGAAGGGGTAGCCTCAGGCCTACCACGCCAGCGATCCACACCCCAGTTCTTGTGGCTGATGCTATCGGCTCGATTGTGTTCTCTGGCTCCAGTATTTTTGTGGCGCTGTGCCTTGTGTGTGGCTGCTGTACTCCAGGGGTGTGAGAGGCAGGAGTTATTCCTCAGTACTTGGGCTGCATGCGCCTAGGGTTCCCTTCCCTAGGTTCCTTGTAAATACTGCCCTTGGAGCTTGGGGTAACCTTCCACAAGTTCCTTGGGGTCTGCCTTTGTGTGTCCAATTTACTGCTCGGTTTCTTGGCCGCCCTTTGGGTACTTGGGTGTCCCTAGTTTACCTTAGGGTAAGAGGCAGTTTTTGCACTGGTAAGGGGTGCAGGGTGCTGTGCAGCTAGTTGTCACCTATCAGAGCGGCCGGCTCTTTTCCTTGGGGTACGTTGACCTCTTGCAGGGTTTTGTTTTTGTTTTTGTTTTTCTTTTGTTTTTCTTTTTGTTTTTGCCTTGGTGGGGGGTTCTGCCCAATTTGCCACTGGTGTTTGGCCTCACCCTGACACTTGATGGTGCCCCCTGCTTGGTCCCCGTGAGTGTACATGTCCCTGGAGTTCAGCTTTAGACAGTTTGTTTGGTAGTTTTGGGCGCCGGTTAGCAGTACCCTGCCTGGGTTTACCTGAGCGCGAGTCCTCTTCAAGTAAACACTCAAGACCCTGGGAATCCCCTAGGGGACGCGTGGGTCTGATGGATGTGACTCCTGGGTCCCGCCTCACTTTGTGCGAGTTTGAGGGTTGTTCGGCCCCCTTGTCTCAGGGCGACCCTCACTGATTTTGCCTCCGTCACGCAGCCTGTTGGGTCGGTGACACTTTCGACCCTGAGTTCTGTGAGTAGTGTTGCTTGCTGGTGACTCAATTTACCCAATCTGTGGATGATCATCTTCGGGTACAGGTTGTGCAGGAGTTACATTCTAGGTTTCGGTTGTTGCAACGCGCTAGGTTGGTTGCTCACCCGGATGCCCCGCGGCTGCCCCGCTTTGCTTATAGGGACCCGGACTTGGGGGTGGGGGTAGCTTCGACCCTGGTTCAGGTCACACCTCCTGGTCCTTCCCTTCCTGTTGTTTGTTCTGGTCCCCCCCTCCCTTGCTTCCGGCCCCGAAACATCTGAGAGTTTCGGAGTTGGGGCAGGGATTAGTTGGTCTTGAGACTCGGGCAGCCTCAGGGGATGCCCCTTCCGGTGTGGCGACAGAGGCATTTGAGTCTCCTCCCCCGGCCGAAGCCTCTGGGTCTGACCAGTGGGCCTCATTCTATCCGGCTTCTACGGCTGCGCCGGTCTTGTCTAGTGGGGTCAGTGCTTAGGGGGAGGACTCGGTCCCGGGTCCTGCGGGGGACTACTCTGGGGCTGGGGAGGGGCTGACTTGGGGGCCATGGGCTCTGCTGGACCCTGCCTGGGTTTTTCTACCCTCTGAGTGGGGCTTACTGTTACAAGGAGTGGGGTTTCTTTCCCCCCCCTCTGCGTACGAGTTGGATTTGGTGTCTGCCCCTCCCCTGGTTCGGTTCCTTATTCTGGCAGATAATATGTTTACCTCGTAATGCTCACTCTTTGTGGAAGATAATATCCTTACCTCGTAATGCTCACTCTTTGTGACAGATAATATCCATACCTCGTAATGCTCACTCTTTGTGGCAGATAATATCCATACTTTGTAATGCTCACACTTTGTTACAGATAATATGCCTCATACTGCTTACAGTATGAGGCATATACTGTATGCCTCTTGTGGTAATTATGCCCATTATGAGGTAATAATATACCTCATAATGCTTACAAATTGTGGCAGATATGCCAGCCTAGTAATGTTCACTCATTGTGGCAAATAATACACTTACCACTTAGTGCTCATGCATTGTGGCAGATAATATGCTTACCTAGTAATGCTCGCTTGCTGTGGCAGAAAATACACCCACCTCGTACTATTCTCTTGTTGAGGCAGAAAATACAGCCACCTCATACAGTTCACTTGCTGTGGCAAAAAATACACCCACTTTGTACTGTTCATTTTTTGTGGCACATAATGCGCTTACCATGACTTTTTAATATTTATTCTTTTATATTTGGTAATAGTTGTGTATTCTTAATGAATTTTAACAAAATGTATCAAATGTATATTCATGTATTATAAATGTATATGTAATATACTTTCCTAACAGAGTATTTTATGCTAGACTTTCACAATACTGTATTTGACGTTCACTACACATTTTAATATGTTCACCCTTTCTCCTTATTCTATGTCTGAACTTGATGTGGTGATGAACACCAACCTCTATCTTCCTCGACATGACCTCTATCGTCTTGATTTACCCATCAATTGTGTCTTGGTAACTCTTGCCAACTGGTCTCTATTGCACAATTATTCATTTTGGTGCTCAACAATTCTTACAAATCTTTGATTTTGGTTCATTCTGTAACCCCTTTGCTCTGTGATAATAAACTATTAACATTCATCTAATTTATTATATATTATATATTGAATAATTTATATATGTAAATTATTGAAAAAATTAACAATAATCTAATTATGCATATGTATATGTATGATATTTTGGGTATATGTATTTGGTATGATATTAATGTTGAAGGCCAGAACGGCACTTGCCCACAAGGCATGTTCCTGTGTGACACAAACAGGTGTCTTTCGCTGTCCTGGCGCTGCGACTGGGAACCCGACTGTTCTGACATGACTGATGAACTCGGTTGTTGTAAGTTCAGCAGATTTCTTACGAAGCCTATCTTACCGTATTGCCCGATGTATAAGACAAAAATAGGCATTTTTTTATACTATATACATTTTTTTTTTTACTATGTTTAGTTATACATTTATTTAAAGTAATGTTCAATGGGTTTATAGGGGGAAAACTTATGATTTTTTTGCATGCAAATATAATGTATAGTGGGTGGTGGTGGACCAAATACAGGCATCTAATCCTCCAATAAATATGGTCATTTCAAAATACTGTACGATAATACTTTTCCTATGTCCTCCAACCTCTCAATTATTTCTTGCATTAACACTTGTACTCACTACTACCAGTTCTAGACCCACATTGTGTTACTCTAGTACACTGTTAGTACATCTAGTACACTGTTAGTACATCTAGTACACTGTTAGTACATCTAGTACACTGTTAGTACATCTAGTACACTGCTAGTACATCTAGTACACTGCTAGTACATCTAGTACACTGCTAGTACATCTAGTACACTGTTAGTATATCTAGTACACTGTTAGTACATCTAGTACACTGTTAGTACATCTAGTGCACTGTTAGTACATCTAGTGCACTGTTAGTACATCTAGTGCACTGTAGTACATCTAGTGCACTGTTAGTACATCTAGTGCACTGTTAGTACATGTAGTACACTGTTAGTACATGTAGTACACTGTTAGTACATCTAGTACACTGTTAGTACATCTAGTACACTGTTAGTACATGAGTACACTGTTAGTACATCTAGTACACTGTTAGTACATCTAGTACACTGTTGTACATCTAGTACACTGTTAGTACATCTAGTACACTGTTAGTACATCTAGTACACTGTTAGTACATCTAGTACACTGTTAGTACATCTAGTACACTGTTAGTACATCTAGTACACTGCTAGTACATCTAGTACACTGCTAGTACATCTAGTACACTGTTAGTACATCTAGCACTGCTAGTACATCTAGTACATGCTAGTACATCTAGTACACTGCTAGTACATCTAGTACACTGCTAGTACATCTAGTACACTGCTAGTACATCTAGTACACTGCTAGTAATCTCAAACACTGCTAGTTCATCTAGTACACTGCTATTACATTGAGTACATTGCTAGTACATCTAGTGCACTGCTAGTTTATCTAGTACACTGCTAGTACATCTAATACACTGCTAGTACATCTAGTATATACTAGTTCATCTAGTACAATGATAGTATATCTAGTACACTGTTAGTATATTGTGTAAACTGCTAGCACATCTAGTACATTGCTGGTACATCAAGTACACTGCTGGTACATCTAGTACACTGCTAATTATCTAGTACACTGCCAGTACATCAAGTACACCTCTAGTACATCTAGTACACTGCTAGTACATCAAGTACATTGCTATTACATCTAGTACCTGCTAGTATATCTAGTACTCTGCTAGTACATTAGTACCTGCTAGTACATCACATAAACTGCTAGTTCATCATGTAGACTACTAATATATTTAGTACCCTGCTTGTACATCTAGTACATTGCTAGTACATCAAGTACACTGCTAGCACATCTAGTAGACTGGTAGTTCATCATGTAGACTGCTAGTATATTTAATACCCTTCCAGTACATGGTAGTACACTGCTAGTCCACTCTTAAGACTTTCTGATGACTGTATTGTATGAAGATTGCTAGTTATCTCGTAAAGCTTTTACCTTCCTCTGCTTAGTGTTGGTTGAATAAACAATTTGCACAAGTGAGTCTATAAATTGAGGTAAATAGGGCATGAGGGACAAAGGTGGAAGCTGGAAATGCAAATGAGCTGAAGAAGCACAAGAAAACTCAGGTGCCCTGCATGGTTGTCAACCAGCAGAATGCAAGTAGTAGTCACGGAAGCCTCCTCCATCCAATGTTTTATGGCCAAACATGACATTAGAACTTGATTGTCACGAAAGCTAAAATATTATGCAACATTTACAACATGACTAGTATCATGTCTGATTAGTATGCATACAATATGACTCGTAAGCAAGCCATAAAGAGCTACAACTCACTTCCCTGTTGTCATTATTAGGTAAGCAATGCAAGTACTGTACTTGCCCCAATGTTTCCTCCAAACCAGTGCTGGGTGAATGCTGCTAATTCTCTGTTAACCCTCACACCAGTCGTCCTAAGGTTTCCCAATGTCAAGAAAATGGTCACATTAAAGTGTCCTCTCCTAACCTACCAGAAGACCAAAAACAGAAAACCGGACAGTATGTCACTCTTGCAAGATGCTTCCATTTTCTGTTACGACAGTTTTTGGCCTTATGTAATGCATACGATGGAAATGCGACGTTCTTTGTAAGAAGACAGGTTGCTCACATTGCATGACACAATGAGGGATGTTTTCGGCAAATACCCCATAAGCTGCGCAACACATCAGGGATGTTTTAAAATACCATATAGGATTTGAAACTCCCACAGGTTCACAAAACTCAAATCTGTTTCCTCAGGCCTCCAAATAAACGAAGCCTCTTGGAAAAAAATCGTGGGCACCCTCTGCTGAAAAGTAGATGAGAGATGTATTACATTATACAGTATACACTTGGAAGATACTGGAAGGCCAGGTTCCAGATATGCATAGTAGAATAAGAACATACTGGAGTGACAGATATAGTAGAAAATGCAGAACAGGCTCAGTGAAGAGTAGAGGTGCCCTATGTACAATCAGAGAACACTGTATGAACATCAGTGGTCCACAGCTATTCTGTATCCTCTGAGCAAGCATAAGAAATATTGCCAGTACAAAGCAGAAGTGTTAAAGAAAATTAGACACTTTCCTGAAAGAAATACAAAACCAATGGGTTGTAAGGGACATGGTGGGACTGCAAGCAACTTCAAGCAATGGTCTGTTGGACAACTTGCTACAAATCAAGCCTGGACCCAGAATGGGGTTGGGGAGTAGAACAACTCTAAAGAATCAACTCCGGTATACTCTGCAAATCATGCAGATGAAACAAGTGAATCACTAACTAGCATAAACCCATTAGTACCAATGGCTACAACCAGAGGCCTAGAGCCCCTGCCCACCGCTGACTCTAAGGTCAGTCCTTTAGATGATGTAAACACCACATAGTTGTGCTTCCTGGGTCATCAAAAGTCATGGTGGCTACTTTGCTTTCAAGCAAAGAACTGGCTATCCTTGGATTTATCCTGTAGGGACCATTTGCTTGTGTTTTATTCTAGCTTCTAGTATTTATTCATGTGTATGTTTTGATTGCTGGCTTATTGTGTGGCCCTGGCTTCTTTGAATCCAGAGCTGTACAAGCTCTGGATTTTCCTCACTGAGTGTTTGTTTTGCTCTGCCCCTTTACTGACAGTTACTGACGACTGGGTCGGGTGCCTTGCCTAGAACTGTGCATGAGTACTGTATTTGCTTTCTCTGCATAGGCCTGGGCTCAGGCTATTTATATAAGTATAAAATAGGTGTGCTAGAGTGCACACACTTAGTTCAAATGGCACTCTTTGTAGCAGTATGGTTCCTGACTGCATTCATTGTCTGTTCTGGAAGCATCTGTAGTGTCTGGTTGTCTTTCTTGGTTATCACCTTCAAGCAATGGTAATCCTCCTGCAAGTCTTTTGGCATGGCTTATTACGGATTGACCCATAAAGTCTGTGCTCACTAAGAAAATTTTAATCCGTGCTTCCTCGGGACATGGCCTTATGCAGCTGCACGTGCAGGTTCCTGCCCTTTCGGCGCCCTTGGTTGCTTACAATTTGCATGCCCGTTGGCATATGGCTTTGGTCTTGTGCTTCTTTCCTTTCTGAGCTGTCTTCGGCCTGGCTTGAGGAGGCTTTGAGTGCTGAGCCTTGGTCTGGTGCGCTGTCCCCAGCAGCTCGGATGTTGGACGAAAGGCTGAAGCTGTTTGTGCCTATCCTGAAGGAGGCGGTGTCTCTCTCTTGCTTTCTTCTTGCCTCGCGTGCTGTCAGGTTGTGCTGGCACTCTCTTTGGAATCTGCTTGGGCCCTGGCTCTTAGGTTTTTGTCGCCGTTTATCCATTGCTGTTTGCGGAATCTGCTGTCATGCAGTTTCTGCAGGCAGCTTCATCTATTTGTCATCCTATGTCGGATTTGTTGGTTCTCCGGGGTGGCCTTTCTCGGCCTTCTTGGAAGGATTGTGTCAGGGTCAGAGTTCCGCTGGTTGAGGGGGGCCATTGGTGCCAGTTTCTGAGTCGATGTTGCCTTTGGAACCGGTGTTGCCTGGTCGGCAAGAAGATTGCTCTGTTCGTTGGTCATCTTTTCGTAAGGGGCGGCAGCCCTTTCGCGGTTTGCCCATTGACGGGGTGATGGGGAAAGTTCTCCCTGTTTGCTCGCACTTAGTCCTGCAATCATGGACGTTCGGTCATGTCATCTGGCCTGTGGTGGTGGGTGTTGGGCGGTTCCTCCCTCTTCGGGGGGTTTGGGGCTGGCGAGGCAGGCTTTTTCCCTGTGATTCGTCAGGTCATCTCAAAGTGAGTGCACTTGGGCATGGTCAAAACGGCCCTGTCCCTCAGGTGAGTTTCCCATCTGTTTCCAGTGCCGAAATGGGACTGTGTGGATCTGAGGTTCATTCTGGTCTTGTCCTGTCTGAACCGCTGGATTCCTTGCCCCTCCTTTCGGATGACCACTCTGTCTCAGGTCTGCTTCTTTTGGAGCTGGGTGCTGAATGGTGTCCCTGGACCTCAGGGACGAGTATTGGCATATTCCTATTCATCTTAGGTTAAGGGACTGATTAGGTTTCATGGAAAGAAGTCAAGCTTAACATTTTGTTGCCTTTCTTTTGGCTTGAATCTGGCACCTCACATATTCACTCATCTTATCCAGGTTGTAGTGACCCGTCTACATCTGCTATGGGTTAGGTCCTGGTCTACCTCAACGACTGGCTGGTGTGTGCTCCCAGTCGGTCCGTTTGTCTGCTTGCCAGGGGTGTGGTTCTTTCCCAGCTTGCCAGGTTTGGGTTCCTAGTGAATGAAGGAAGTCCCATCTAGTTCCATCCCAGGTTCGGATCTGGCTGGGCTTGTTTGGGACTCTCGGATCGCTTCCATGTCTCTTCCTCCGGAGGTGTTGCTAAAGCTGCGGTCCCGCATTTGATGTTTCTGGGGGGGGGGGGTGTCACTCGGCAGTTGCTCAAGCAGTTGTGCGGGAGCTAAGCTTAACAGTGCTGATCTACCCGCTGGGTCGGGTTGGCTTCAGTTGCCCCTTCCTCTTCTCTCACGATCACTGGGTTCGTACTCCAGGGGGTCTTGCATCTGTTGCTGCATAGCTGTCTTCGACTTCTAGGTTTTCGAGGTTCAGTGCTTTGGCGCCTACCTGAACCCTCGCTCGATGTGTTCACGGACGCGTCATCTTTCGGCCTTGTGACCAGTGCTCACAGGCCGGCCAGGGGCGATGGGGTCCGTGCTTCCGTCCGGCTCACAGCATGGTGCAGGAGTTCGCAGCGATTCGGTTTTCGCTTTGGAGGGTTCGAGTCACTCGGGGTTCAACATCGGCTTTCATTCCGACTGTTCTCGGGTGGTTCATTGCTTGAACCGCAGAGGTCTCCTCAGTCCTTGTCTCTTGAGGTGGTCACTTTGAGTGGCTCGTCTGCTGGCTTCTTGGGGTTTGGCTCTCCCTGCAGTTCATATCCGGGAGTGTCCAACATCCTGGGGAACGGCCTGTCGAACAGGGTCCTGGCCACCTGTTATTTGGTTAACGTTCCTCCTCCTCCTCCTGGGCGTTCTTGTGTTGCTTTGGGACATAGGTGCAGCCAGTTGTCTCGACTTCGCGTTGAGGGGGGAATGTGGCGCTGCCTCCTGGATAAGATCCTCTTTTCCCTAATCTTTGGGTATGTAGCTCCATGGAGCCGAAGGGGCTCCCCACAGAAACCAGCATTGTATGTAATGAAAAACTATTTTGGGTGAGCCCCTGAGGCTCCCTAGCAACCCTCCCTCCCTCCAGTCATCAGTTTTTCTCGTTGTTTGATGCTTAGCTTCCGAACTGGAGTGCTGGGTAGCTGGCGTGGGGAGGGGAGGGCTGCATGGATGAGCGCTGTGGGAGTGGATTGTGACGTTTGCTTGTTTCCTTGGGATTGGAGGGAGTTCTGCCTCTCTTTTCGGTTTTTAGTTGTAATTTTCTTACCATGTGAGGTTTGTTTTCTTATGCCTACATTTTGGGTCCCTAACCCTGGTCAATGGCAGGTACAGAAAACCCCAACCACAGGGGTAGTTTACCATGGCCATTGCTTCCTTAAATCTTCTGAGGAAGCCAGGTACTGGCTTGTGGTCTCGGTAATCTCGAATGCCAAGACTAACGCCCGGTCTAATACATCACACATTAGCCCAATTGTTCCTGGGAGCCTCTGGGGCTCACCCAGAATATGGGTTTCATTACCTTCAATGCTGGTTTTTTGTGTCATCTTGGAATTTTATGCTTTCTTTTCCATTTCTTCTTGTTAGATTTGGGTCATCTGCAAACATGGAAGGTGTTGCAAGACGCTGTGAGCCTGAGGTTGTCACTTACGGCAGTAGAGTAGTGATGCATTAACCTAGTTGTGTAGTAATCAGCTTTTCTCTTTGGGTGTTCTTTTGACTGCTACATGTCATAGAAGATCTGTGATTCAGTATACAGTACAACATGTCCCGATTAGTTCTTGCTGTACTCGCAGTTTATGATACAAGTTATTTAGTTTGTACTGTCTCCACTCGATTATCGGACTATGTGGGAAGGACCCCCAGCCGGATAATCACGTGTTCCAGATATGGTACTTTTCCCTCTGAGTCCAAAAGTGACCATTTCCAAACTATTTTATACAGTACTACAAACAAACATAATTTGAATTGCTTGCCACATATAATTATTAAATATTCAACTAGAAACCTCAACTTACCTGTTGGTGTTTGTCTTCTTGATTGATGCCACACATCTTGAAGCTAAGAATTCTTAAACAATTTACATAACCTATACTAACACACACTAAAATTAACACTTTAAATACTGTACAGTTCATTAAGCAAAGTTAGTTTTGACTGCCAGCTGCTGAAGCCTCACTGGTTGAAGGCATTTGGGTTGCCTGTGAAGCCTCACTGGTGAAGGTGCTTGGCTTGCCTGTGATGCCTCACTGGCTGAAGGTGCTTGGCTTGCCTGTGATGCCTCATGGTTGAAGGTGCTTGGCTTGCCTGTGAGGCTCACTGGTTGAAGGGGCTTGGCTTGCCTGTGATGCCTCACTGGTTGGTTGAAGGTGCTTGGCTTGCCTGTGATGCCTCACTGGTTGAAGGTGCTTGGCTTGCCTGTGAGGCTCACTGGTTGAAGGTGCTTGGCTTGCCTGTGATGCCTCACTGGTTGAAGGTGCTTGGCTTGCNTGAGTACTGCCCCGGTTGATACCTGGTTGATACCTGGTTGATGGGGTTCTGGAGTTCTTCTACTCCCAAGCCGGCCTGAGGCCAGGCTTGACTTGTGAGAGTTTGGTCCACCAGGCTGTTGCTTGGAGCGGCCCGCAGGCCCACATACCCACCACAGCCCGTTGGTCCGGCACTCCTTGGAGGAATAAATCTAGTTTCCTCTTGAAGATGTCCACGGTTGTTCCGGCAATATTTCTTATGCTTGCTGGGAGGACGTGAACAACCGCGGACCTCTGATGTTTATACAGTGTTCTCTGATTGTGCCTATGGCACCTCTGCTCTTCACTGGTTCTATTCTGCATTTTCTTCCATATCGTTCACTCCAGTATTTCGTTATTTTACTGTGTAGATTTGGTACTTGGCCCTCCAGTATCTTCCAGTGTATATTATTTGATATCTCTCTCGTCTTCTTTCTAGTGAGTACATTTGGAGAGCTTTGAGACGATCCCAATAATTTAGGTGCTTTACTCGTCTATGCGTGCTGTATATTTCTCTGTATTCCCTCTATTTCAGCAATCTCTCCTGCTCTGAAGGGGAAGTGAGTACTGGAGCAGTACTCAAGACGGGACAACCAAGTGACTTGAAGAGTACAACCATTGTGATGGGATCCCTGGATTTGAAAGTTCTCGTAATCCATCCTATCATTTTTCTGGCTGTCGCAATATTTGCTTGTTATGCTCCTTAAACGTTAGGTCGTCAGACATCATTATTCCCAAATCCTTTACATGCTGTTTTCCTACTATGGGCACATTTGATTGTGTTTTGTACTCTGTATTATGTTTAAGGTCCTCATTTTTACCGTACCTGAGTACCTGGAATTTATCACTGTTTAAACATCATGTTATTTTCTGATGCCCAGTCGAAAACTTTATTAATATCAGCTTGAAGTTTTTCAATGTCTTCAGCCGAGGTATTTTCATACTGATTTTGTGTCATCTGCAAAGGATGATGAGAGCTGTGACTTGTATTTTTGTCTATATCTGATATGAGAATAAGGAAAAGCAGCGGTGCAAGGACTGTACCCTGAGGTACAGAGCTTTTAACTGCACTTGGACTAGATTTTATATGGTTGACCGTTACTCGCTGAGTCCTGTTTGACAGAAAACTGAGTATCCAGCGTCCTACTTTACCGGTTATTCCCATTGACTTCATTTTGTGTGCTATCACGCCATGGTCACATTTATCGAAAGCCTTTGCGAAGTCCGTGTATATCACATCAGCATTCTGTTTTTCTTCTAATGCCTCAGTGACTTTATCGTAGTGCTCAAGTAGCTGTGAGAGGCACGATCTTCCCGCTCGAAATCCATGTTGGCCTGGGTTGTGAAGGTCATTGGTCTCCATGAAATTGGTGACCTGACTCCTAATCACTCCCTGCGTGACAGGGTTATCTTCCCTGGGGCGTTCGGGAACAATTTCCGTAGAGGTTCTTGCTGCTCGGCCTTTGTCTCGCCCTAGGGCCAGCTGGGGCTTGGGGCCCTTGTTTGGCCTTGGGTAGGGACTGGTGTTGTGCTGGTTAGGGTGTCAAGGTGTTGCGCGGCCTGCTACCTACACGGCGACCTGTTCCTGTTGCCTCTGGGGATGGTATACTTTTGCTGGGAGTTTCTTTTGTTTTTATTTTCATGCCTGGTGGGCGTCTGCCTTGTGTGGCTATACATAGTTCCACTGATAGTGTTTGGTGGCCCTCTGCTAGACCCCCGTGATTGTACACGTCACAGGGTTTTCAGTGTTGCATCTACCCCTTGATAGCTTGGGTGTTAACCGGTTAGCAACACCTTGCCCGGGCTTCCTGTAGCAGTCAGCCTACGGGCCCTGGAAAACCCTGTTGGGGCTCGGTGGACCATTGGATGTGTCTTTCGGGTTCCATCCCATCTTGTAATTACCTAAGTATAGTTACAGGATGAGAGCTACGCTCGTGGTGTCCCGTCTCCCCAGCACTCTTTGCCACTTTTACCTCCGTCATGCTGCCTGTTGGGTCACTGACACCTTGACCCGGAGTCTTGCGAGAGGTGTTCTCTGCTTCTCCAGTACTCTTCTGATGTCCAGATACTATTCAGAGTACAGGCGGCATCCGTTTTGCAAGCTAGGTTTAGGTTGCTGCAACGCGCTAGGTTGGTGTTCCACCCGGATGCCCCAGAGCTGCTCAGTTTTGGTTAGGTGCTATTCACCCCCTTTCCCTCCCTGTTCCTGGATCCTGACCATCTGCGGGTTTCGGGGTCAGGGCAGGGTTTAGTTGGTGCTGAGACTCGGGCAGCTTCGGGGGCTGCCCCGTTCGGGTTGGGGACGGAGGTTTTCGAGCCTGTTCATCCTGCCAAGGCTTCTGGGTCTTACCAGCAGCCCTTTCTTTGCTGTCTTTCCCCTGGACTCTTCCTTTTCTTTAAGGGCAGAGGGCATGGAGGATGGCTCTGCCCCGGGGCCTCTGTTGCGGGTTCCCAGGGTTGTGGGGGATGCCCGCTTGCAGTTCTGGGGCTATTTGCCCCTGCCTGGGTCTTCTGCTTCTGGGCGGGGTTTTTCGTCCCTCTAGTCTGCTTGCTTCCCACATATGCTGGCGTGTTTTCGGCTCTATTGCATCGGTCACAGCTCTTTGGTGTGGTGGCCATTTTCTTTTCTGCAGATAACTCCCCGATTGGCCACTGGCGGCGCTGCGGTTTGTTTACCTCGGCCGGGGTGTGGGAGCTCGCATTTTGGGTGAGTTTTTTCACTTCTTTCAGGGTTTTATCCTCCTATTGCCATTTCTTTGCTTTTCTGGGGTTTTACGCCCATCTTCTGTTCCTCTAGGAATGCTTGGGTGTTGGTTTTTATACCGGTTTTTGTGTTTTCTGTCTGTTTTGGGTCTGCACCCTAGGGTTGGGCTCAGTGTCCCTGTCCTTTTATGCGTGCTCCCACACCTTGTCGCCCGGTTTTCGGTCTGTTTGGCCGTTTCCTTGGGGGGTTCTGTCTGGGTGCTGTGCTTTGCCCTGCTGTGGTGTAATTCCGCCGGCAAATCTGGTAGTTTGGGCTACCCCGGGTTTGATTCCGGGTTCCTTTGGGTTTTTTGGTTTTGTTCCGGAGATTTCTTCCTCTTGGGCCCTTTTGTGGATTCAGGGGGGCTTTTGTTACCTCGTTTGTGACCCGGATCTGCCTTCTGGGGTTCCAGGGTCAAAGGCCATACTTTGTTGGCATTGGCCTCTGTGTGTCGGGTCGGGGAGCTTCCGACCCTCCTCCGGCGCAGAGGTTTCTGCTCTTTTGGTACTGGTGGTAGGTTTGTACACTTGCAGCCTTTCTCCGTCCTGGCGGCGGTAGAGATGGCTGCTTTCCAGATTTGTCCTTGGGTTATTGATGCTTGGTTGGTTCGGCAGTGGGTGTGACATCTGTTGTCCGGTTGTGGCTTTTTGCCGTTTACCTGCGTGGTGTGGCTGGGGATGTGCTTTGGGTTGATCCGGTTCCCCCTCATTCCCAGATTCAGAGCTCGGGTCTCCCAGGTCGATCGCAGTTTTCTTAAGTCTACCAGCCTGTGGTCTATCCTTGCGTCTGTGCCGTTCGGTCATTTGCAGCTTTCGCTGCCGTGTTTGGTGACGTCTTGGGCTCATTTCGGGAGCAAGGATTTGGGGTCACACAGGTTCCTGGCCACCCGTTCATTTGTGAGCTGTGTCTGCTCCTGTGCCTTCTTGTGTTGCTTTGGGGTTGCAGGTTGCTGCCTGTTGTCTCGACTTCGCATTGTGGAGTTTGTGGCAGCCGCCTCCCAGGTCAGCCCTTTCTTTTCCTTTTCTTTGGGTATGAAGCTCCAGGGAGCTGTAGTGGCTCCCCATGGAAAACCAGCGTTGAATGTAATGAAACGCCATTTTCTGGGTGAGCCTCGGAGGCTCCCTGGCAACCCTCCCTCCCACCGGTCGGCGTTTTTTTTGCATTGGTTGAAGCTTAGCTTCCGAACTGATGCTAGGCAGCCGGCGAGGTAGGTCCGGGGCTCCCCCTTCCTCCTCTCGAGGCGGGAGGGCTGTGCGGATGATCGGCGCAGCAGTAAAGTGTGATGTTTGCTTGTTTGCTTGTTTCATTGAGATTGTAGGGAGTTTCTACCTCTGTTTGTTATTTTGTTTTAGTTTTTACCATGTGGGGTTTGTTTTGTTATGCCTACGTTTCTGGGTGCCTGACCCCAGTCGATGGCAGATAAGGAAACCCCCAACCACAAAGGGGTTTTCCAGGGCCATTGCTCCTTGAAACCTCTCTGAAGGGGCCAGGTTCTAGCGCTAGTCCCTGGTAGGTCTGAACTCCTTAGCTAATGTCCGGGTTTAATATAACATACATTAGCCCAATAAGCTCCAGGGAGCCTCCGGGGCTCACCCAGAAAATGGCGTTTCATACATTCAACGCTGGTTTTTTATATCTGGGAAATGGGCAGTAATGACAACTGTTTTCTTAATATGTCTTGCATAAATCATTTAATTATCATTATATTTTGGCAGGTGATGCTAGCCCCTGTCGGGTATTAAATGGAGGCTGTGAAGATATATGCTCACTGGACGAGCGGGCTCAAGCGGTGTGCCGATGCTCGCCAGGCCGCACACTACTGGCAGATGGTCGTAGATGTGCAGTTCATGTTGCTAACTGTACCTCGGACCAGTTTGAATGCAGCGTGGATTTTGCATNGGCACAGTTGGTGGTGGGCTTCAGGTTTGTTGTTTTTGTTGCTTCCCTATTTTGTAATGGCCACTTGGTATAATTTTTGCATCTTTACTGGATCTTAGTGCCCTGTCTGAGTCTGAGATTTGCTGCCTGGCCTACCTCGACGACTGGCTGGTGTGGGCTCCCAGTCAGTCCGCTTGTCTGCTCGCCAGGGGTGTGGTTCCTTCCAGATCGCCGGGTTTGGTTTCCTGGTGATCTGGAGGTTTTTCCATCTGTTTCCGTCCCGGGTTCGGACCTGGGCCTTGTTTAGGGCTATTGGGCCACTCATTGTCTTTCCCTCCAGAAGTGTTACTGCGGCTGTGGTCCCGCCTTCGGCTGTACATGAGGGGGTCCCGGGTTGCTCAGCAGTTGCTTGAGCAGTTGTGCGGGAGTCTGAACTTCGGTGTGCTGGTCTGCCCGTGGAGTCGGGTTTGGCTTCGGCGTCTGTTTGGTTCCTTCGGAGAATCCCCTTCCGCCTCTTGCATTCGTTGGGTTTGTTCCTCCGGGGATCTTGTGTTGGTGCTGCATCACCAGCTTCCTCTTTGGGGTTTTTGGGGTTCCGTGCCTTGACACCTCCCCGAGTCTTCGCTCGATGTGTTCACAAATGGGTCATCTCTTGGCTGGGGCTTTGTGACCAATACTCACCAGGTCGGCCGGGGATGGTGGAGTCTGTCCGTCTGTCGGGCTCACAGCACGGTTCGGGAGTTCGTGGCTGTCTGCTTTGCACTTCGGAGGGTTTGGGTCACTCGGTGCTCTACCATTCAGCTCTGTTCGGACTGTTCTCTGGCGGTTCTTGCCGGAACCACAGGGGTTTGGCTGACCGTGAGGTTCATGTCCGGGGTGTGTCCTGCGTCCTGGCGGACAGCTGTCTCGGTTCATTCCTCTTCGCGGGTTGGCCAGTCGTCGCCGACTCGTTTTGTTGGCTCTATCGGACGTATGGACTCCTGGACATGGACGTCTTCGAGTCAGCGTGGTCTAGGTGACGCCTGTTTTGTGTAGTGCCCTTTCTCACCTGCGAGGCATTCACGGTGGATGCTTTTCGGCAGGACTGGTCGAGGTGGGGGTACCTGTTCCTCTTCTCCCGGTCCAGCTGTTGCTTCGGGTTCTGGCTCGGTTGCAGCCCAGTCCCACGAGAGCGGTCCTTATGGTTCCTTGGTGGCCAGCCCAGCCTTATTTTCAGATGCTGCTTGATAGGTGTCCGAACCCGGGGCATTTTCCCGCGGCTCCGCCTTTTTCGGTAGGTCGAATCGGTCCTGTACGTGACTGGTTCGGCCTTCTCCTCGGCTCTTCGCGTCTGGTATTTTTACGCGGGTATCACCTTCTCTATGGTGTTCAGGTGGCTTTGTTGACGGTGTCCCACCTGCGAGCTTCGTCTTGGCGACAGTATGATGTTTCGTACGCTTTCTCATGTTTTGTTTCCCCTCCGGCCTGCTCATGCGTCGCCTGAGCCGTCCTGGTCCTTGTTCAGGGTGCCTTCTAATCTTCTCCTCAGTTTGTGGTAGCCCTTTCGGTTCAGGTTTCTGCTCTTTGGTACTGGTGATAGATTTGTACGTGTGCAGCTTTTCTCCGTCCTGGCAACGGTCGAGACGGCTGCTTTCCGGAGGGGTTCTTGGGTTATTGATGCTTGATTGGTTTGGCCGGGGGTGCGTCCTGTGTTGTCCGGTTGTGCTTTTTGCCGTTGCCGGCATACCGTGTCTGGGGATGCGCTGTGGTTGATCCGGTTCCCTTTGTTCCCTGTTTTCAGGGCTCAGGTCTCCCAGGTCGTCCGCAGAGTTTTTCATTCTTCCAGCCTGCGGTCTGTCTTTGCGTCCGTGCTGTTCAGACTTTTGCAGCTTTTGCTGCTGTGTTGGAGACGTCAAGGGCTCATTTCGGGCGCAGGGATTTGTGGGTCGCACAGGTTCTTGGCCGCCCATTCTTTATGCGCGTCTGCTCCTGTGCGTTCTTGTTGCCTTGGATCGCAGGTTGCAACCGGTTGTCTCGGCTTTGCGTTGCAGAGTTTGTGGCGGCCGCCTCCCGGGTTAGCCCTTTCTTTTCCTTCTCTTTGGGTACGAAGCTCCAGGGAGCCGTAGGGGCTCCCCACAGAAAACCAGCGTTGAATGTAATGAAATGCCATTTTCTGGGTGAGCCCCGGAGGCTCCCTGGCAACCCTCCCTCCCACCGGTCAGCATTTTTTTCGCGTTGGTTGAAGCTTAGCTTTTGAACTGAAGCTTGGCAGCCGGCGCGGTAGGTCCGGGTCTCCCCCTTCCCCCTCTCGGGGTGGGAAGGGCTGTGCGGACGATCGGAGCGGCAGTAAAGTGTGATGTTTGCTTGTTTCCTTGGGATTGTAGGGAGTTTCTACCTCTCTGTTCGGTTTGTTGTTTTAGTTTTTACCATGTGGGGTTTTTGTTATGCCTACCTTTCTGGGTGCCTGACCCCGGTCAATGGCAGATAAGGAAACCCCAACCACAAGGGTATTTTCCAGGGCCATTGTTCCTTGAAACCTCTCTGAAGGGGCCAGGTTCTGGCGCTGGTCCCTGGTAGGTCTGAACTCCTTAACTAATGTCCCGGTCTAATATAACATACATTAGCCCGATAAACTCCAGGGAGCCTCCGGGGCTCACCCAGAAAATGGCGTTTCATTACATTCAATGCTAGTCTTTTCCTACCCCCTCTTTGGCCTTGGTTAGGAGGTAGCATCGTCATTGGCAGGGGCGCAAGGTACTGTGCAGCTGTCTCATATATACGCATAACAGCCAGTTCTATTCTTCCTGAAGACGTTGTGCTTTTGCGGGGTGTTTCTTTTTTATTTTGTGTTGTTTTGCCTGGTGGGAGTCTGCCTGGTATGAGTCTGCCTGGTGTAGCTGTTGGTCTCGCATCTTTGTAATTACCTAAGTATAGTTACCTAAGTGTAGTTACACGATGAGAGCTACGCTCATGGTGTCCTGTCTTCCCAGCACTCTTTGTCATATAACGCTTTGAAACTACTGACGGTCTTGGCCTCCACCACCTTCTCACCTAACTTGTTCCAACCGTCTAGAACTCTGGTTGCTAAAGTAAATTTTCTTATGTTTCTCCGGCAACTTTGTTTCGTTAGTTTAAATCTATGACCTCTTGTTCTTGAAGTTCCGGGTCTCAGGAATTCTTCCCTATCAATTTTATCGATTCCTGTTACTATTTTGTACGTAGTGATCATATCCCCTCTTTTTCTTCTCTCTCAAGTTTTTGCATATTTAATGCCTCTAACCTCTCCTCGTAGCTCTTGTCCTTCAGTTCTGGGAGCCACTTAGTGGCATGTCTTTGCACCTTTTCCAGTTTGTTGATGTGCTTCTTAAGATATGGGCACCATACAACCGCTGCATATTCCAGCTTTGGTCTAACAAAAGTCATGAACAATTTCTTTAGTATTTCTCCATCCATGTATTAAAAGCAATTCTGAATATTTTGTGCCAGCTACATAATGAATAGTACAAAACGTGAACTTTTCCTGGTTGCAATAGTCCATGTTTGTACTTTGCACTGTTGGCTGCTATGTGTACTATCATTTTCAGATGACAGATTGGTCTCTCTGAAAATTCTCTAATGGATATATCCACAACTCTATTTAGTATATACCATTACTCACGAGATACATTTACCAAGTACTGTACTCAAATACTGTGGGGATTACCACTCAAAATACTAAGTAGATGAATTCAACTTTATATTAAAACTAATTTTCTCCTCTATAAATGTTTTAAGGTTTTCAATTATCTTATTACAGAGCAAGGTGCAGTTGAAGGTCTGGCATTTGAGGAGAAGGAGCGAGACCTATATTGGACTTGTCAATCTGATGCCACTATTAACCGCATGAGCGTGGATCCATCTCGCACGAAGAGGGTGGAAAAGATCGTTCATCTGAGTGCGGCGGATAAACCTCGAGGCATTGTTGTCGACAGCTGTGACCTGTGGGTATTTGAAGCAAGCTGAATTTAATAACAATACAGTATTAGTTGATGTTTTTGTTGGTATATAGCGTATGAGAGCTCAGAATGAGGGTAAAATACTGTGGGGATTACCACTCAAAATACTAAGTAGATGAATTCAACTTTATATTAAAACTAATTTGCTCCTCTATAAATGTGTTAAAGTATGGTAATTATTGGAGAAGAAAGCCTAAGCTAGTATGGCTATATAACATATGGAAGGGTCAAGAGAATAGTATAAGAGCTGGGATGTGAGTATAGGGCAAAAGGATAGTACCCAACTACTTGAACCATTGGGAATTGAACACCAACTTGCAACATTCCAGGCCATTCCTGAAAACCAGCATTTAATGTAATTGAACACCTCTTTCTGGCGAGTTCTTCGGTGACTCCTTGTTGCCACGGCCTCTATAGCTATATCCAGTTTGATTAACACGAGTCCTCTTGGGAATCTCCAAAAGCTTGCTGTCTATGTGGAACGAAAACCTGGTTCCCTCAAAGAGACGCACGGAGCAAAGGATTCGAAATCACTCTAACCAAAGAAAAACGTCACCAGAAATTTATGGCAAAGCAAAACAGACAACAGCAAGATAAAATAAAATTAAAAAGCCACGAAAAACTGACAATGGAAAAATAATCCCAAAATAAAATATGATTAAAATCAAAGCACAGAAAATAGGCAAACCAGCAGGCAATCCATTTTCTTTATAGTTTCAGTGAACAAACTGAGTTTATAGTTGCTTCAGAGTTTCAGTGACCAGCAGCATCTGGCCCCCTGCAGCTGCAGGCCATATGGTCAAGCCCGTGG
>WNGS01160430.1:8186797-8201212 GCA_020271785.1 Procambarus virginalis | reverse complement strand
CTCCATCTGGACCACTGCTTTGTTCTTATTTAGCTCCTTGAACATTTTTTCCACTTCGTCTCTAGACACCTCTATGTGCTCTATGTTGTTCTCTGGAATTCTTATTGTATCTGGTTCCCTGAAGATTTCATTTTGTACAAACCACTTTGGAACTTTTCGTTTAATGTTTCACACATTTCCTTTTCATTTTCCGTGAATCTATTTCCCATTTCAACCTCTGAATATTATCCTTTACCTGCAATTTGTTGTTTATGAATTTATAGAATAGACCTGGTTCTGTATTACATTGTCTGCAATCCCTTTTCAAAATTTCTTCTGCCTCTCTCCTCACTGCCGTGTAGTTGTTTCTCGCATCTTTGTATCGCTGGTATGTTTGGAGGTTTGGCCTCTTCCTGTATTGATTCCATTTTTGTGACTTTTGGTCTCTGGCCCTCTCGCACTTTCTGTTGAACCAATCCTGTTTCCTAGTTCTGCTTCTCTGTTTTGGTATAAATTTTTGTTCCTTATCATATATTTCACAAAACTTGACATACATCTCATTCACTTCCTTGCCTAGCAACAAGTCTGTCCAATATACTCACTAAAAAATTTTCTAAGGTTGCCATAATGTCCTCTCCTAAAATCAGGTTTTTCAATTGCATCGACTGTCATATTTTCTTCCAGATTATATCGCATTGCATACTTTATCCCAAAAAGACATGGTCACTTCACTTTAGACATGTGAAGAGTTTCAGGTGTTATGTAGTATGTAAGCTGATCATCCAACATCAGACAGTCAACCATGGGTAGTCGTCCTGGGTCTGTATTAATGGCGGCCGTGTTGTCTTGGGGCGGTGCAGCTCAATTTAATTTCTCACGTGATCATATCAACAGCAGGTGTAATTTGATTGTAATACATAAGCATAAAGTATATTAATTGTAATTAATTAATATAATTAATGACGACTTTTCTGAAGTCGTCACTATAATTAATATAATTAATTAATATAGACTCTTAGCCTTGTGGGTGGTGTTATCTGGTATCGTAATAATTAATCCTTGACACAGAGATAATTAGCCAATAAATATGTGCTAATAGAACAACTGAACTCTGCAATTCCCTCAGTTCTCAAGTCGTGGCAACAAATAGAGACAACTTGTAGGTCACGCTGCGTTGTAAGACTTGTAGGTGGGGTTAGTGATGGATGTGGGAGGCTCAATTTGTTGGCAACAATACCACACAATGTTGATTCACTCTCTAGTGTTAGTGCATGAATGGCCTCCCTCTCCCTCCCTCCTTGCACGTCGCCCTTTGGTGCACTATATATAAGACGTGGAAGGAGGGTTTGTTTAATTTCATGTTATTATTCAAGGTATAATTTATTTAGAGGATTAGTTTCATTATAGTCCCAGTCCTAAGACTGGTGTGTTTTATATTAAATTAGCTAGAAACGTTTTGAGAACGAGATATAGACGGCACGGGGAATAATAACCCCCATTTTCTAAAGCAAAGTCGTCATATTCGTTAGCTTTTTCATGACTGACTAAAACATTAAATTCATTCTTACAACTAATACAAGGCATACAGTGTATTATTCTCAGTTTGTTGTATTAGAAGTTATGATTGATGTGGAAATTTTCCACAAAGCCAGTCTCAATCTAATTGACAACCAAAAACCAACCCCCTACATAGTAGAGCGATGTGATCACTTCTTACAAAATAGTAATAGAAATCAACAAAATTGATAGGGAAGAACTCCTGAGACTTGGAACTTGAAGAACAAGAGGTTGTAGATTTAAGCTAACTAGCCAAAGCTGCCGAAAAGAAATATAAGAAAATTCACTTTCATAAATAGTGTGGGTAGATGGTTGGAACAAGTTAAATGAGAAGGTGGTGAAGGCCAAAACCGTCAGTAGTTTCAGAACATTATATGACAAAGAGTGCTCGGAAGATGGTACAATTCATATGACTTCACTGTTGTACTCTAATTGTGACCATTCATACACACCTTCACTATTATCACCATCTCTCATGCTATTCATATGACTACGCTGTTGTACCTCTCCAAATAACTATTCAACTGTTGCCACAGTAAAATATGCATCAAGAGGTAGTATAAGACATACCAACACAGCTTATGAAATGTATCAAAAGATGTTTTATAGGATGTATTATGTCACAGTACATTATATAATACATGTTATAAAACCAGCGTTGAATGTAATGAAACGCCATTTTCTGGGTGAGCCCTCGGAGGTTCCCTGGAGCTTATCTGGCTAATGTATGTTATATTAGACCGGGACATTAGCTAAGGACTTCAGACCTACCAGGGACCAGCACCAGAACCTGGCCCCTTCAGAGAGGTTTCAGGGAGCAATGGCACTGGAAACCCCTCTTGTGGTGGGGTTTTCCTTATCTGACATCGACTGGGGTTAGGCACCCAGAAAGGTAGGCATAACAAAACAAAACCCACATGGTAAGAAATTTAAACAAAAAACTAAACACAGAGGTAGAAGCTCCCTACAATCCCAAGGAAACAAGCAAACATCACAAGGAGCCAGTCGGCCGAGCGGACAACACGCTGGACTTGTGATCCTGTGGTCCTGGTTTCGATCCCAGGCGCCGGCGAGAAACAGTGGGCAGAGTTTCTTTCACCCTATGCCCCTGTTACCTAGCAGTAAAATAGGTACCTGGGTGTTAGTCAGCTGTCACGGGCTGCTTCCTGGGGGTGGAGGCCTGGTCGAGGACCGGGCCGCGGGGACACTAAAGCCCCGAAATCATCTCAAAATCATCTCAAGATAACCACACTTTACTGCCTCTCCGATCGCCCGTGCAGCCGTCCCCGCCCTGAGAGGGAAAGGGGGGGGGGGGGCCCAGACCTCACTGCGCCGGCTGCCTAGCACTCCAGTTTGGTAGCTAAGCTTCAACCAATGCGAAAAAATGCTGACCGGTGGAAGAGAGGGTTGCTACGGAGCCTCCGGGGCTACCCAGAAAATGGCTTTTCTTTACCTTCAATGCTGGTTTTCTGTGGGGAGCCCCTAAGGCTCCCTGGAGCTACATACCCAAAGAGAAAGAAAATAAGGACTTACTCGGGAGGTGGCCACCACAAACTTCTCAACGCGAAATCGAGACAACTCGCTGCAACCTGCGACCCAAAGCAACACATGAACGCCCAGGAGCAGACACGTTCACCAAATAAAGGGCGGCCAGGACCCTGTTCGATCTCCAAAATCCACGCGCCCGAATATGACCCACAAGACATGTTACCAAACACAGCAGCCAAAGCTGCATACTTCCGAACGTCATGGGCGTGAGGATAGACCGCAGGCTAGCTAGACTTAATAACCCTGCTGTACTAACTAGACCTCACTCTTCCCCTTACCCAACTCACTATCCCAGCTTAACACTGCCTGCAGAACACTGCGAGCCTCAATGAACTACCAGTAATAATTAAGACGGAAATATTATATGAGGGGGAAGCAACAAATGAAGGGTTTAATAATTTAAAAATAATAAATATTTTAAAACAATAATATTATTTTAAAATAATAATGACCGAAGTAGCAGAAACCCCCCTGCACAGGAGGAGAGCATGAAGCCCACCGACTCGATCCCTAGAGGCCAATGCCAACAGATAAAGAGCTTCCGAGAAACAATCCCGAACTGAAGGGGCCACAACAAACCGTGGAGAAGAAAAGAAAAAAGAGCACTCTGTCCAAAGACCAGGACGGCTCAGGCAGTGTACGAGCAGGCCAGAGGTGAACAACACACGAGACAGCTTGCAAAACGGCACAGATGTAACGCCAATACCGAAAGCATGCTGAAGAGGCTCCGCCAGTGCGGCAGGATACGAGGCGACAGTATAGGGCAAGATGACAGGCCATCCCGAACGTCCACAAGAGGACAAGACGACAGCCATGAACGTCCACAAGAGAAGGCCAAGACGACAGCCCTGAACCTCCACAAGAGAAAGACAAGACGACAGCCCTGAACCTCCACAAGAGAAAGACAAGACGACAGCCCTGAACCTCCACAAGAGAAGGACAAGATGACAGCCCTGAACCTCCACAAGAGAAGGCCAAGACGACAGCCCTGAACCTCCACAAGAGAAAGACAAGATGACAGCCCTGAACCTCCACAAGAGAAGGACAAGATGACAGCCCTGAACCTCCACAAGAGAAGGACAAGATGACAGCCCTGAACCTCCACAAGAGAAGGAGAAGACCAAGCCAACAAACGCAGCTACCGAAGAAGGGACAGAAGGAAAAGGAAGGACCGCTAAAAAAAAACCACACTGCCGCCAAGAAGGAGCACGCAGGTGGTACACCATTGACGAAACCACCAGACCACCAACAGAAGATGAGAGACTCGAGGCAGAACCAAACCAGCCCCGTCATGGGCCAATCAAGCCTAGGAAAAGGCGGAATTGCAGGAAGAACTCGGGTGCGACCATGGAGCCAGCAGAGCCATGAACCCAAGCCAGCAAAGGAGGAGATGGAATGTTCACTGTACAGAAAAACATCCCAACCCGGCAGGAGAGTGGAAACGATGGCTCTGACGCAAAACTTCAGAGAATTGTGGAGTCCCCAGAGAAGGGACACCACGAGACTGTAAAATGCCAATAAGCAGGGAAGCCAGGTAACCAGAACCCAAACCTGGCAAGAGGAAAGCCAAAAGGCACAAACAAAACCCACATCAATGAGTAGCAAACGGAATGAAAGGTGCAAAGGTATGCCACCAGACCAGTACCTGAACCAAGGAGTACGAGCGACGAGGACAAGATCACCACTTTCAAGATTCACAAAGTAAGTGATAAGGTAGAGAAAGACTGACTGTACGGGATCCCAGGGGCACATGCACCAGGGGACACCGGTGGAAGGAGAGCCCAATGAGCCAGAGAAATGTTTGAAAGGAGCAAGCAGTGGCAGAGTAGGAGACAAACGGAACGCGTTAGGAAGCGATGTGGTGGAGGATGACACCACACACAGCTCCAAGCGGAGACATAATAGAGCCCAGCAGGCACAGGAACCCGCACATTAGTGAATGACAGGTGAGAAGCGGGACCAAAAAGCCAGAGTCCAACTCCCCCAAGCACAACTAGGGAAGTACAACAAGGGAAGCACAGAGAAACCAATGTATACGGAAAAGCTAAGCCAGACACTGCAAGACGGGCAAGAAATGAGTGACCCAGATAAGGCCACGAAAAACAGGGCCGTGAGCCCCCTCGCAACAATTAACTGAGACGAACAAGGAAGGACCCAGGAAGAAGCACGAAAGGGCCAAACAAAACCTCATAACCAATCCCCAACACACAACCACAGTAAGAAAACTGCAGCAAAACATCACTTCATAACATCTTGACACAGTAATATTTACTCCATAACATACACTCCCACCATTGTACCTCGTAGCCTGGTGGAGGTGGGGCCCCGTGCCAGACTCAAGCATGGGTTGGACATGCATAAGAGTGGGACTGGATGGGTATAAACAGGAGCTGCTTTATAAGGCCCAAGAGGCCTGCTGCAGTCACCTGTGTTCTGATGTTTGTATATTCGTAGCCAAAAAACCACAAACCAGCGCGTGGCTAAAAGAGAGGCCAGACCACAGAAATTCACCTGCAGAACATAGGCACGAACGTGTCTTTTTCTTGTCTATATTTTCTTATATTTCTTCTGCCGAAGAAATATAAGAAAATTCACTTTTGCGAACAGAGTGGTAGACGGTTGGAACAAGTTAGGGGAGAAGGTGATGGAGGCCAAGACCGTCAGTAGTTTCAAAGCGTTATATGACAAAGAGTGCTGGGAAGACGGGACACCACAAGCGTAGCTCTCATCCTGTAACTACACTTAGGTAATTACACTTAGGTAATTACACAATGGAGCCAAGAAGATGTTGGGAGCACCGCCAGTGAAAGAAGGCAAAGCCGCACATACAGGAGAAGAGTAGGGGGGGACGAAGGAGGATCCCGAACACACCCATACGCAGGGAAAACCCGGCGTCTTGCCCATAGTGGCAATCCAGAACACCCCCAGTAGCTACGGGGCACGGACTGGAGAATTGAGAGGGGCAAGAGGCGAAGCACCCGAGAGATAAGAACACCAGCACACGTGCACACCGCCCATACCAAAACAAACTACCACAGCGCATGCGCAGGCAGGGATGCCAGTTATGTGTTGCGAGAAGTTGCAAGCTGATGAAAGAAAATCATGAAATTAACTATAAAACTTGACAATATAGTATCGTTAACAATTGACTCCCTTTTCAGAGTACACAGGTCAGCTGTTAAAAGTAGACGAAAAGAGCAGTAAATAACGAAACATACATTGCATAGCCCTTCTCTGGCTACAAGTAGCCCAATCGGGTTACAAGGAGCCCAATCTGGCAACCCTGTGCAGCGCAGGACAGTGCACGGAGAAAAGATACAATCACGAAAAAACTAAACAGGACCAAAAACCGAGAAGAAGCACGGACGAGGACCAACAAGCCCTAGAAAGGACCAGAGAGGTGCCACACTGGAAGACGACAGCCGTTCCCATAATACGGGAAGAAGCAAAAACCTTCCCAAACCTTCGAGAACACATCGAAGCAAGCGTAAAGCACAAAGGCACAGAAGGCTCAGTCGCACCCGAGACCACAAGTCACGCAGAACCCCAAGAAGAGGTGAACATGACGGTGCCGACGGATCCAAGGGACAAGCAACCGAATCCGGGGAGGGGCCGACTCCCAACAACACGTACAGAGAGGGGGGAGGAAAAACCCCCATTCCTTGTAACCGCAAGCCCCGCCCAGAGGGTAGAAAAACCCAGGTGGGGGACAACGGGGCCTGAGGCCCCCCAAGTCAGCCCCTCACCAACTCCAGGAACCCACAAGGCAGGTCCCGGGTCCGAGTCGTTCCCCTAAAGCCCCAGCCACACAAGAAAAGCCGGGGCAGCTGGACAAGTACTAAAAAAGGGAGTCCACTGGCAGACACATACAACACAGCTGGAGGAACAGGCTCGAATGCCCCCGTCGCTACCCAAGAAGGGGAAGTCCCTGAGACCGCCCGAGTCTCAAGACCACCGAAGCCCCGTCTCAACTCCGAACCCACAAATGGTAGGGATCCGGATGCAGGGAGGATGGGGCAACCATAACATTGGAAAAACAAGGGGGCGTGGAAGAAAACAAAACTGAAGCAACCAACACACCCAAGCCCCATCACACCAACGAAAATGGGGCAGTCTCGGGACTTTCAGGGAGCAAACAACCTAGCGCGTTGCCACCAGCGAAACGCAACGTGCAAACGCCTGTGCTACCTGTACCTGCATAGTCCACATAAGACTGGGAAACTGAGTCACAAACAAGCAACAAAATTCGTAGGACTCCTGGCCGAAGGTGCCACCGACCCCACAGGCAGCAGACGGAGGCAAAGACAGTGAGAGTCACCCTGAGACAAGGGGACAGAGCATCCCTCGAACTTGCACAAAGCGAGGGGGGGGACTTCGGGGTCACATCCATCGAACCCACGCGTCCCCGTGGGGATTCCCAGGGCCCTGAGACGGAATCATGCTCAGGGAAGCCCAGGCAGGGTACTGCTAATCGGCGCCCAAGTCTACCAAACAACCTTCTAAGAACTGAACCGCCGGGACGTGTACACTCACAGGGACCTAGCAGGAGGAACCACTGGAAGAAGGAAGAGTACTCAGTACACAGGGGTCAAGAACCAAGATAGACCCCCCCCCCCCCCAGGCAGATAAACAAAAGGAAAAAGAAAACCCCGCAAGAGGACAGCGTACCCAGGCTGAACAGAGCGGCCGCTATGATTGGTGAAAACAAGTTGCGCAGTACCCTGTGCCCCAACCAATGCAAAACTGCCCCTCACCCTAAGGCTAACAAGGGAGACAAACACCCCTAGCACACAAAGAGCGGCCAAAAACCAAGCAGTAAACGGCCTAGCAGGGGCATAACTCAAGGAACTTGGGGAAGGTAAAACCCAAGCCCCAAGGGCAGTACTTACTGGGCACCTAGGGAAGGAAACCCTAGGCGCATGCAGCCAGTAGTACTGGGGAATCACTCTCAGTTCATGCACCACCTAGAAGACAGTCACCCACACTCTAGGTACAGTGCTGAAACAACACGGAGCCGGAGCACACGATCGTTGCCCATAGCATCACCCTCAGAACGGAAGGGTGGATAGCCGGGCAGGGGTCTGGGGCTCCCCCTTCTCCCTCCCGGGGAGGGGGAGCTGCGCAGACAGCAGTGCGGCAACGTGTGACATCACGCTCATTTGCTTGCTTCTTTTTGGGGAGTTCTATCCACTTGTTCAGCTTTTGGTAGCAATTTTCACCAGAATAAGGGTTTTTTGGGATGCTTACCTTTCTGGGTGCCTGACCCGGTCAGTGGCAGACATAGAATGCTTCCAACCACACAAGGGTTCTATAGGCCATGCTCCCTGTGCCTCTCTGAGGGGGCCAGGTTCTGGCTCGTGGTCCCCAGTAGGCCCATAGAACTTCATACACATGACTGATGGCAAAGTCTGACATTAGCATATCTGCCTGGATAGCTCCAGGGAGCCGAAGGGGGCTCCCCGGAGCCTGGGGAGTAATTTGTGGAATTTCTCCCAGAAATTCCACAAATTACATACTTTTGAATAATATTTGCAGCAAAAAAAAAAAAAACAGAGAAGAAACAAATAAGAAACATCAAAATAATTATGAAAAATTATATTCGCGGCAACTGCTGCCTCACGTGGTGGCGGGGCCTAGTGACCCCCCATCGCTCAACGCCCATAATTTTTTGCTTCTCTGAAGGGGCCAGGTTCTGGCTCGTGGTCCCCAGTAGGCCCACAGAACTCCATGCACATGACTGATGCCAAAGTCTGACATTGGCATATCAGCCTGGATAATCTCGGGGAGCCTCCGGGTCTTGCCCAGAAAATGGCATTTCATTACATTCAACACTGGTTTATATAGTTCAATGTTGTGGAACACTACTATGCTCAAAATTATGGGGCTCATATATGTGACATATATTTTATTCTACAATCAATCAAACAGTGTTTTTGCTGTTATTACACTATACACATGTTGTAAATACCTATCTACATATGTGTTCACCATAACGAACCACTAAGTTGGTATGGTGAGTCAAAACAACAAGACTGGCTGCGACACAGCAGCCAGCAGACGCTACCTCCCTCCCTCTCCTTCAACTCCTCATTTGCCAACATTCCTCCTCTCAACATACTATTATTGTTTTTATTACACTATTTACACACATTATATATAAGCATTTACATGTTTTGTTCACCATGACTGCACAACTAAGCTGGTATGGTGTCTAAACAACATAGTGGCCACAAAAACTGCATGACAAGTGAGACAACAGCTAGCAAACAACAGCTTCACTCACTCCCTCGCCAAAATGGCTCCTTCCAACATACACATTTTGTTGCTATTACACTATATACACACACATTATATATAAATATTTACATTTGTGTTCATCTTAGTGACCACTAAGTTGGTATGGTGAGTCTAAACAAGAGTGGCTGCTACACACAGTCAGCTAATGATACCTCCCTCCCTCCTTACCAAGATTCCTTCCCCCACCATATGGCGCACATTGCTAATTCTCAACACAATGCTGCTATTATCAGAATTCTGGTCGGTAAATCTTGTAAGTAAATAATTTTCCAAAAGTAAAATTTTGTAAAGGAACTTGAAAATTCATTTCAGAATTCTTAGATGGACTAAACAATGGCCGTGTGCTGTGGCTAGCACTGTGAATCTCTTGAACAGCATTGTGTTCAGTGATATCTGAACATTGTACTCAGTCTTTCTAACAGTCTGGCTCTTTTGTAATACTTCCATCACTAAATAATACCAGTTACATTTATATTTTGACATTTTTAGATGATGCTGTGGTGACAAGCTGAACAGCAGTCCTGTTAGCTTATGCTGTATGCACCAGCCTTGGTTGCTCACACAGCACTGAGGTTCTCACACCTGGGAATGTTGGCCACAATTTTTTTTAAAATGGCATCTTTTTACTAGAGCCCTGAAGAAGCTTATGTGAACCCCATGTAGTCGCAGGAGTTTTGAATCCTATGCTATACCTATGAGCGCGCTGAGGCACTCCTCGCACCCCGATCTAACGCCTCAAGGCACTCTGCGCAGTGCAGTGGATAAGGTATATTATAAGATGTATTATAAGATGTATTATAAGATGTATAATAGAGAACTTGCCAACACATATGAAAACTTTTGCACTCTCCAGCAGATATATGGACTAACTGGAACTCGGAGGCTCCTTCCATTCAGCGTTCTCTAGTGAGTGGTATCCGTGTAGAATCCATAGTGACCACCTTGATCAAGATGCCTAATGGGTTAGCTATTGATCACAAAGCTCAGAAGTTATACTGGGGAGATGCCAGACTTGACAAGATTGAGAGATGTAACCTGGATGGTTCAGATCGAGTGGTAAGGTTTATTATTTATTTGATTGGGGACTATTTCCAATTCATAATATATTGTAATCTTACTCCATAATGTTCTTCATAATGTATATATAATGTAATAATACCACTGTAATGTATTGCGAGTACTGCCCACCGTGTGCATGTTATTGTTGTTGTTGACAGTGCATTTCAGTATCCTTTCAGTCTTATATCCTGTGCAGATTTACCAAAATGCATTCTGCTAATAACATCCATTGTCACTAAAAATATTTTCATCTATACTTAAAGCCTTATTTTTAATTTCAGTGTCTCCCTGAAAGTAGCCACCTGGTTACCTTCAGAGGAGCCACTGAGGGGTTTCACTAGAAAAAGGCATTTCACTACATGCAACACTGGAATTTTTTTAACAGATATTGCTGAAGAATGTACCAAGCCATCCATTTGATTTAGCAATCTATGGGGACTACATTTTTTGGACTGACTGGGTGCTTCATGCAGTGGTGCGCGCAAACAAGTACACCTCTGAGGACGTTGTGAAGCTGCGCACCGGTGTGACCCGACTCATGGGTATTGTCGCTGTAGCGAATGACACTAATGCTTGTAAGTCTTTGCCATACATCTCTTTTTCTGTGGGGACCCCCTACAACTCCCTGGAACTTATCTGGCTAATGTATGTTATATTAGACCGGGACATTAGCTATGGAGTTCAGACCTACCAGGGACCAGCGCCAGAACCTGGCCCCTTCAGAGAGGTTTCAGGGAGCAATGGCCCTGGAAAACTCCCTTGTGGTTTGGGGGTTTTCCTTATCTGCCATCGACTGGGATTAGGCACCCAGAAAGGTAGACAAAACAAACCCCACATGGTAAGAAACTAAAACAAAAAACCGAACAGACAGGTAAACTCCTACAATCCCAAAGAAACAAGCAAAAAGCAAACATCACACTTTGCTGCCGCGCCGATTGTCCTCACAGCCCTCCCCGCCCCTAGAGGGGGAGGGGGGGCCCAGACCTCACCGTGCCGGCTGCCTAGCACCAGTCTGTAAGCTAATGTCAACCGGGACAGACGCTTCTCTGGCCTCAGTTTCCCGGGCGATATTTGCCTTCGTGGCATTCACTGCCGTGTGTTGTGTTGTGTGGATGCCAGGTGTTCCTCATCAGTACCGGGGCTGCATGTGCTTAATTTAAGGGCTTCCTTCCCTAAGCGCCCCTGTGAGTACTGCCCCTGGTTGATACCTGGTTGATGGGGTTCTGGGAGTTCTTCTACTCCCCAAGCCCGGCCCGAGGCCAGGCTTGACTTGTGAGAGTTTGGTCCACTAGGCTGTTGCTTGGAGCGGCCCACATGCCCACATACCCACCACAGCCCGGTTGGTCCGGCACTCCTTGGAGGAATAATCTAGTTTCCTCTTGAAGATATCACGGTTGTTCCGCAATATTTCTTATGCTTGCTGGGAGGCTTGACTTGTGAGAGTTTGGTCCACTAGGCTGTTGCTTGGAGCGGCCCGCAGGCCCACATACCCACCACAGCCCAGTTGGTCCGGCACTCCTTGGAGGAATAAATCTAGTTTCCTCTTGAAGATATCCACGGTTGTTCCAGCAATATTTCTTATGCTTGCTGGGAGGACGTTGAACAACTGCAGACCTCTGATGTTTATACAGTGTTCTCTGATTGTGCCTATGGCACCTCTGCTCTTCACTGGTTCTATTCTGCATTTTCTTCCATATCGTTCACTCCAGTACGTCGTTATTTTACTGTGCAGATTTGGTACTTGGCCCTCCAGTATCTTCCAAGTGTATATTATTTGATATCTCTCTCGTCTTCTTTCTAGTGAGTACATTTGGAGAGCTTTGAGACGATCCCAATAATTTAGGTGCTTTACCTCGTCTATGCGTGCCGTATATGTTCTCTGTATTCCCTTTATTTCAGCAATCTCAACTGCTCTGAAGGGGGAAGTGAGTACTGAGCAGTACTCAAGATGGGACAACACAAGTGACTTGAAGAGTACAACCATTGTGATGGGATCCCTGGATTTGAAAGTTCTCGTAATCCATCCTATCATTTTTCTGGTTGTCGCAATATTTGCTTGGTTATGCTCCTTAAACGTTAGGTCGTCAGACATTATTATTCCCAAATCCTTTACATGCTGTTTTCCTATATGGGTACATTTGATTGTGTTTTGTACTCTGTATTATGTTTAAGGTCCTCATTTTTACCGTACCTGAGTACCTGGAATTTATCACTGTTAAACATCATGTTATTTTCTGATGCCCAGTCGAAAACGTTATTAATATCAGCTTGAAGTTTTCCATGTCTTCAGCCGAGGTAATTTTCATACTGTACTGATTTTTGTGTCATCTGCAAAGGATGATACGAAGCTGTGACTTGTATTTTTGTCTATATCTGATATGAGAATAAGGAAAAGCAGCGGTGCAAGGACTGTACCCTGAGGTACAGAGCTTTTAACTGCACTTGGACTAGATTTATATGGTTGACCGTTACTCGCTGAGTCCTGTTTGACAGAAAACTGAGTATCCAGCGTCCTACTTTACCAGTTTTTCCCATTGACTTCATTTGTGTGCTATCACGCCATGTCACATTTATCAAAAGCCTTTGCGAAGTCCGTGTATATCACAATGCATTCTGTTTTTCTTCTAATGCCTCAGTGACTTTGTCGTAGTGCTCAAGTAGCTGTGAGAGGCACGATCTTCCCGCTCGAAATCCATGTTGGCCTGGTTGTGAAGGTCATTGGTCTCCATGAAATTGGTGACCTGACTCCTAATCACTCCCTGCGTGACAGGGTTATCTTCCCTGGGGCGTTCGGGAACAATTTCCGTAGAGGTTCTTGCTGCTCGGCCTTTGTCTCGCCCTAGGGGCCAGCTGGGGCTTGGGGCCCTTGTTTGGCCTTGGGTAGGGACTGGTGTTGTGCTGGTTAGGGTGTCAAGGTGTTGCGCGGCCTGCTACCTACACGGCGACCTGTTCCTGTTGCCTCTGGGGATGGTATACTTTTGCTGGAGTTCTTTTGTTTTTATTTTCATGCCTGTGGGGGTCTGCTGTGTGGCTATACATAGTTCCACTGATAGTGTTTGGTGGCCCTCTGCTAGACCCCCGTGATTGTACACGTCACAGGGGTTTTCAGTGTTGCATCTACCCCTTGATTGCTTGGGTGTTAACCGGTTAGCAACACCTTGCCCGGGCTTCCTGTAGCGTCAGCCTACGGGCCCTGGAAAACCCTGTTGGGGCTCGGTGGACCATTGGATGTGTCTTTCGGGTTCCATCCCATCTTGTAATTACCTAAGTATAGTTACAGGATGAGAGCTACGCTCGTGGTGTCCCGTCTCCCCAGCACTCTTTGCCACTTTACCTCCGTCATGCTGCCTGTTGGGTCACTGTACACCTTGACCCGGAGTCTTGCGAGAGGTGTTCTCTGCTTCTCCAGTACTCTTCTGATGTCCAGATACTATTCAGAGTACAGGCGGCATCCGTTTTGCAAGCTAGGTTTAGGTTGCTGCAACGCGCTAGGTTGGTGTCCCACCCGGATGCCCCGAGCTGCTCAGTTTGGTTAGGTGCTATTCACCCCTTTCCCTCCCTGTTCCTGGATCCTGACCATCTGCGGGTTTCGGGGTCAGGGCAGGGTTTAGTTGGTGCTGAGACTCGGGCAGCTTCGGGGCTGCCCCGTTCGAGTTGGGGACGGAGGTTTTCGAGACTGTTCCTCCTGCCAAGGCTTATGGGTCTTACCAGCAGCCCTTTCTTTGCTGTCTTTCCCCTGGACTCTTCCTTTTCTTTAAGGGCAGAGGGCATGGAGGATGGCTCTGCCCCGGGGCCTCTGTTGCGGGTTCCCAGGTTGTGGGGGAGCCCGCTTGCAGTTCTGGGGCTATTTGCCCCTGCCTGGGTCTTCTGCTTCTGGGCGGGTTTTTCGTCCCTCTAGTCTGCTTGCTTCCCACATATGCTGGCGTGTTTTCGGCTCTATTGCATCGGTCACAGCTCTTTGGTGTGGTGGCATTT
>WNGS01160430.1:8168172-8186537 GCA_020271785.1 Procambarus virginalis | reverse complement strand
TCTTAGGTTTTTTAATTTGGTATCAATGTGTTCACAATAGAATTCTCTACAGGACTTAATGTTATAAACTCCAAAAGCCCGGCGTACCACCCGCAACAAACAGAGAAAGTGAGAGCGAGTTACCCAGGAGTGAGTAAGAGCAATAAAATGTGTGCACTCTTTTCACTTTGGTCACCTCAATTCTCGTCCTAGGTCTTTCATTTTGGTATCGATTTGTTCGCAATAGAATTCCCTACAGGAGTATATGCATATAATGTGAAAAACCATAGCATGCTGCACCCGCAGACAAGATGACAGCAGGCCACGCATTACACGTGAGTTAGTGACCATTCACCCACCCGCTACACTCCTTTTTCACACTCACAAATGTTTAGTACTTTTTCCGGTTGGTAACATAAATTTTTGTGTTACAGCGCTCATTTTGAAATCAAATTGTTCCTAATAGAATGCTTTAAATGGATATATGCATGTAAGGGGCAAATTAAAGAACAACATTACCAATACAATAAGATAAAGTATAAACCACAATATAAAATGTATAAAAAGCAAAAACTTACCAATCCAGTGATGTTTGTGGATCATAACATGGGTTGAGCGTTAGTTTTATCCATTCCACCTGCTCCAGGAAAACGTTTCCTGTAGATTTTCAACCCATGTTTTATAGGTACTCACCTATTTATGCTTGCAGGGGTTGAGCTCTGGCTCTTTGGTCCCGCCTCTCAACTGTCAGTCAACTGGTGTACAGGTTCCTGAGCCTGCTGGGCTCTATCATATCTACACTTGAAACTGTGTATGGAGTCAGCCTCCACCACATCACTTCCTAATGCATTCCATTTGTCAACCACTCTGACACTAAAAAAGTTCTTTCTAATATTCTTTCAAATATCTCTGTGGCTCATTTGGGTACTCAATTTCCACCTGTGTCCCCTTGTGCGTGTGCCCCTTGTGTTAAATAGCCAGTCTTTGTCAACCCCTATCAAATCTTCTGAGAATCTTGTAAGTGGTGATCATGTCCCCCCTAACTCTTCTGTCTTCCAGTGACATGACGTTTAATTCCCATAGTCTCTCTATGGGCTAGATATGGACTCCATGCTGAGACTTCATACTCCAGGATTGGTCTGATGTAGGTGGTATACAAAGTTCTGAATGATTCCTTACACAAGTTTCTAATACCGTTCTTATGTTGGCCAACCTGGCATATGCTGCTGATGTTATCCTCTTGATATGGACTTCAGGGGACCGGTCTGGCATGATATCAACCCCCAAGTGTGTGTGTGTGTGTGTGTGTGTGTGTGTGTGTGTGTGTGTGTGTGTGTGTGTGTGTGTGTGTGTGTGTGTGTAATTACCTAAGTAATTACCTAAGTGTAGTTACAGGATGAGAGCTACGCTCGTGGTGTCCCGTCTTCCCAGCACTCTTTGTCATATTGTGTGTGTGTGTGTGTGTGTGTGTGTGTGTGTGTGTGTGTGTGTGTGTGTGTGTGTGTAATTACCTAAGTGTAATTACCTAAGTGTAGTTACAGGATGAGAGCTACGCTCGTGGTGTCCCGTCTTCCCAGCACTCTTTGTCATATAACGCTTTGAAACTACTGACGGTCTTGGCCTCCACCACCTTCTCCCCCAACTTGTTCCAACCGTCTACCACTCTGTTTGCGAAAGTGAATTTTCTTATATTTCTTCGGCATCTGTGTTTAGCCAGTTTATATCTATGACCTCTTGTTCTTGAAGCTCCAGGTCTCAGGAAATCTTTCCTGTCGATTTTATCAATTCCTGTTACTATTTTGTATGTAGTGATCATATCACCTCTTTTTCTTCTGTCTTCTAGTTTTGGCATATTTAATGCTTCTAACCTTTCCTCGTAGCTCTTACCCTTCAGTTCTGGGAGCCACTTAGTAGCATGTCTTTGCACCTTTTCCAGTTTGTTGATGTGCTTCTTAAGATATGGGCACCAAACAACAGCTGCATATTCTAGCTTTGGCCTAACAAAAGTCATGAACAATTTCTTTAGTATATCCCCATCCATGTATTTAAAAGCAATTCTGAAGTTAGAAAGCATAGCATAGGCTCCTTGTACAATATTCTTTATGTGGTCTTCAGGTGATAGTTTTCTATCTAGAACCACCCCTAGATCTCTTTCTTTATCAGAGTTCTTTAAAGATTTCTCACATAATATATAGGTTGTGTGGGGTCTATGTTCTCCTATTCCACATTCCATAACATGACATTTATTAACATTAAATTCCATTTGCCAAGTGGTGCTCCATATACTTATTTTATCCAGGTCTTCTTGAAGGGCATGACAATCATCTAAATTTCTTATCCTTCCTATTATCTTAGCATCATCAGCAAACATGTTCATATAATTCTGTATACCAACTGGTAGATCATTTATGTAGACAATAAACATCACTGGTGCAAGAACTGAACCCTGTGGTACTCCACTTGTGACATTTCTCCAGTCCGATACATTGCCTCTGATCACAGCCCTCATTTTTCTATCAGTCAGAAAGTTTTTCATCCATGTTAGAAGCGTACCTGTCACTCCTCCAATATTTTCCAGTTTCCAGAACAACCATCCAGTTTGTGTGTGTGTGTGTGTGTGTGTGTGTGTGTGTGTGTGTGTGTGTGCGTGTGCGTGTGCGTGTGTGCGTGTGCGTGTGCGTGTGCGTGTGCGTGTGCGTGTGTGTGTGTGTGTGTGTGTGTGAGTGTAATTACCTAAGTGTAGTTACAGGATGAGAGCTACGCTCGTGGTGTCCCGTCTTCCCAGCACTCTTTGTCATATAACGCTTTGAAACTACTGACGGTTTTGGCCTCCACCACCTTCTCACTTAACTTGTTCCAACCGTCTACCACTCTATTTGCGAAGGTGAATTTTCTTACGTTTCTTCGGCATCTGTGTTTAGCTAGTTTAAATCTATGACCTCTTATTCTTGAAATTCCAGGTCTCGGGAAATCTTCCCTGTCGATTTTATCAATTCCTGTTACTATTTTGTACGTAGTGATCATATCGCCTCTTTTTCTTCTATCTTCTAGTTTTTGCATATTTAATGCCTCTAACCTCTCCTCATAGCTCTTGTCCTTCATTTCTGGGAGCCACTTAGTGGCATGTCGTTGCACCTTTTCCAGTTTGTTGATGTGCTTCTTAAGATAAGGGCACCATACAACCGCTGCATATTCCAGCTTTGGTCTAATAAAAGTCGTGAACAATTTCTTTAGTATTTCTCCATCCATGTATTTAAAAGCAATTCTTAGGTTAGAAAGTGTAGCATAGGCTCCTCGCACAATTTTCTTGATGTGGTCCTCAGGTGACAGTTTTCTATCTAAAACCACCCCCAGATCCCTTTCTTTATCAGAATTCTTTAAAGATTTCTCACATAATTTATAGGTTGTGTGGGGTCTATGTTCACCAATTCCACATTCCATAACATGGCATTTATTCACATTAAATTCCATTTGCCAAGTGTTGCTCCAAATACTTATTTTGTCCAGGTCTTCTTGAAGGGCATGACAATCATCTAGGTTTCTTATCTTCCCTATTAACTTAGCATCATCAGCAAACATGTTCATGTAATTCTGTAATCCCTCTGGTAGATCGTTTATGTAGACAATGAACATTACCGGTGCAAGAACTGAACCCTGTGGTACTCCACTCGTGACATTCCTCCAATCCGATACCTTGCCTCTGATTACGGCCCTCATTTTTCTGTCAGTTAGGAAATTTTTCATCCATGTTAGTAGCTTACCCGTCACCCCTCCAATATGTTCCAGTTTCCAGAACAACCTCTTATGGGGAACTCTGTCGAAAGCCTTTTTTAGGTCCAGATAGATGCAGTCAACCCAACCATCTCTTTCCTGTAAAATCTCTGTTGCTCGATCATAAAAACTGAGTAAGTTCGTTACACAGGATCTTCCAGATCGAAAACCATACTGTCGGTCTGATATTATATCATTTCTCTCCAGGTGTTCTACCCATTTAGTTTTAATTTATTTTTTCCAATATTTTGACTATTACACTTGTCAATGATACAGGTCTATAATTAAGGGGTCTTCCCTGCTTCCACTTTTGTAGATTGGAACTATGTTAGCCTTTTTCCACACATCAGCTACAACTCCTGTAAACAGGGATGCCTGAAAAATCAGCTGAAGTGGAATGCTGAGCTCAGGNGTCTGGGTCTCGTAGGGTCGCCGGCCCTTTCGCGGTTTGCCCCGTTGACGGGCGAGGGGGGGGGCTTGCGCTGTTCGCCCGCGCCTGGTCCCACGATTCGTGGGCCTTTCAGGTCGTGTCTCGCGGTCTGCGGTGGCGTTGGGTGGCCCCTCCCCCTTTGGGGGGTCGGGCTGGCAGGGCAAGTTTCTTCCCCTGCGCTCCGTCGCGTCGTCTTGGAGTGGGTACGTTTGGGCGTCGTCGAAACGACGTCGTCCCTCAGATGGGTTTCCCGTCTGTTTCCGGTTCCGAAACGGGACTGCGCGGACCTGAGGTTCATTCTGGACTTGTCCCGTCTGAACCCCTGGGTTCATTGCCCCTCCTTCCGGATGACTACGCTGTCTCAGGTTCGGCTCCTTTTGGAGCCGGCGCTTGGATGGTGTCCCTGGACCTCCGGGACGCTTATTGGCATGTCCCGATTCATCCGCGTTCAGGGACTGGCTCGGTTTTTGTGGGGGGCGTCAGAGTTACCGCTTTCGTTGTCTCCCGTTCGGGTTGAACCTGGCACCTCGCGTGTTCACGCGCCTTACACGGGTAGTCGTGGCTCGGTTGCGTCTCCTAGGAGTTCGGGTGTTGGCCTACCTCGACGACTGGCTGGTTTGGGCTCCCAGCCGGTCCGCTTGCTTGCTAGCCAGGGATTTGGTTCTTTCCCAGCTCGCCGGGTTCGGGTTCTTGGTGAACTGGAGGAAGTCCCATCTGGTTCCCTCTCAGGTTCGGACTTGGCTGGGCCTCGTTTGGGACTCTCGCACCTCCCCTCCTTGTCTCTCCCTCCGGAGTCTCTCCAGCGGCTGCGGTCCCGCCTTCGTCTGTTTCTGGTGGGCCTCGGGTCACCCGGCGGTTTGCTCGAGGGGCTGTGCGGGAGCCTGAACTTCGCGATGCTGGTCTACCCGCCAGGTCGGGTTTGGCTTCGTCGGCTGTTCTGGTTCCTTCGGGTCACCCCTTCCGCCTCTCTCGCGATCGCGAGGTTCGACCCCCGGGGGCCTTGCGTCGGTTGCTGCGTCACCAGCTTCCTCTTCGGGTTTTTGGGGTTCGGTGCCATGGCGCCTACCCGAGCCCTCGCTCGATGTGTACACGGATGCGTCGTCTCTAGGCTGGGGTTTTGTGACCAGTGCTCACCAGGCCGGCCAGGGGCGTTGGGGTCCGTCCTTCCGTCGAGCTCACAGCACGGTGCGGGAGTTCGCGGCGGTGTGGTTTGCTCTTCGGAGGATTCGGGTGGCCCGCGGATCAACGATCCGGCTCCATTCGGACTGCTCTCCGGTGGTTCATTGCCTGAACCGCGGGGGTTCGATGCGGTCCTTGTCTCTTTGGGGTTGGTCGCTTCGGGTGACTCGTCTGCTGAGTTCTCGGGGTTTGGCTCTCCTGGCTGTTCACGTACGGGCGTGTCCAACGTCTTGGCGGACGCCCTGTCTCGCTTCGTTCCCCTCTCCACGGAGTGGACGGTCGACGACGAGTCCTTCCGCTGGCTTTGCCAGACGTTCGGGCGTCCCGGGTGGACCTCTTCGCGTCGGCGTGGTTGCGGCGTCTTCCCGTGTATGCGGCGCCCTTCCCCGATCGCGAGGCCGTCGGGGTCGACGCCTTGCGGCTCGACTGGTCGAGGTGGAGGTTCCTGTACCTCTTTCCCCCGGTTCAGCTGTTGCTCCAGGTCCTGACTCGCTTAGAGACTTACCAGGGGAGAGTTGTCCTTCTGGCCCCTTGGTGGCCGGCCCAGCCTTGGTTTCCGGTGCTTGTTGCTCGTGTCCGAACCCGAGGGTTTTTCCGTGGCTCCGCCTCTTTCAGCAGATCGGCCGGTGCGTCACGTGGCTGGTTCGATCTCCTCCTCGAGTCTTCGCGTATGGTATTTTTGACTCGAGTTTATCATCATCTCTATGGTGATCAGGTGGCCTCCTTGTTGGTGTCTCACCTGCGGGCTTCATCTCGGCGGCAGTATGAAGTTTCCTGGTGGTCCTTCTCTTTCTTTTTGCGTCTTCGTCGTGTTCATTCCTTGTCTGTTCGGGTGGTCTTGTCCTTCCTCTCGTGGTTGTTTCAGGACCGTCATCTTATGCCTAACACTGTCGCCTCCTATCGTGCGGCGCTGGCGGAGCCGCTTCAGCTTGCTTTCGGTATCGATGTCACGTCTGCGCCGTTTCGCAAGCTGTCTCGTGCTTTGTTTCACCTCCGACCTGCTCATGCGCCGCCTGAGCCGTCCTGGTCTTTGGACAGGGTGCTCGCTTTCCTTTCGTCTCCTCGTTTCGTTGTGGCCCCTTCGGTCCGGGATTGTTTTTCCAAGGCTCTTTTCTTGTTGGCTTTGGCCTCTGGGGTCGGGTCGGGGAGCTTCATGCTCTCCTCCGGCGCAGGGGCTTCTGCTCTTTTGGTCGTGGTGATAGTTTTGTTCGCTTGCAGCCGTCTCCTTCTTTTCTGGCAAAGAATGAGACTGCTGCGTTCCGGAGGGGTCCGTGGGTGGTTGATGCTTGGTTGGTCAGGCCGGGGGTGCATCATGTTTTGTGTCCGGTTGCGGCGCTTCGCCGTTATTTGCGCGCCACGGCTTCTGTGTCCGGGGACGCGCTCTGGTTGATCCGGTTTCCCTTCTTCCCTGTTCGCGGGTGCGGGTCTCTCAGGTCGTCCGCAGGGTTATTAAGTCCAGCCAGCCTGCGGTCTATCCCCGTGCCCATGACGTTCGGAAGTTCGCGGCGCTTGCTGCCGTCTTTGGGAATATGTCTTGGTCTGATATTCGGGCGCGGGGTTTTTGGCGGTCGAACAGGGTCCTGGCTGCTCGTTACCTTGTCAATGTTCCTGGGCCCCGGCGGGCCTGTGTTGCTTTGGGTCGGCGGTTGCAGCCAGTTGTCTCGGCTTCGAGTTGAGGAGTGAGCGACGACCGCCTCCCGGGTAAGTCCCTCTTTTTTCCGTCTGTGGGTAGTTAGCTCCGGGGAGCCGACGGGGCTCCCCCCAGAAAACCAGCGTTGAATGTAATGAAACGCCATTTTCTGGGTGAGTCCCGGAGGCTCCCCGGCATCCCTCCCTCCCTCCGGTCGGCGTTTTTTTCGCGTTTTTGACATCCAGCCTCAAGAACTGAGGTGTGGGTAGCCGGCGCGGAGGGTCTGGGGCTCCCCCTTCCCCCTCCCGGGAGGGGGAGCTGCGCAGACAGCGGCGGGCAGCGTGTGACGTCACACTAGTTTGCTCGTTTTTCTTTGGGGAGTTCTATTCACTAGTTCGGCTTTTGGTAGCAATTTTTAACCAGAATAGGGGTTTGTTTTGGGGCGCTTACCTTTCTGGGTGCCTGTCCCGGTCGATGGCAGACATAGAATGCTTCCAACCACACGGGGGCTTCTATAGGCCATTGCTCCCCTTGCCTCTCTGAGGGGGCCCGGTTCTGGCCGTGGTTCCCGGTAGGCCTAAGAACTCCATACACATGACTGATGCCAAAGTCTGACATTAGCATATCAGCCTGGGATAGCTCCGGGGAGCCTCCGGGACTCACCCAGAAAATGGCGTTTCATTACATTCAACGCTGGTTTTTTAGCCGCCCTTTGGGTGCTTGGGTGTTTTGTCTCCCTAGTTTACCTTAGGGTAGGAGACAGTTTGCACTGGTAAGGGGCACAGGGTACTGCACAGCTGGTTTTCACCATTCGTAATGGCCAGCTCTGTTCCTTTTGGGTACGCTGTCTTCTTGCGGGGTTGTATTTTTATTTTTGTGTTGCCTGGTGAGGGGGGGTCTGCCTTGATTGTTGCCTCCATTGTATCTGTCCCGAGTACGGTTTTTCTTCTGGTGGTGCCCCCTACTAGGTTCCCGTGAGTGTACACGTCCCTGGGGTTCAGCTATATTGTTACTTGGTAGTGTTAGGCGCCAGTTAGCAGTACCCTGCCTGGGATTTCCTGAGAGTGAGTTCCGTCTAAGGACCCTGGGAAACCCCACATGGGTGTGCGGGTCCAGTGGAAGTGGCCCCTGAGTCCCCTCTCGCTTTGTGCAAGTTCGAGAGTTGCTCGATCTCTTTGTCTCAGGGTGACTCTCACTGTTTTTGCCTCCGTCACGCTGCCTGTTGGGTTGGTGACACTTTCGACCCAGAGTCCTGCGAGTTTTGTTGCTTGCTAGTGACTCAGTTTACCCAATCTAACGATGATCTTTTTTTGGTACGGGCAGCGCAGGTGTTGCATGTGCACTCTAGGTTGTTGCAATGCACTAGGTTGGTTGCTCACCCAGATGCCCCGAGGTTACCCCATTTTGCCTATAGGGACCCGGACTTGGGGGTGATGGTCGCTACGGCCTTGGTTCACTCTGCATCCCCTCATCCTTCCCCTACTGTAGTTCGTTCTGTTCCCCCGTCTCCCCTGCTTCCGGCCCCGAAACGTCTGAGGGTTTCGGAGTCGGGGCGGGGTTTAGATGGTTTTGAAACTCGGGCAGTCTTAAGGGATGCCCCTTTCAGCGTGGCGACAGAGGCATTCGATTATGATCTCCCTGCAGAAGCCTCCGGGTCTGACCAGTGGGCCCCCTTCCGTCCGGCTTTCACGGCTGCGCTGGCCTTTTTTTTTGGAGGCCAGTGCTTTCGGTGATGACTCGGCCCTGGGTCCTGTGGTAAAGGATCCTGGGGCAAGGGAGGGGCAGACATGAGGGCCTTAGGCCCCGTTGGACTCCGCCTGGGATTTTCTACCCTCTGAGTGGGGCTTACTGTTACAAGGAGTGGGGTTTTCTTTTCCCCCCTCGGCTTACGAGTTGGATTTGGTGTCTGCCCTTCCCCGGATTCGGTTTTGTGTCCCCCCCAGGTGCGTTGGTTCCGTCTTTCAGGAGGTTTTGGCTTGCCACATCCAACCTCCTACGGCGCGGAAGGCCTTTGCAGCTTACCTCCTGCGTGACCCAGAGTATGCCTCTGTTATGGATCCAACTTCATTCAGGTTTGGGTCTTCGTTCCCCTACTGGGTCCATTACAAGGTTCCGGAGTCGTCCTGGCTGGCGGACTGTCCTGTGTTTGCTTGGGAGGTTTGTCATACCTTCTGTCATTCCCGTACGCTTGAGTGGTGCGAGGCTTTGACGGTGGTCCAGGTTTTCCTGGGGGGCGAGTTTGAGCACTTCAATGAGTGCTTGTTTGCCCCTGCCCTTCCTCGGGATGTTGGCGTTGTGCAGCTCCATGTGCACCTGGTTGATACCTGGTTTATGGGGTTCTGGGAGTTCTTCTACTCCCCAAGCCCGGCCTGAGGCCAGGCTTGACTTGTGAGAGTTTGATCCACCAGGCTGTTGCTTGGAGCAGTCCGCAGGCCCACATACCCACCATAGCCCGGTTGGTCCGGAACTTCTTTTAGAAAACAGTCTAGTTTTCTCTTGAAGATGTCCATGGTTGTTCTGGCAATATTTCTTATTGTCGCTGGGAGGACGTTAAACAGCCGTGGACCGCTGATGTTTATACAGTGTTCTCTGATTGTGCCTATGGCACCTCTGCTCTTCACTGGTTCTATTCTGCATTTTCTTCCGAATCGTTCATTCCAGTACGTTGTTATTTTACTGTGTAGATTAGGGACCTGGCCTTTCAGTATTTTCTATGTGTATATTATTTGGTATCTCTCTCGTTTCCTTTCTAGTGAGTACATTTGGAGAGCTTTGAGGCGATCCCAATAATTTAGGTGCTTTATCACGTCTATGAGTCTCCAGGTGAACAGAACCGGTCGCCATGCGCATATTAGACAGCAGCACAGTACCTCGCGCCCCAGCCAGTGACGAAACTACCTCCAATCCAAGGGCAAACAGGAGTAAGAACAACCCCAACTGAACCCCCAAGGGCGGGTAATCACCGAACAGTGACAGAAGCACACAGAGGTAGCTGCTCTTGAACGGCTCATGGAAGATATCCCTGAGGCCGCAAAGGCAGTACTTACGGGGCACCTAGGGAAGGTAGCCCTTAGGTGCATGTAGCCCCTGTATTCTTGTATTACTTCTGGCTCACACACCACCAAAACAGAGCAACAACACTGCTAAGCAGCACTGCGTAAAGAGTGGAGCCAGAGCGATCGACCGTCACCAACCACAACAGCCTCTTAAACTGAGGAGAGTTGCCGGCGTCAAGGTCTGGGGAGGGTGGGGGTTGTGGAGACTGATGTAATTACCTAAGTGTAATTACCTAAGTGTAGTTACAGGATGAGAGCTACGCTCGTGGTGTCCCGTCTTCCCAGCACTCTTTGTCATATAACGCTTTGAAACTACTGACGGTCTTGGCCTCCACCACCTTCTCACTTAACTTGTTCCAACCGTCTACCACTCTATTTACAAAAGTGAATTTTCGTATATTTCTCCGGCAGCTTTGTTTCGTTAGTTTAAATCTATGACCTCTTGTTCTTGAAGTTCCGGGTCTCAGGAATTCTTCCCTATCAATTTTATTGATTCCTGTTACTATTTTGAATGTAGTGATCATATCACCTCTTTTTCTTCTATCTTCTAGTTTTTGCATGTTTAATGCCTTTAATCTCTCCTCGTAGCTCTTGTCCTTCAGTTCTGGGAGCCACTTAGTGGCATGTCGTTGCACCTTTTCCAGTTTGTTGATGTGCTTCTTATGATATGGGCACCATATATATATATGTGCGGCAGTTGTGGTGATGTCATGTTTGTTTCCTTGTTTTTGATTGGGGAATTTTGTTTGCTAGTTCGGCTTTTGATTTGCAATTTTTAACCAGCAGTAGTTGGTTTCAAAATTCCTACCTTTCTGGGTGCCTGACCTGGTAGATGGCAGACAAAAACTGCTTCCAATTACACAGGGGGTGTCATTAGACCATTGCTCCTAGTGCCTGTCTTGAGGGGGGCCAGGTTCTGGCTCTGGTCCCCAGTAGGCCTAGAACTCCTTCGATTGACTGTTGCCACGGTTTAATATATACACATCAGCCCGGTATAGCTCTGGGGAGCCTCCGGGACTCACCCAGAAAATGGTGTTTCATTACATTTAATGCTGGTTTTTTCATTTCATTCATTGCTTGTTTTTCCCCATTTGATGTGTGAGCAGACTACGTGTCAAGAAACTCAAGGCTGTACGTACTGTGGGAGTAACAACACATGCATAGCAACATACCAGCTGTGTGACGGAGTGCTCAATTGTCCAGATGGAAGTGATGAATCCAGGTGTGATGAGAAGGTAAATATGGCTTCCTACTTTGTACATATTAAAATGGTTACAAATATTTAACCCAACATATGGGATTAAGGTAGATTATTCTTATTATAATATTCAGTTTCTGAATACCCAGTTATATGGGTATTCAGCACTATTTTGTCACATAACAAATTCAAAGCATTATGTGACAAAGAGTACTTGGAAGACAGGACACCACGATTATAGCTCTCTTCCTGTAACTACACGTAGGTCATTTCAGATAATACACATACATGTACACTCTCTCACTTTCCCCACCACATACAACATGGTACAAATACTGTACATGCTACTATATGGCTTTTGGAATTGAAAAACAAGTGCTATAGGGGTAGAGACATCAAGTATAGCAAAGCTAGAAGATAGAAGAAAAAGAGGTAATATGATCACTATGTACAAACTAACAAAAGGAATCAAATAAAATTGACAAAGCAGAATTTTTTAAAAGTGCAACTTCGAGAACAAGAGGACATATGTTCAAACTAAGGAAACAGCTGCAAAAAAAAAATTAGAAAGTTTTGCAAATAGATGATTGGAACCTAGTTAAGTGAGAAGGAATATCTTGAGGTTATCTTGAGGTTATCTTGAGATGATTTCGGGGCTTTTTAGTGTCCCCGCGGCCCGGTCCTCGACCAGGCCTCCACCCCCAGGAAGCAGCCTGTGACAGCTGACTAACACCCCAGGTACCTATTTTACTGCTAGGTAACAGGGGCATAAGGTGAAAGAAACTCTGCCCATTGTTTCTCGCCGGCGCCTGGGATCGAACCCAGGACCACAGGATCACAAGTCCAGCGTGCTGTCCGCTCGGCCGACCGGCTCCCTAAAGTGGGAGGTAGTGGTAGTGGAGACTAAAACCATTAGTAGTTTCAAAGTGTTATATGACAAAAAGTACCGAGAAGACAGGACTCCACGAGCATAGCTCTCATCTTGTAACTACACTTAATTTATATAATTAGGTAATTACACAAAACTGTACAGCCAAGATAGGACGAATTTTTAAATCTTGCAACTTCAAGAACAAAAAGCCATACATTCTAGCAAATGAAAGAAGGGTGCCAAGAAAATGTAAAAAAATGCTCAATTGCGAACAGAGTTTTGGAAGGTTGGAAGAATTTAAGTGAGACACCAGTGGATTACTGACAAAGTAGGAAGATGGATCTTTAATTTCCTTATTAAGAGAACTCAAAGACTAACAGTCAACAAAGTAAAATCAGGATCATCCACCGTGAAATGCTCTGTCCTCCCAGGGTACTGTGCTGTGTGCTCCAGTACTTGCTCATATTCTTGTATTGGATAAAGATATGGACACAAACCTAAGTACAGTACCATATCATCCTTTGCAGATGACACTAGGATTTTTATGAGAATAGACAACATAGAGGACACGACAAGCCTCCAGTCAGATGTAAATCAGTTCGTTGAGTGGGCTACAGTTAATAATATGATATTTAATTAAGATAAGTTCCAGCTCCTGCACTACGGAAAAATGAAAATATAAAAATGGAAACCACTTTCAAAACGCAGTCAAATTATGCCACAGAACGAAAAGGCAATGAAAAGGATTTGGGTGTACTCATGTCGAAAGACCTTACTTCTAAAGAACACAATAAAGTAGCTGTCACAACTGCAAGAAAAATGACAGGTTGGATAACAAGAACCTTTCAACCAAGAGATGCTATTCCAATTTTGATACTCTTCAAGACGCTAGTGCTCACTAGAGTGGAATACTGTTGCACAATGACAGCCCTTTTCAAAGCTGGAGAAATTGCTGACCTGGAGAGCATGCAGAGAAATTACATTGTTGGAATACTGTAATTTCAAACAATTTATGGTATCAAAGGTATATGCATTAGTTGTTTAGCCATGAGTATCAAATTTATTAATTTAATCATTTACTGTCTTCAAGGACATGACACATGCTTATGTCACAGAGATTTCTTCATCCCATTAACTTATCAACATAATATAACTAGGATAATTACCCATAATTATCTGCTTTATTGATATGAATAAATTATAATTAGATGTAAGACATCAACAGAAGACAAATCTTTATAGTTTTTATGTAATTTAAATTGTATTCACAACAATGTACAGTGGCACCTCGACTTACAATTGCCCCTACTTAAAATAATTTCGAGTTACAATGTAAATTTCATCGAAAAATGTGACTCGACATCCGATGGTGTCGTCGACTTGCAATATTTGTTGGTACACGTTCGGGTCGACCGAGCGAGTGGTTCCCAGTCACGCGGCCGACCTGCCTCAGTTTACTACAGCTGCCCGCTTAGTGACGATCGTGCCTATAAGAAATTTTGCTTTTGTGGTGATTTTTTGCATTTTGAACATTAAAGTAATTATTATATATCATGCCATGAGTCCCAGGAAAGTCAGTGGTAAGGCTCAACATATGAGATCCCATGTAAGGATGACCATAGAGCAGAAACAAGAGATCATTAGTAAATATGAAGATGGTGTGTGGGTTGTTGGACTGGCTAGGCAGTACAACAAATCTCAGTCAACGATATCCACCATACTGGCTAAGAAAAAGGACATTATGGGTGCTAATGTGATGCATCATTACAGACAAATGTTAAAACGAAGGGAAAAACAAATGTCTCTTGACAAATTTGTAGTGAGACAAACAAGCACTGAACCACAACCAGGTCCTAGTGGTATTCAGGCAAAACGTAGGAGAGAGAGTACCCCAGAGAAAAGAGAGAGTACCTCTCTGCCTGATGTGATAATGGAAGGGGACTCCCCTTCCAAACAGTGACAACTCTCCTCCTCCCCCCCTCATCACCATCTTCCATACACCATCAAGAGCCCTCCATAAAGGTAAGATCAACTTTGGTACTGTATTGTAGTTAGAAAAAAACTTTGTATTCAGTATAAAATGTATTTGTATGTTAATATTTTGGAGGGTGGAGAACGGATTAATTCAATTCCCTTTATTTCTTATGGGAAAAATCGCTTCGACTTACGATATTTCGACTTACGATCCGTCTCTGGGAACGAATTAGCATCGTAAGTCAAGGCCCCATTGTATGTGGGTAAGTGGAAGAATTTTCCCACAGAATGCTTAAAATTCTCAAACTATATTCTCTTGAATGCAGGTGAGAGAGATACGTAATAATTTACATTTGGAAAATACTAGAGGAACTGGTTCCAAATCTGCATATGGAAATAGCACCACATGAAACCTGGAGGCATAGCAGGAAGTGCAAAGTGGCTATGTTGAGAAGCAGAGGTGTAATAGGTATGCTAAAGGACAATTCTATAAACATCAAAGGCCTAAGACATTTCAACACTCTCCCACTAAACATAACGGGGGCATAACTAGCTGATTTCTCATGGTGTTCAAAGAGAACTTGTTAAACCCCTCTAAAGGATTCCTGCCCAACCTTTCTGTGATTCATACATCAGACTGAGCAGTGGCATCTAACAGCCTGTTTGACTAGACTACCAACCAGGAGGCTTGATCAAAGATGAGGCTATGGTCACACTGATTCCTGGAACCATCACAAGATAATCACTGGGTAGGTATGCCAACATCAGCAGTAGTTTCAAAACATCATGTGACAAAGATTATTGGGAAGATGAGACACCACAAGCATAGCTCTCACCCTGTAACTACACTTTGATAATTACACATTACCTAATGTGTAATAACAAGGTACAAATTACAAGATAGAGTAGTACAGGTGTATTTACAAACATCAGTAGAATATTCAAAACTCAAATGCATTTATATTATTGTAATAGTTATTAGTTTAATCATTAAAGATTGCAGGTGATGAGTCACAATAACGTGGCTGAAGTATGTTGACCAGACCACACACTAGAAGGTGAAGGGACGACTTTGATTGGGTCCGTCCTGGACCATTCTCAAGCCATTTGTGAATGGTCCAGGACGGACCGAAACGTCATTGCCCCTTCACCTTCTAGTATGTGGTCTGGTCAATAAAAGATTGGCTTCAAAAGTATTAGATAATGGGTAACCGAGTACAATTATTTTGTCTTTCACAGATCTTGCAAGGTTGTAGACCTGAAGAGTATATGTGTGAGCGGACAAGGGACTGCATTCATCAAAGTCTGAAGTGTGACGGAAATGATGACTGTCAGGATCGATCAGACGAGCTGGGCTGTGGTAGGTACCTCAAGTGGTAGGTTAAAAGTAATGTTATCTTTAGTTGTATGTCAGTAGTTCATGCTTGCCTCTTGGGAGCTCTAAGCATTAAACATAGTGGTTGTGCTTGCCTGTTGGGAGCTCTAAGCATTAAACATAGTGGTTGTGGTTGCCTGTTGGGAGCTCTAAGCATTAAACAAAGTGATTGTGCTTGCCTGTTAGGAGCTCTAAGCATTACACACAAAGTGGTTGTGCTTGTCTGTTAGGATCTCTAAGCATTAAACATAAAGTGGTCATGCTTGTTTGTTGGGAGCTCTAAGCATTAAACATAAAGTGGTCGTGCTTGTCTGTTAGGAGCTCTAAGCATTAAACATAAAGTGGTCGTGCTTGCCTGTTGGGAGCTCTAAGCATTAAACAAAGTGATTGTGCTTGCCTGTTAGGAGCTCTAAGCATTACACACAAAGTGGTCGTGCTTGCCTGTTGGGAGCTCTAAGCATTAAACATAAAGTGCTCATACTTCCCTGTTAGGAGTTCTAAGCATTAAACATAAAGTGGTTGTGCTTGTCTGTTGGGAGCTCTAAGCATTAACATAAAGTGCTTGTGCATGTCAGTTGGGAGCTCTAAGCATTAAACATAAAGTGGTTGTGCTTGCCTGTTGGGAGCTCTAAGCATTAAACATAAAGTGGTTGTGCTTGTCTGTTAGGAGCTCTAAGTATTAAACATAAAGTGGTCGTGCTTGTCTGTTGGGAGCTCTAAGCATTAAACATAAAATATTCAACTAGTTGTGCTTGCGGGTTGAGCTCTGCTCTTTCGACCCGCCTCTCAACTGTCAATCAATCAACTGTTTCTAACTACTAACTAATTATTTTTTTTTTCACATACACATACACACACACCCAGGAAGCAGCCCGTAGTAGCTGTCTAACTCCCAGTACCTATTTACTGCTAGGTAACAGAGGCATCAGGATGAAGGAAACTTTGCCCATTTGTTTTTCCGCTGGTGCTGGGGATCGAACCCCAGTCCTTATGTCCTCGAGTCTAGAGCACTGACCACTCAGCCACCAGCCTCCTTCACTTTTGCTCTTTGGGTGAGCGAGCACCGCACCACCCCAAGGTGCGCCTGGCATTCCACGGGAGTGCGCTGTAATATTGAAAATGTATACTCTTTTCAACTTTGTCATCTCAATTCTTGTCTTAGGTTTTTTAATTTGGTATCAATGTGTTCACAATAGAATTCTCTACAGGACTTAATGTTATAAACTCCAAAAGCCCGGCGTACCACCCGCAACAAACAGAGAAAGTGAGAGCGAGTTACCCAGGAGTGAGTAAGAGCAATAAAATGTGTGCACTCTTTTCACTTTGGTCACCTCAATTCTCGTCCTAGGTCTTTCATTTTGGTATCAATTTGTTCGCAATAGAATTCCTACAGGAGTATATGCATATAATGTGAAAAACCATAGCATGCTGCACCCGCAGACAAGATGACAGCAGGCCACGCATTACACGTGAGTTAGTGACCATTCACCCACCCGCTACACTCCTTTTTCACACTCACAAATGTTTAGTACTTTTTCCGGTTGGTAACATAAATTTTTGTGTTACAGCGCTCATTTTGAAATCAAATTGTTCCTAATAGAATGCTTTAAATGGATATATGCATGTAAGGGGCAAATTAAAGAACAACATTACCAATACAATAAGATAAAGTATAAACCACAATATAAAATGTATAAAAAGCAAAAACTTACCAATCCAGTGATGTTTGTGGATCATAACATGGGTTGAGCGTTAGTTTTATCCATTCCACCTGCTCCAGGAAAACGTTTCCTGTAGATTTCAACCCATGTTTTATAGGTACTCGCCTATTTATGCTTGCAGGGGTTGAGCTCTGGCTCTTGGTCCCGCCTCTCAACTGTCAGTCAACTGGTGTACAGGTTCCTGAGCCTGCTGGGCTCTATCATATCTACACTTGAAACTGTGTATGGAGTCAGCCTCCACCACATCACTTCCTAATGCATTCCATTTGTCAACCACTCTGACACTAAAAAAGTTCTTTCTAATATTCTTTCAAATATCTCTGTGGCTCATTTGGGTACTCAATTTCCACCTGTGTCCCTTGTGCGTGTGCCCCTTGTGTTAAATAGCCAGTCTTTGTCACCCCTATCAAATCTTCTGAGAATCTTGTAAGTGGTGATCATGTCCCCCCTAACTCTTCTGTCTTCCAGTGACATGACGTTTAATTCCCATAGTCTCTCTATGGGCTAGATATGGACTCCATGCTGAGACTTCATACTCCAGGATTGGTCTGATGTAGGTGGTATACAAAGTTCTGAATGATTCCTTACACAAGTTTCTAATACCGTTCGTATGTTGGCCAACCTGGCATATGCTGCTGATGTTATCTCTTGTCCATATCCTGTCCAATCCTCTTGATTGGACTTCAGGGGACCGGTCTGGCATGATATCAACCTCCAAGTGTGTGTGTGTGTGTGTGTGTGTGTGTGTGTGTGTGTGTGTGTGTGTGTGTGTGTGTGTGTGTGTGTGTGTGTACTCACCTAGTTGTGCTTGCGGGGGTTGAGCTCTGGCTCTTTGCCCGCCTCTCAACCGTCAATCAACTGGTGTACAGTTTCCTGAGCCTAATGGGCTCTATCATATCTACACTTGAAACTGTGTATGGAGTCAGCCTCCACCACATCGCTTCCTAATGCATTCCATTTGTCAACCACTCTGACACTAAAAAGTTCTTTCTAATATCTCTGTGGCTCATTTGGGCACTCAGTTTCCACCTGTGTCCCCTAGTGCGTGTGCCCCTTGTGTTAAACAGCCTGTCTTTATCAACCCTGTCGATTCCCCTGAGAATCTTGAATGTGGTGATCATGTCCCCCACTAACTCTTCTGTCTTCCAACGAAGTGAGGTTTTAATTCCTGCAGTCTCTCC
>WNGS01160430.1:8137506-8168147 GCA_020271785.1 Procambarus virginalis | reverse complement strand
GGAGTCTTAACTTCGCTGTGCTGGTTTTCCCGCTGGTCGGGTTTGGCTTCAGAGGCTGTTTTGGTTCCTTCGAAGCAGTCCCTTCCATCGCTTTCATGATTACTGGGTTCATCCCCCCGGGAGCCTTGCATTGGCTGCTGCATCTCCCCCCCCTTCCTCTTCGGTTTTTTCAAGGTTAAGTACCTACTCGTTCCCTCGCTTGATATGTTCACAGACACCTCGTCCCTCGGCTGGGGTTTTGTGACCATTGCTCACCAGGCTGGTCAGGGTGATTGGGCTGTCATTCCATTGAACTCACAGTACAATGCGGGAATTCATGGGGTGTGGCTCTCGCTGCGGCAGATTCGCTCGCTTTGGGCTCTGTGATCCGGCTCCATTCAGACTGTTCCCTAGTGGCTCATTGTCTGAAATGAGGGTGAGGGGTGACATCGGTCCGCAACGCTTTGGAGATGAGTGGCTGTTCTGCTGCAGTTTCGGGGTTTAGCTCTCAGTGCTGTATTAACACTTTCCGCCTCCCGCGTTATGAAAAAAAAACATCCGCCTTGTGCTTTGGCGTTCGCGCGGCCAAGCGGTGAGACCGAAAAGTGTATACTCTTTTGGCTGTCTTGACACTAATTGTAGGCGTACGTATTTAAATTTGGTATCACGTGTTCGCAATAGAATTGTCTATAAGAACATACGTATAAAATGCCGTCAAATCATAAGGCATATCAACCAAAATAAAAAACTATTGACATCACTTGCCGAGAGCGCCAAACAGCAACAAATGTTTCCATTCTCTTAATGGTTGTGAAGCCCACAGTTGTCCTACATCGTTATTTTGGTATCATTGGAATCGCAATAAAATTTCTATACGGACATATGTTATATAAATATAGAATCAATGTCGCAACTGACCCACAAGAGGGGAAGTGGCTGAAGTGTTACCCGCGGCGGCATATCGGCAAAATTGCATCGAAAAGTATATTCAATTCACTGTCCTGACATTATTTTGGATGTACGTATTTAATTTTTGTACCAATGTGTTCGCAATAGAATGTTCTAGAAGAATATAAGTATAAACGTCAAATAAGAATGCGTTCGACCGCAACAAAATAAAAACTACGTCGATCATACTCGTCGTGTCAATAATGCAATTGTCTTACCACGATGATTCACTGCCATGACGTTTTCTTAATAAGCTCTTCTGTTATTAGAGAAAACGTAAATTTCATGGCGAACATTTCTAAACTATCCCCAAGAAAATCGAAGCAAAAATGGAATTTATACAAATATTTTTCCGCATAACACCATAGAGAGATATAGGGGCAGAACCGTAAGAAAACGGTTAACGACCGGACGCGATATAGAGGCGTGAAAGTTGTGATTTAACATGGACAGCCCAGTGTGGGGGTGCACAGTGTCCTGGCGGACGGCGTGTCTCGATTCATTCCTCTGTCAGAGCCTTATATGCCCGAAGCCAAATGACAGTGAGTGCGGTGATCCTCACCAACCAAAGCAGGTGAAACATGGGGACCTGAGCGTGCAACTGCAGCAATCCAATCTCACGAAAAACCACAGGGGTGTAAATGCACTCACAGAGGAATTCAAGAGAGGCCTCCAAGAAAACCTGTAAGCCAAGGAAACCTCACACCACTCAGGTGTACAGATATGACAAAAACCATGCCAAGAGCAGAGAAGGGAACCTGGAAGCCAAGAAGACCCAGGAACATACCGAGGCAAATACCTAGCAGCAAGAACCTCTACGGTAACGGTTCCCGAACGCCCCAGGGAAGATAACTCTGACACACAGGGGCAGTACTCACAGGGCACTTAAGGAAGGAAGCCCCTAAGCGCATGCAGCCCCTGTATTGACAAGGAACACCTGGCCACTGCACAACACACAACATGGCAGTGAGCGCCACGAAGGCAAACCCGCCTAGGAAACTGAGGCCAGAGAAGCATCTGTCCAAGTTGACATTAGCTTATGAACTAGTGCTATTCAGCCAGCGCAGTGAGGTCTGGGGGCCCCCCCCCCCCTCTCGGGGAAGGGAGGGCTGCGTGGACGAGCAGCGCGGCGGTGGTTGTTGTCTTTGATTGTTTCCTTGTGATTGTAGGGAGTTTCTTCCACTTTTTTCAGTTTTGTTGTTAGTTTCTTACCATGTGGGGTTTGTTTTGTTATGCCTACCTTTTGCATACCTCTGGTTTCTAACCCTGGTCGATGGCAAATAAGGAAAACCCCCAACCACAGGGGTTTTTCCTGGGCCATTGCTCCCTGAAACCTCTCTGAAGGGGCCAGGTTCTGGCGCTGGTCCCTGGTAGGTCTGAACTACATAGCTAATGTCCCAGTCTAATATACATTAGCCCGATAAGCTCCAGGGAGCCGTAGGGTTCCCCTCAGAAATACATTAGCTGATAAGCTCCAGGGAACCTCCGGGGCTCACCCAGAAAATGGCGTTTCATTACATTCAACGCTGGTTTCTTAATGCAAACTAGGATGTAGTCCTTAAATGGCTTAGAAGTTTAATAGTTAATTTGATGTTTTACTAATATTAATTCTTATATACTGTACTTGAATTTAAGTATAAATGTGAAATATTTTTCACTTACAGAATCTATTGAGTGCTCACACAGTGAATGGAAATGTACTTCAGAAGAGCATTGTATCCCTGATATATGGAAATGTGATGGTGTGGAAGACTGCAGTGACAGCTCCGATGAGAAGATGTGTCCCAGCATCCCTATAAAGTGTACGCCACCAAGTCATCTTTGTGATAACAGCACTGTCTGTGTCCCACCAGCAAGCCTCTGTGATGGACATAAGAACTGCAAGGATGGGTCTGATGAAGGTGGTCGCTGCGGTTAGTACCCATATCTTACGCCTGTAATGTATTGATGAAATACTTGTGCTGATGTGTTAAATGTCAAAGATGGGTCTGATGTGGTTGCTAATGGTTAGCACTCTTATTGTATATCTTTCTTTGTCAATTAAATATTTGTGTTGATATACGTATTATCTTAAATGATAATAATTTCAATGTTTAAACTAAATTTCTTTCAGGATCCTTTGATTGTGAGCTGATGGACTGTCACAAGAACTGCACCCAAGGTCCTGGCGGGCCAGTGTGCACATGCCCAAAAGGACAAACTCTACTGTCAGATGGTCGCATGTGCACTCATCTCCATCCTTGCCAACAGTGGGGAACATGTTCTCAAGAATGTGTCCCGACCAAACATTCACATAAATGTGTGTGTATTGAAGGATACCAAATAGAACCAGATCATTTTACCTGTAAAAGTACTGGTTAGTATTGCATGTTGTCTAGTAAATTTTAGAATAGTAAGCTCTTAAGTGTAGAATTTAATTATAACTGCTTTGAAATATACAGTACATGCATATACTGTTTGTATTTAACTGAAAAAAGTACCATTGATGATTCATAATGTAAGGTGATTGTATGGTGGATATTAGTAGTGAGTCAACTGATCATTACAGACCCAGCTGTTCCATACCTCATCTTCAGCAACCGGCATGAACTACGCAGTATAACCCTCAAGGATAACAGTATGGGGGTAAAGGCCCTGATCTCATCGCTTAAGAATACGATTGCCTTAGACTTCTATCATTCAGATGAAGGCGATGTTATATTCTGGACAGATGTAGTGGATGACAAGATTTATCGAGGGACTCTCTTGGCTGGAGGTAAAATATTCTGGTATATACACAATGATATCTCAAGAACATGATGTATCTATGAAAAGTATTGATGCCATACAATGGAATCAAACCCTTCTCCCTTGACTCCCCAGAAACGTGCTTTAGTGAGAAATGCGTGTGCCTGGGGATCCAGTGATGTCAGTTCAATCCCATCATCTAGGTTATTATTTTTCATTCTAGTATACTTTCTTCTATTTTATTTTTTTGCTGCTATAAAAGTCATTTTTCTAAAAGGTATTATTTTTCTCAAAGGATCTTAACACTTTGGGGTTGTGATGACGTTCATGCAGTCAATAAAACAATACACATAGTTTGGGACATGACGTTAACGCCGTCATCAAATAGTTTTTGCATATTCCTATTAGTAAGTATAAGCATTGCGAGTGAAAGAGTTTAACATTGGGTTGTGCGCTCACGGGCATCGTCTGGCCTACCTTGCGGTGTGCTGCGGGGGACCTGCCGGCCAGGCAAAGTATTAATTAACCAAATTTGAATCAAATATTGTGTCTGGGAACACCTCTGTTCAAAATCCAGCACTGAATGTATTGAAACACTTCTTTCTGGTGGGTCATTGGTGGCTCCCTATTCAGGAGAATACTTAGGGAAGACCTCCCAGAAAATTATTGCTGTCCTTTGGTAATTGAGAGTCAACCATGATCACCATGCTCAAATTTATTTACCATCAAGCTATTAGTATCATTATTATTTTCATTACAATTGCAGAGCGTAAGTCACAATAACGTGGCTGAAACAAAACCCCGACTCGCACACACATGTGAACATATGAAAAATATGAACGTGATAGATGTTTCCACTTCCTCCTGGACCCTTCTAATTACCTAAATGTAATTACATAATTGTTGTTACAAGATGAGAGGAACATTTCTGGTGTTATGTCTTCCCAGTATGTTTGCTGACTTGTCATGGATTGTTTCTGCACTTACCCCTCACGTCCTTGCACCTAACCTCTCGTGTTATATTCTCCTGCTATGTCATGACTTGATTTATGGGCTACTCATGCCTGTGCCACCTCTTGGGTGGCTTAATCTTCATCAGTCAATCATGGCTTGATAAGGCTTCATGGCAGATTGTAATGCCGTCACTTTAATTTCTTTTCATGTGTGTCGGTTGGGCAATTAGTGTTATAATTATTTGTATTACTATTATTTTGATCAGTGTTCATATTTCACTCTTATGTTTTAGCGTTGTCAAACATAGAGGTGGTGGTGCAGACAGGTCTAGCCACAGCTGAAGGACTTGCTGTTGACTGGCTGGCAGAAAATTTGTATTGGGTGGAGAGTAATTTGGACCAAATAGAAGTGGCTAAACTCAATGGATCATACCGACGGACCCTCATCGCCTCGCGTATGGAAAGCCCACGAGCTATATCTCTTGACCCGAGAGTTGGCATGGTGTTTTGGTCAGATTGGGAGGTATGTCAATTAATCATATGTAATTAGAACATATGAAAAACATATGAAAACAGGAAACTGCAGAAGGCCTATTGACCCATGTGAGGCAGCTCCTATATATTTCCCCCATCCCCATCCCAAATCCTTATCCCAATCCCTTCCAAGTGCTATATAGTCGTAATGGTTTGGCGCTTTCTCCTGATAATTCCTTCCCTCCTATTTATATGCACCCAAACTCATAAATACATATATACAGTATGTCTAAATTACACTGGATACAATCCTAGCTCTCTCATATCTATTATAAAGTTTGCTATATTCCTTAAAATAGGAAGGAATTACATGTCCATGCTGACTAATTGCTTTTTCTGTGTTTCTGCTCAATTTATTATCAGTCTTCAGTGATAATCTAAATAATTAGCAATGTATTTTTTTAGAAATTCAGTAAAATTAAGGAAAATATAGGCCTAAAGCATTTACCAATACAGTATATTAATTTAAACTCATTTTGTTACTTAAAGTTCATATGCATTAACAAATTAAATAAATTACAAATTGCAATAAAGTATTTAATAGGTTTATCTTTTCTAGCTACTGTACTTGTTGCATGTTTAGTTGTTAGAACATTTTTAAGCAGCCATGCATTTTTGATCATTGATACATTTTTGCCATCATTCTTATGAGATACAGTATGATGCATTATTATTCTTTACATACCCCTGTTATGCTTAGCAGGATTTAATTACACCTTGGGTTACTTTGTATCTCTGCTGATGCTCTGATGAGTTGGGATGAATATTTGGAACATGCATTAACAATATTTTTTTTTTTTACCTAAGTGTTTTTACCTAAGTGTAGTTAGAGGATGAGAGCTACGCTCGTGGTGTCCCGTCTTCCCAGCACTCTTTGTCATATAATGCTTTGAAACTACTGACGGTCTTGGCCTCCACCACCTTTTCACCTAACTTGTTCCAACTGTCTACCACTCTGTTTGCGAAAGTGAATTTTCTTATATTTCTTCGGCATCTGTGTTTAGCTAGTTTAAATCTATGACCTCTTTATCTTAAAGTTCCAGGTCTCAGGAAATCTTCCCTATCGATTTTATCAATTCCTGTTACTATTTTGTATGTAGTGATCATATCACCTCTTTTTCTTGTCTTCTAGTTTTGGCATATTTAATGCCTCTAACCTCTCCTCGTAGCTCTTGCCCTTCAGTTCTGGGAGCCACTTAGTAGCATGTCTTTACACCTTTTCCAGTTTGTTGATGTGCTTCTTAAGATATGGGCCCCACACAACAGCTGCATATTCTATATGTGGAACATGTGATGCACATTACGTGTTACATTTATTATTAAGCCTTACCTGATGTAGCACACATTATACAAAAAAGGGTACAGTGGCACCTCGACTTAAGATTGCCCCGACTTACAATAATTTCAAGTTACAATGTAAATTTGATAGAAAAATGTGACTCGACTTACGATAGTGTCGTCGACTAACGATATTTGTTGGTACACGTTTGGGTCGACCGAGCGTGTGGTTCCCGGTCACGCAGGCCGACCTTCCTCCGTTTGCTACAGCTGCCTGCTTAGTGACGATCACACCTATAAGAAATTCTGTTTTTCTTGTGATTTTTTGCTTTTGAACATAAAACTGATTATTATATATCACACCATGGGTCCCAAGAAAGTCAGTGGTAAGGTTCAACCTAAGAAAATAGTTGTGTGAAGAGGCAGTAGAGGATGTCCCTTCCTCATTAAGAAAATGTGTGAAGTATGGGAAGAACTGCAAAGTTTTGTTGAAAAAACTCACCCAGATAAAGCTGTAGCAGGCTGTTGCATTGACCTTTAAATGACAATGTGATGTCTTACTACAGACAAGTGTTAATTTTTAAAATGAAGGGAAAACAAATTCCAGATTCTTAGTAAGACAAGCAAGCAGTGAGCCACAAGCAGGTCCTAGAGGTATGCAGGCAAAACATGCCAGAGAGTGTATCCCAGAAAAGTCATCACTGCCTGATGTTATAATGGAAGGGGACTCCCCTTCCAAACAGTAACACCTCTACTCCTTCCCCCCTCTTTACCATCTTCCATACGCCATTAAGAGTCCTCCATAAAGGTAAGATAAACATATGTACTGTATTGTAGTTAGAGAGAAAAAAATTGTATTCAGTATAAAATGTATTTGTAAGTTAATATTTTGGAGGGTGGGGAACGGATTAATTCAATTCCCTTTATTTCTTATGGAAAAAAACGCTTCGACTTACAATACGTCTCTGGGAACGGATTACCATCCGTTCATCGAGGCCCCACTGTACTGGGAAGACGGGACACCACGAGAGTAGCTCTCATCCTGTAACTACACTTAGGTAATTACATGACTCAACTGTATTCAACATATCTACCTGACACAACATGCACCCATGCAAGACACTAACATAACTACATGTGATGTACGCAAACTGTGATGTGCATCCACACACAACATACAATACATATTTAGTAATTTGCCACTATTGTGATTTCTAAGATATTTGTACTTTTTCAGGAAGGAAATGCACGGATAGAGTCATGCAGTATGTCTGGAGAAGGTCGGCGTGTTGTATTTGTTGTGAGTGAGATTGTTGGTGGAGGTTGGCCGAATGGATTAACACTGGATTATGCCTTACGTCGAATCTACTGGATAGATGCCAAGTCTGATTCCATTCACACTTCCCTCTATGATGGCACAGACCACATGGAGGTAATAATATATATTTATGTATGTTAATATGTGCTGAATGTAGATGGATACTAATATCTCTGTGGAAATAGACACAGTGGATGATAAACTAGAGTTGTTGTTCATCTCTGGTAGACTATTGTTTGCCATATTTTCGGCTTTTAAATTTCTAGGGGGAGCACCGTTGGCTCCCAGGCTGATATGGATACATTAGCTTTCTGGCATCAGTCAAAGTGCATGGAGTTCTTGCCTACTGGACCATGAGCCATAACCTGGGCCGCTCAGAGAGTTTCGAGGAGCCATGGCCTATAGAAACCCCCATGTGGTTGGGAGCATTCTATGTTTGCCATCGACCAGGTCTGGAACCCAGAAGATAGGCGCCCCAAAAGAAACCCCTATTCCGGTGAAAATATTGCTGCCGAAAGTCGGACAAGCAGACAGAACTCCCCAAACGAAAATTAGCAAACCAGTATGACATCATCACGTCGCCACGCCGCTGTCTGCAATGGCCCCCCCCCCTCCCAGGGAGGCCCCCTCCCTGGTAGGAGGGAAGGGGAAGCCCCAGACTATTGCGCCGGCAATCCAAGCGTCAGTTCTTGGCTGATGTGATACTGGCATGGTCTGGTGCCTCTGGCTCCTGCTTTGGTCCCAGTTTCTGTGCCTTGTGGCATGGTCTGTCTCTACAGGTGGTGTGTGAACCAGGAGTAACATTCTACGGTATTCAGACTGCATGCGCCTAGGGTTTCCTTCCCTAGGTGCTCAGTAAGTACTGCCCTTGGGGCTTGGGCCACCTTCTACAAGTCGCCTTGGGATCTACCTCCGCTATGTATTTTACTGCTCGGTACTTGGCTGCCCTTGAATTCAGCTGGGGATTTTGTTGCCCTTGTTTGCCTCTGAGTAGAAGGTAGTTTTTGTCACTGGTAGGAGTGCAGGATCCTGCACAGCTAGTTATCACCTCTCATACAGCCAGCTCTGTTCCGCCTAAGTGTGTTGTCCTCTTGCGAAGTTTTCTTTTGTTTTCCTTTTCCTGCCTGGTGGGAGGGGGTCTATGTTTGCTTGGTTGCCCCCTATCTATACTTGGGGGACTTTATATATGCATATCTGTGCTCTTCATGGTACCTCTTGGTAGGCTCCCATGAGTGGACATGTCCCGGGGTTCAGCTTTTAGAAGTTTCCTTGGTAATCTTGGGCGCCAGTTTACAGTACCCTGCCTGGGCTTCGCTTAGCATGTTACCAAGGCTAAGGGCCCTGGGAAACCCCGCAGGGCTCTGTGGTCTGATATATGTGACCCATAGAGTCCCCTCTTGCTTTGTGCGAGGTTGATGGTTGCTTTTTCCTCTTTTCTCAGGGTGACAGTCACCAGTTGTGCCTCAGCCATGCTGCGTGTTGGGTCAGTGATTCTTTTGACCCCAGTGTTTGTTGTTTGTACAAGCTCCAGTTCACCCAAGCTCCTGATTGTGATATGAGGGTGCAGGCAACAACTGTGTTGCATGCTAGGTTCAGGTTGCTGCAACACGATAGGTTGGTTGCTTCCTCAGATACCCCGAGACTGTCCCGTTTTGGTTTTAGGGACCCAGACTTGGGGGTGGGAGTCGCTTCGACTGTTGGTTCCATCCATCCCCCATCCCTTGAACCTCCCCTTTTGTTGATCATCCGGTTCCTTCCCCGCTTGCTTCCGGCTCTGAAACATCTGAGGGTTTCCGAGTCAGGGCAGGATTTAGTTGGTGTGTTGAGACTCTGGCGGCCTCGCGGGAGTCCCCTTCCAGGGTGGCGATGGAGGCATTCAAACCTGGTGCTCCAGCCAGAGCTTCTGGTCTGACCAGCGGGCTCCCTTTGTTCCTGCTTTCTCAGCAGCTCCTGCCTTTTCTTTAGAGGCGGGGTGGGGGGGGGGGTTGGAGGTTCCTGGGGCAGGGGAGAGGTTGACTTGGGGGCCTTGGTCCCCTGTTGGACCCCATCTGAGTTTTTGTACCCTCTGAGCGGGGCTTGGTATTACAAGGAGAGGGGTTCTCTTTCACTCCCTCATACAAATTGGATTCGGCATCTACCCCTTCCTGGTTCGGTTCTATGACCCCAACGGTTCTTTGGTTTCGTTCTTCAGGAGGTTTTCGGCTTCCTGTATCCCGTCCCATGTGGTGCGGGAAGCCACTGTGGCTTACCTCCTGTGCGACCCGATTATACTTTCGTGATGGATCTGCATTTTTGTAATTACCTAAGTGTAATTACCTAAGTGTAGTTACAGGATGAGAGCTACGCTCGTGGTGTCCCGTCTTCCCAGCACTCTTTGTCATATAACGCTTTGAAACTACTGACGGTCTTGGCCTCCACCACCTTCTCACTTAACTTGTTCCAACCGTCTACCACTCTGTTTACAAAACTGAATTTTCGTATATTTCTCCGGCAGCTTTGTTTCGTTAGTTTAAATCTATGACCTCTTGTTCTTGAAGTTCCAGGTCTCAGGAATTCTTCCCTATCAATTTTATCGATTCCTGTTACTATTTTGAATGTAGTGATCATATCACCTCTTTTTCTTCTATCTTCTAGTTTTTGCATGTTTAATGCCTTTAATCTCTCCTCATAGCTCTTGTCCTTCAGTTCTGGGAGCCACTTAGTGGCATGTCGTTGTACCTTTTCCAGTTTGTTGATGTGCTTCTTAAGATATGGGCACCATACAACCGCTGCATATTCCAGCTTTGGTCTAATAAAAGTCGTGAACAATTTCTTTAGTATTTCTCCATCCATGTATTTAAAAGCAATTCTGAAGTTAGAAAGTGTAGCATAGGCTCCTCGCACAATGTTCTTAATGTGGTCCTCAGGTGACAGTTTTCTATCTAAAACCACCCCTAGATCCTTTTCTTTATCAGAATTCTTTAAAGATTTCTCACATAATTTATAGGTTGTGTGGGGTCTATGTTCTCCAATTCCACATTCCATAACATGGCATTTATTCACATTAAATTCCATTTGCCAAGTGTTGCTCCAAATACTTATTTTGTCCAGGTCTTCTTGAAGGGCATGACAATCATCTAGGTTTCTTATCTTCCCTATTATCTTAGCATCATCAGCAAACATGTTCATGTAATTCTGTATTCCCACTGGTAGATCGTTTATGTAGACAATGAACATTACCGGTGCAAGAACGGAACCCTGAGGTACTCCACTCGTGACATTCCTCCAATCCGATACCTTGCCTCTGATCGTGGCCCTCATTTTTCTGTCAGTTAGGAAATTTTTCATCCATGTTAGTAGCTTACCTGTCACTCCTCCAATATGTTCCAGTTTCCAGAACAACCTCTTATGGGGAACTCTGTCGAAAGCCTTTTTTAGGTCCAGATAGATGCAGTCAACCCAACCATCTCTTTCTTGTAAAATCTCTGTGGCTCGATCATAAAAACTGAGCAAGTTCGTTACACAGGATCTTCCAGATCGAAAACCATACTGTCTGTCTGATATTATATCGTTTTCCTCCAGGTGTTCTACCCATTTAGTTTTAATTATTTTTTCCAATATTTTGACTATTACACTTGTCAATGATACAGGTCTATAATTTAGGGGGTCTTCCCTGTTTCCACTTTTGTAGATTGGAACTATGTTAGCCTTTTTCCACACATCAGCTACAGCTCCTGTACACAGGGATGCCTGAAAAATCAGTTGAAGTGGAATGCTGAGCTCAGGTGCACATTCTCTCAGAACCCATGGTGAAACTCCATCCGGACCAACTGCTTTGTTCTTACCTAGCTCCTTTAGCATTTTTTCCACTTCGTCTCTAGACACCTCTATGTGCTCTATGTTGTTCTCTGGAATTCTTATTGTGTCTGGTTCCCTAAAGATTTCATTTTGTACAAACACACTTTGGAACTTTTCGTTTAGTGTTTCACACATTTCCTTTTCATCTTCCGTGAATCTATTTCCCATTTTCAACCTCTGAATATTATCCTTTACCTGCAATTTGTTGTTTATGAATTTATAGAATAGACTTGGTTCTGTTTTACACTTGTCTGCAATCCCTTTTTCAAAATTTCTTTCTGCCTCTCTCCTCACTGCCGTGTAGTTGTTCTCGCATCTTTGTATCGCTGGTATGTTTGGGGGTTCGGCCTCTTCCTGTATTGGTTCCAATTTTGTGTCTTTTGGTCTCTAGCCCTCTCGCAATTTCTATTGAACCAATCCTGTTTTCTAGTTCTGCATCTCTGTTTTGGTATAAATTTTTAATATAAATTTATATAAATATTTATTTTTAATATAAATTTATATAAATTTATTTATATAAATATAAATTGTAATTACCTAAGTGTAGTTACAGGATGAGAGCTACGCTCGTGGTGTCCCGTCTTCCCAGCACTCTTTGTCATATAACGCTTTGAAGCTACTGATGGTTTTGGCCTCCACCACCTTCTCACCTAACTTGTTCCAACCGTCTACCACTCTGTTTGCGAAAGTGAATTTTCTTATATTTCTTCGGCATCTGTGTTTAGCTAGTTTATATCTATGACCCCTTCTTCATAAAGTTCCAGGTCTCAGGAAATCTTCCCTATTGATTTTATTCTGTAGGACAAGCAGCAGCATCTTGATTGGAGAGAAGAGTTAGAAGATTTACCACTGATTCCAATCAAGACGTGATGCACCACAAATACATCACACTCATGGAAAGTGTGATGGAAATGGGGGGGGGGGGGTTGGAGGTTCCTGGGGCAGGGGAGAGGTTGACTTGGGGGCCTTGGTCCCCTGTTGGACCCCATCTGAGTTTTTGTACCCTCTGAGCGGGGCCTGGTATTACAAGGAGAGGGGTTCTCTTTCACTCCCTCATACAAATTGGATTCGGCATCTACCCCTTCCTGGGTTCGGTTCTATGACCCCAATGGTTCTTTGGTTTCGTTCTTCAGGAGGTTTTCGGCTTCCTGTATCCCGTCCCATGTGGTGCGGGAAGCCACTGTGGCTTACCTCCTGTGCGACCCGGATTATACTTTCGTGATGGATCTGCATTCCTTTGTAATTACCTAAGTGTAATTACCTAAGTGTAGTTACAAGATGAGACCTACGCTCGTGGTGTCCCGTCTTCCCAGCACTATTTGTCATATAACGCTTTGAAACTACTGATGGTCTTGGCCTCCACCACCTTCTCACCTAACTCTTATGTGTGGATCTTCGTGTTTTTACCGGGTTCGTTATGAAGTTCCGGAGTTTTTTTAAAGAATGAGACCGCTGCTTTCCAGAGGGGTCCTTGGGTTGTTTAGGCCGGGGGTGCATCATGTCATGTGTCCGGTTGTGGTTCTCCGCCGCTATTTACACACTCGACTTCGGTGGCCACGGATGTGCTTTGTGTTAACCTGGTTTCCTTCCTTTCCCTGTTCTCGGGCTCAGGTCTCCCAGGTCGTCCGCAGGGTTATTTAAGTCTAGCCAGCCTGCGGTCTATCCTCGTGCCCACAACATTTGTAAGTTTGCTGCTTTTGCTGTAGTCTTTGGCAACATGTCTTAAGTTGACATTTGGGCCCGGGGTTTTTGGAGGTCGAACAGGGTCCTGGGCGCTCACTATCTTGTCAATGTCCCTGGACCTGGTAAGGCCTGTGTTGCATTGGGTCAGCGGTTGCAGCCAGTTGTCTTGACTTTGCGTTAAGGAGTGAGGATTAACCGCCCCCGGGTAAGTCCCTGTTTTTCCTTGTCTTTGGTCAGTTAGCTCTGGGGAGCCAATGGGGCTTTCCCCAGAAAACCAGCGTTGAATGTTATGAAATGCTATTTTCTGGGTGAGTCCTGGAGGCTCCTCGGCATCCCTTCCTCCCTCCAGTCGGTGGTGTTTTTCGCGTGTTTTTGACATCCAGCTTAAGAACTGGCCATTGTATCGCCAACGCAAGGGTCTGGGGGCTACCCCTTCTCACTCCTGGGCAGGGAGGGGGGGTTCACAGACAGCAGCGCGGCAATGTGATGACATCATAATCGTTTGCTAGTTTTCGTTTGGAAGTTCTCTCCACTCGTTTGGCTTCCGTTAGCAATATTTTCACCAGAATTGGGATTTGTTTTGGGGCGCCTACCTTTCTGGGTGCCAGACCCGGTTGATGGCAAACACAGAATGCTCCCAACCACATGGGGGTTTCTATAGGCCATTGCTCCTCGTGCCTCATCTGAGGGGGCCAGGTTCTGGCTCGTGGTCCCTAGAAGGCCGAGCTCTATGCACTTTGGCTTATGCCAGAAAGTTAATATCTGTACTGTGTATCTATATCAGCCTGGATAGCTTCAGGAAGCCTCCGGGACTCACCCAGAAAATGGCATTTCATTACATTCAAAGCTGGTTTTTTTGGCCTGTCCTCTCGATGGCTTCCTGGAACAAGGAACTTCTGAGCACCAGGCCAGAAAAACAAAATCCCTTACAAAACACCAGAATTATATACACGAGAATTGAATTATATGCATGAACAATGAATGATATATATAGATAAACAGACAATCAAAGTCACCTTGGTTTATGCCTTCAAAAACAAGAGGTGAAGAGATTTATTTAAAATTTTTATTATTGCAGATTCTTCGAGACCATCTCTTGTTGTCTCATCCATTTTCTATCTCGTTGTTTGGTAACTACGTTTACTGGACCGACTGGAGAACCAACTCTGTGATCAGGTGAACAATGTCCTCCTTGATACTATATGACATGTACCTAACTATGTAACGTATTTGTGTTTAGAGGAATAGACCTATTAACCTGAATTTACCTGATGGTCACTAATACTAGTGGCCACGATGAAGACAGGAACCCGGTGGCTTCTCAAAGGCCCCCCCCCCTTTCCCCCCATTTGCCCTGATGTATTGAGGTGAACTAGCCTTCTAAGGTAATGTTATCACAAATACAAGAACACTTGGTGGGTGGTACTATACTGTGCTATCTCTTAATTATCTTATGGAATAAATATGATATGTACAGTAACGAAGAATGTTACATATAACTGTGTATAATGATCTATATTTATTTGTTTTATTTATTTATATATACAGTACAGTGGTACTTCTGTTTACAAATTTAATCCGTTCCAAGAGACGGGTCGTAAACCGAAAAATTGTAAACCGAAACAAATTTTCCTATGAGAAATTATGTAAATGGAATTAATCCGTTCCACACACTTAAAAATATTAACTTCAAAATGAATTTTATACAGAATACTCGTATGTTGCACTACTGTATATCTTACCTCTACTGAGGACTTGTTGGCATATGGAAGATGGTGAGGAGAGGAGGAGGAGAGGTGTTAGTGTTTGGAACGGGAGTCCCCTTCCATATAACATCAGGTAGTGATGACATTTCTGGGGTGCTCTCCCTCCTGTGATTTGCAGGCATTACTTTTGTCTTACTAAGAATCTGTCTCAAGACACTTGTTTTCCCTATGTTTTAACACTTGTCTGTTGTGAGACATCACTATGAATGATCTCTTCTTTTTCCTTTATCGTCATCCTCACAAGAACAGTTAAAGTAGCTTGTCTATTTTGTCTATCCCCTTCCGTCCGGCTTATTCGGCTGCGCCGGCCTTTTCTTTTGAAGCCGGTGCTTTGGGGGATGACTTGGCCCCGAGTCCTGAGGTGGAGGATCTTGGGGCGTGGGAGGGGCAGATTTGGGGGCCTTGGACCCTGCTTGGGGTTTTCTGGCCTCTGAGCGGGGCTTACTGTTATTAAAAATAGGGTTTTCTTTTCCCCCCGCTGCGTATAAATTGGATTTGGTGTCTGCCCCTCCCCGGGTTCGGTTCCGTGTCCCCCCCCCCCCAGGTGCGTCGATTCCATCTTTCTGGAGGTTTTCGGCTTACCACATCCTACCATCTGCGGTGCGGGAAACCCTAGCATCTTACCTCCTGCACAACCCGGATTATGTCTCACTTATGGATTCGTCTTCTTTCAGGTTTGGGCCACCATTCTCTTTTTGGGTCCGTTACGAGGTTCCAGAGTCATCATGCCTGGCAAACTGTCCTGTGTTTGCTTTGGAAGCTTGGCATTCGTCTGTCATTCCCGCGCGCTAGAGTGGTGCGAGGCTTCGATGATGGTTCAGGTTTTCCTGGAGGCGACCTTGAGCACCTCAATGAGTGCTTGTTTGCCCCAACCCTTCCTCGGGAAGTTGGTGTAGTGCAGCTCCATTTGCAGGTTCCCCCCCTTTCGGCTGCGCAGGTTGCTGAGGACTTGCGCACCCGTGGCCTCTTGGCTTCAGCCTTGTATTTCTTTCCCTCACTCATGCATTACTTTGTGCTAAATAACAGATTCACACCAGGATTGACTGTTAATCCACTTGCTCATTATCTGTTGCTTATGTGGACTTGCATCTTTAATCAAAGATTCATTCCCATTGTTTATTACATCATCCAGCTTAATATTATACTTACTATTCGTGCAGATAACCAAAATATGTCCCTCCTCTTCTTCAAGTTTGTGTTCTGTCAGGTCCACCAAGCTCTCCATAGTCAGATCTACCTTATGGGGGTTTGATCATCTCCCTTGTATCCACATTTTGTGGATCACGTTTTGTAAATCTTCCCATCCCAGCTTTCAGCCAAGCTTCCCAATGTTGGCCACTGCAGAGGCTGTAACTTCACAACTGCTAGTGTCATGCTCACACTTCTTCCACATTTTTCAGACTTCATGGTCGTGCTCTTCATAATGTCTCAAGATCTGTTGATATTTCATGACTGATGTTGCCTGACTGTTCATGATTTTCATTGCCCTTCTGCAACAGTAATAATAAAATGATAATAATAAGTAATTACAATATTAACAACGAAGGTGAAGGAAAAACACCAATACATTTTTTACATTACACCAAATTTTCGGACATAACCTACATCCTTTATCAAGGTGCAGCAAACAATGAGAACATTGTTTACATTATCTTAAAAAGTATGTAGGTTGCATTATAAAATTTGGTTTAATACACTTACACATGTATTGGGGTTTTTCTTTCACTTTCATTCAAGTTCTATGGCATTATAGTAAGTTTATGAACATTAACAATAAAAATGTTTTGCAGGGCCAATAAGTTCAATGGATCAGACATCCGGGACATCCAACGAACAATTACGCAACCATTTGATATCCAGGTCCTGCATCCAAGTCGGCAGCCAAGAGGTATGATGAGTGTCTTAATACTGGGTTAATTTAAATATATTTGTTTATGATAACCAGAGAGGAATGGCTTTGGGATGGTCTGAAGAGAAATGGGAATAATAGGAAAGAGTTCAGCTAGTCTGAGGAGGCCCAGTAGTTACATCTCACTGTACATTGTACACTAAGTGTACAATGTGAAGTGGTGCTAGGTGATGTACACACTACATATTAGGTAATATCAACATACTTCTTAATATGTAATACACATGCTACATATTAGGTAATATCAGCACACTCCTTAATACATAATATACACACTACATATTAGGTAATATCAGCACACTCCATAATACGTAATATACTAACTACATATTAGGTAATATCAGCACACTCCATAATACATAATATACACACTACATATTAGGTAATATCAGCACACTCCTTAATACATAATATACACACTACATATTAGGTAATATCAGCACACTCCTCAATACATAATATACACACTACATATTAGGTAATATCAGCACACTCCTTAATACATAATATACACACTACATATTAGGTAATATCAACATACTCCTTACTACATAATGTACACACTACATATTAGGTAATATCAGCATACTCCTTAATACGTAATATACACACTTCATAGTAGGTAATATCAGCACACTCCTTAATACGTAATATACACACTTCATATTAGGTAGCCTGACAGCTGAGTGGACAGCGCTTGGGATTCATAGTCCTAAAGTTCCGGGTTCGATCCCCAGTGGGAGTGGTAACAAATGGGCAAAGTTTCTTTCTCCCTGATGCTCCAGTTCACCTAGCAGTAAATAGGTACCTGGGAGTTAGACAGCTGCTATGGGCTACTTTCTGGGAATGTGCAACAAAAAGGAGGCCTGGTTGAGGACTGGGCCGCGGGAACACTAAGCTCCTAAATCATCTCAAGATAACCTCAAGATGGTAATATCAGCATTCACCTTAATACGAAATATACACACTACGTATTAGGTAATATCAGCACACTCCTTAATACGTAATATGCTAACGACATACTCGGTAATATCACCATACACTCTTTAATATGTAATATACACACTTCATATTAGGTAATATCAGCATACTTCTTAATACATAATATACATACTTCATATTAGATAATATCAGCACACTCTTTAATAGGTAATATATTCGTTACCTTGTTGTTCGTTCATGCTTGGTTGTTGAAGAGATACACACTGTAGTTAACTCTAACCATCTTTATTAAGTAAGGTAATAATATATATATCCAGAGTACCGAGGTCCTACCCTGACTTAGGTATCTGTTTGATACTCGTGCGGCCTACTTGAGAACGGGCACTGGCGCACTATAGGAAATGATGTCATAGGTCTAACTGCTTCTGTGATTGGCTATACTCCAACCGTCTTACAATTTGAAAGCTAACACCGCTTGGACACGCTACCAAAGCGACATTCCCTGTCGACAAAACTTTGGCTAGCTAGATACAGTGATTCTGATATGACCTCTGTGGCATATTCATCATAGGCCCTTCACATTCTTTGGAGACAAAGCCTAGATACTGGCATTATCCCTGACATACTAAAAACAGCAGAGATAGCACCACTCCATAAAGGAAGAAATAAGGCAGAGGCAAAAAATTACAGACCGATAGCACTAACATCGCACATCATAAAAATCTTTGAGAGAGTGGTAAGAAGTAAGATCACAAAATACATGGAATCACAGCATCTCCATAACCCCGGACAACATGGTTTCAGGACAGGGCGCTCTTGCCTGTCACAGTTGCTGGACCACTATCACATGGCATTAGATGCTATGGAAGACAAACAAAACGCTTATGTAATTTACACAGATCTCGCAAAAGCCTTCGACAAATGTGACCATGGTGTTATTGCACATAAAATGCATTCAAAAGGAATTACCGGAAAAATAGGCAGATGGATCAACAATTTCCTGACTAACAGAACTCAATGTGTAATAGTCAACAAAATAGAATCCGGTCCATCAGCTGTGAAGAGCTCAGTCCCTCAGGGTACTGTGCTTGCTCCTGTACTTTTTCTCATCCTCATATCGGACATAGACAAGGACACAATCTATAGCACTGTTTCATCCTTTGCAGATGACACTAGAATTTTCATGAGAGTAGACAACATAGAGAACACGGCAAACCTCCAATCAGATATAAATCAGGTCTTTCTATGGGCTACAGAAAATAATATGGTGTTTAATGAAGATAAGTTTCAGCTCATGCACTATGGATAAAATGAAAATATAAAAACGGAAACCACGTACAAAACTCAGTCAAATCATAACATAGAATGAAAAGACAATGTAAAGGATCTGGGTGTACTCATGTCAGAAGACCTTACTTTTAAAGAACACAATAAAGTAGCCGTCACTACTGCAAGAAAAATGACAGGTTGGATAACAAGAACTCTTCAAATTAGAGATGGGTTTACCAATGATGATACTCTTCAAGACGCTAGTGCTCTCTAGAGTGGAGTACTGCTGCACAATGACAGCCCCTTTCAAAGCTAGAGAAATTGCTGACCCAGAGAGCGTGCAGAGATCCTTTACTGCTAGAATCCACTCAGTAAAACATCTAAACTACTGGGACCAACTGAAGAGCCTAAATCTGTACTCTCTTGAGTGCAGGCAGGAGAGATGCATAATAATTTACACGTGGAAAATATTAGAGGGGCTGGTCCCAAACCTGCACACAGAAATAACAGCACATGAGACCAGAAGGCATGGCAGGATGTGCAGAATACCCCCATTGAAAAGCAGAAGTGCAACAGGTACTCTGAGAGAGAGAACTCTATCAACATCAGAGGCCTGAGACTGTTCAACACGCTTCCGCTACACATAAGGGACATAACTGGCCGACCCCTCACAGTGTTCAAGAGAGAACTGGATAAGTACCTCCAAAGGATACCTGATCAACCAGGCTGTGATTCGTACGTCAGGCTGAGAGCAGCCGCGTCCAACAGCCTAGTTGATCAGTCCAGCAACCAGGAGGCCTGGTCGACGACCGGGCCGCAGGGACGCTAAGCCCCGTAAGCACCTCAAGGTAACCTCAAGGTAGGCCTAGCTGCCTTTGTGATTGGCTATACTCCAACCATCTTACAATTTTCTGGCTAACAAATATAATCTACAATACATATTAGATAATATAAACACACTACATAATAGGCAAGATACACACTATGTTAGGTAATACAGTATAAACACGCTACATAATAGGAAATATACACACTGTCAGGCAATACAGTATAAACACACTACACAATAGGCAATATATACAGACTATATGTTAGGTAATACAGTATAAACACACTACATAATAGACAATATACACATTATATGTTAGGTAATCTAAATACACTACTTGAAGGAAATGAAGACACCACATAATGTGTACCACAGTATGAGTGCATGCATACTGTGGTACCTATTATGTGGTGTGCTTAAATGACCTATTATGTAGTAATTACCTCATACTTAGGTCATTACTACATAAGGGGTAATATAGATATATGTTAATGCGTACATGCAGTGTTAAAACTGAGTGTAATGTTTTGTGTTGCAGATGCTGCCAACCCGTGTAAAGACAATAATGGTGGCTGTTCTCATCTATGTTTACTGAGCTTTAATGGCACGTACCAGTGCAACTGTCCACATATCATGAGTCTTGGCCCAGATAACAAGACTTGTTTGCGTAAGTGTCACATCATTTTCTTTGTCTTGTATTATTTTTGCATTAAAATTCATATGCCTGTTATATCTACCTTATAATTTTTAAAGGGATAATTTCTGTGGGGAGCCCCCCTATGGCTCCCCAGAGCTTACCGGGCTGATATGTATGTATTAGACCGTGGCATCAGTCCAATGGAGTTCTTGCCTACCGGGGACCATGAGCCAGAACCTGGCCCCCCTCAGAGAGGTACGAGGAGCTATGGCCTATGGAAACCCCCATGTATCTGGAAGCATTCCATGTCTGGTATCGACTGAGGTCAGTCACCCAGAAAGGTGGGTGTAACAAAACAAACCCCACATGGTAAAAATAGCTACTAAAATCCTCACAAATAGGCAAAACTCCCAAACTAAAACAAACAAACAAGCAAACCTGATTAACGCTGTCGTACCGATTGTCTGTGCACCCCCCCCATGTCTGCTCCAGCATTCAGTTCCTCACCTGATACTGACAGTGGCAGTCATCGATTCTGGCCTCTGACTCTTGCAGTTCTGTGCCTTGTGGGTATTTCTGCTGTGTGTGGTGCACAGGCCAGGAGTAATTCATCAGTATTGAGGCTGCATGTGCTTAGGGCCACTTTTGCTAAGCGCCCTGTAAGTACTGCCCTTGCAACCTGTCCTGCCTCTAGGGGGAGTTACCTGTACCTCTTCTCCCGGTCCAGCTGTTGCTTTGGGTTTCTACTCGGTTGGAGTCCTTCCCAAGGAGAGTAGTCCTCGTGGCCCCTTGATGGCCAGCCCAGCTTTGTTTTCAGACGCTGCTTCGTCGTTGTCAGAGCCCTGGGCGTTTCCCGCAGCTCTGCCTCTTTCTGCAGGTCGGACTGGTCTGGTACGTGGCTGGTTCGCCCTTCTCCTTGGCTCTTCGCTTCTGGTCTTTTGACGCGATGGTGTATCACCACCTCTGTGGTGATCAGGTGGCTTTGTTGATGGTGTCCCACCTGCGAGCTTCGTCTCGGCGACAGTATGATGTTTCCTGGCATTTCTATTCGCCATTTTCTTGCTCTTCGTAGGTTATCTTCTCTTTCGCATCAGGTTGTCTTGTCCTTTCTTGATTTTTCAGGACCGTTAATTGATGTTTCTTACTGTCGCCTCGTATTGTGCGACGCTGGCAGAGCCACTCCGGCTTGCGTTCGGGGTGGCTGTCACATCCACCCCATTCCATATGCTTTTTCGTGCTTTGTTTCACCTCTGGCCTGCTCATATGCCGCCTGAGCCATATTGGTCGTTGAACAGGGTGCTCTTTAATCTTTCCTCTCCTCAGTTTGTGGTGGCCCCTTCAATTCAAGATTGTTTTTCAAAGACCATATTTTTGTTGGCATTCACCTCTGCGGGTTGGGTCGAGGAGCTTTTGGCTCTCCTCCGGCGCAGGGGTTTCTGCTCTGTTGGTACTGGTGGTAGGTTTGTATGTTTGCAGCCTTCTCCGTCTTTCTGGCGACGGCCGAGACTGCTGCTTTCCGAGGGGTCCTTGGGTTATTGATGCTTGGTTGGTTCGGCCAGGGGTGCGTCATGTGTTGTCCGGTTGCGGCTCTTCACCGTTACCTGCGTGCCGTGGCTGGGGATGTGCTTTGGGTTGATCTGGTTTCCCTTGTTCCCTGTTTCAGGGTTGGGGTCTCCCAGGTCGTCCGCAGGGTTCTTAAGTCTACCGGCCTGTGGTGTATTATTGTGCCCGTGCCGTTCGGACGTTTGCAACTATCACTGCCGTGTTTGGTGACGTTTTGGGCTCATTTCGGGCACAGGGATTTGGGGGTCGCACAGGTTCCTGGCCGTCTGTTATTTTTTGAGCGTGTCTGCACCTTTGCATTCTTGTGTTGCTTTGGGTTGCAGGTTGCTGCCTGTTGTCTCGACTTCGCATTGCGGAGCTTGTGGCGGCTGCCTCCTCGGTCAGGCCTTTCTTTTCCTTCTCTTTGGGTATGTAGCTCTAGGGAGCCGTAGGGGCTCCCCACAGAAAACCTGCATTGAATGTAATGAAACGCCATTTTCTGGGTGAGCCCCAAAGGCTCTTTGGCAACCCTTCCTCCCTCCAATCTGCGGTTTTTCGCGTTGGTTGAAGCTTAGCTTTCGAACTGGAGTTCTAGGCAGCCGGCGTGGGGAGGTCCGGGGGAGCTCCCTCCCTCTTTCGGGGAGGGGAGGGCTGCGCGGACGAGTGGCACGGCAATAAAGTGTGATGTTTGCTTGTTTCCTTGTGATTGTAGGGCGTTTCTACCTCTCGGCTCATTTTTTTTTTTTTTTTTTAGTTTCTTACCATGTGGGGTTTGTTTTGTTATGCCTTCCTTTCTGGGTGCCTAACCCCGGTCGATGGCGCAGATAAGGTTTTTAAAATCAACGCTGGTTTTTGAGACATAAAACATTTATGTGTCTGACATATTAACGACATCAAATACTGTCTCCACTCGATCATCCAGACTATATGGGAAGGACCCCCAACCGGATTATCACGTTTTTCGGATAATGGTACTTTTTCACCTACGAGTCCAAAGTGACCATTTCCAACAATTTTTATACTACAAACAACATAATTTGAATTGCCTTGCCACATATAATTATTAGATATTCAACTAGAAACCTCAACTTACCTTGTTGGTGTTCGTCTTCTTGATTGATGCCACACATCTTGAAGTTAGGAATTGTTAACAATTTACGTAACCTATACTAACACAACACTAAAATTAACACTTAAAATTACTGTACAGTTCATTAAGCAAAGTTAGTTTTGACTGCCAGCTGCTGAAGCCTCACTGGTTGAAGGTGCTTGGCTTGCCTGTGAGGCCTCACTTGTTAAAGGCGCTTGCATGCCTTCACTTGTTGAAGGTGCTTGGCTTGCCTGTGGCACCTCACTTGTTGAAGGCGCTTGGTTTGCCTGTGGCGCCTCACTTGTTGAAGGTGCTTGGCTTGCCTGTGGCGCCTCACTTGTTGAAGGCGCTTGGTTTGCCTGTGGCGCCTCACTTGTTGAAGGTGCTTGGCTTGCCTGTGGCGCCTCACTTGTTGAAGGTGCTTGGCTGCCTGTGACGCCTCACTGGTTGAACAACACGTAACTTGTCTTTAATTGCCAGGACAACCTTCTTCCTCTTAACACCTACAGAACGATTGATGCTGCTACCAGACATAGTCTTGGCCAAAAATGTTCAATGTTACTATGAAAATAAAAAAGATATTTCAAAAAATATTTCACTAATGGCGTAGCACTGTGACGCCTCACTCGTTGAGGTGTATAACAGTAACTTGTTTTTAATTGTTAGGACAACTTTCTTCCTCTTAACACCTACAGAACGATTGATGCTGCTACCAGACATAGTCTTGGCCAAAAATGTTCAAAGTTACTATGAAAATAAAAAAGTTATTTAAAAAAATATTTCACTAATGGCGCAGCACTGTGTATAACACGAGGGACGGACGCACATGGGTTGACCAGTGTTGGACGGGTCCACTTGGCGTGGGGCAGCTATAGCACCTTACGTAGGCTGCCAGTAGAATATTTTTTAAGGAAACTTCAGCCTGTGCACATTGCTTTTAGAAAACTTATTTATTTGTTATTACATAATTACTAGTACTTATTTCATTTGTTTTGGCTATGATTAATTGTTCTAAAATTAATGGTAATTCCTGTACCCAGGTGGTCCCTCCCGACGCTCTCCTCCCACCCTCCCGACACCACCCACCCACCCCACCCCCTCCTACACCATGCGCCTCGAGTCACGGGCAGACGGGATTAATACCGTATGGCCCGCCTCATGTTTTCATATACGGAAAAAGACTCGATCATCCGGGCAACTGACCGGATAGTGTAATTTCGGCAGGACATTAACCGGGCCCCAAAATTTTATCCGTCCAAACTCTCGTTAATCCGGTTCCTGTGGCTATTTTGGCCGGATATTGTGATAACTTTATCCGATTGTGATTTTGGCCGTATAAAGGCGTTTTTTGGATGTTCGAATCCCGGATAATCGCGGGGTTACAGTACAGTGCACTTTATATTTACTGATTATGGGTAAATCCAAGCGTTACAATTTGTTTAGTGGCTTATGCAATATCAAATGTGTTTACAGACTAAGTAACTACTGTAACGTGGGCTAATGTACAGTACAGTATAGTAAATTGCATAATTGACTAATATTATTTTTACTAGCATCATCTTTATTAAAATAATAATGTAGGCTTCAAATTGTTCATAATATTGTCAAGGTATAAATCTTTTTGTTAAAGATAGGAGCTACAAAACATTATTATTTTATGTTCAGTAATTTACTTTAGATGAATTACTAAAAAATATAGCACATTAAAATGTGCAATGTACTCCACTATATTACCCTAAGTGGCATTAGGTTAAGCTTTAGTCTATTATTTAGCATTTTATATTATTATACCTATTATATGGACAAGCAATTACAAAGTACTGTATATACAGTATTTGAAGGTAACAAATATTAAAAAATATCTGTTTATAATATTTGTATTTTATCTTTCAGGCAATGAAAAAGTTCTGCTTTTCTCCCGTCCAAATGAAATAAGAGGCGTCGATCTCAACAAACCAACTCATGACATCATCCCCCGCATATCACTTCCAAAAGTCCAACATGCTGCCCAGTTAGACTTTGAAGCCAAAACCAAGAAGATCTACTGGGCTGACTCCAATATGAATGAAGTGAAGAGAGGAAGTTTAACAGGCACCCCCATAGAGACTGTCATTGATACTGCTCTTCCAGCTCCCAGAGGTTTTGCAATTGATTGGCTTTCACACAACCTGTTTGTTACATCAAGTAGTAGCAAGAGCAAGCAGATCAATGTAGCAACAGTAAATGGGGAGTTTTTGATGCCAGTCATAATGAATTTATCAGATCCATTATCTCTTGCTGTTGACCCATATGAGGGAAGAATATTCTGGTCAGACATTGGTGGTGATTTCCACACAGTGCACATGGCTTCCATGACTGGCAGCAACATGACTTTATTGTCTTCTCAGGAGAACAATGACCATCTAGACCATCCTCGAAGCCTTACGTATGATCCTTCAAGCCAACGTCTTTACTGGGTTAATATTGGCTCTAACTCCATTCAGTATTTTGATTTAGTCAAAGAAACAACATTTGATCTACCAATATTTGGAAACTCTTCTAAACCTGAGGCAATGACAGTATACATGGATTCTGTGTATTATTCAGATGGCTCCAATAGCAGTATTTATAAAATGGACAAGACTACTGGTAGCAAGCATGAACTAGTACGTTCTGGAATTGACAATTTCTTGTCCTTAAAAATTTATGATGAATCTATTCAAGATGGCAGTAATGCATGTTCTCAAGACAGCCGTCCATGTGCACATTTATGCTTGCCCAAGAACAGGGTCGAGCGCGAGTGTCGCTGTGCCATTGGTTATAAAGTAGATGAACGGAACCCAACAACCTGCGTTGCATTAGATGGCATCCTTATATATTCCACCAGTGCAGGTCTTAGTGGTCTTAGTGTAGATACACCTGTCACAGAAAAGGGAGAAAATTTAGAAACATTAACACCAATATCAGGAATTGGCACTGCAACAGGTTTAGATTTCCATGCTGCGCAAGATCTGCTGGTTTGGGCAGACGGGGATCAAGGAACCATTACCAGTATTCAGAGGGATGGTACAAACCGTCATGTAATAGTTGAAGGTGCTGATGTAATCCAAGGCATTGCTGTGGACTGGGTAGCAAACAACTTGTACTGGACTAATCCAAAAGCGGACGTTATTGAGATGTGCCGCCTGAATGGGTCAGACCACTTTGTTATTATAGCAAGTGGTTTAGAGAAACCAGGAGCAATTGCAATCCATCCTGGCTCAGGGTACATGTTTTGGGCAGACACTGGGGAGAAAGCAAGAATTGAACGGGCTAATTTGGACGGATCAAATAGAACAATTTTAGTCAACACATCACTTCAGTTCCCCGCAGATTTAGTAGTTGACTTTGAGGAAGGTCACTTATACTGGGTGGACAAGTGGGCGAAAACCCTGGAGAGAGTGAACTTGGACGGCAGTGAACGAACAACCATTTTGAACAGTAGCGTACTACAGCTACCGGTTGCTACTTATGTCTTCAACAGTAACATCTACTGGGCAGATATGTAAGAAAATTAACTCAAGAAATTTTAATATTACTGTATTGTTAAATAATGATTTATGATTGAATGCTGGAGTGAACCAAAATTTGCGTCTGCTTATATAGTAATTCGTTACAGGTTAATTATAATACATGCAATATGATCCACACACTTTTTTTATAGAAAAATATTTACAGTTCGTAATATTGCTTTTTCCAGGGTTTATGGAGGAGGCTCAGTGAGAAGTGTGTCTACGCTAGATCTAACCAGGATGTCAACTCTGAGGTCTGGACTTGGTGACACAGTTAAAGATATTATCATAATGGGTAATGATGTCCAGATAGGAATCAATCCCTGTGCAGAGAATAATGGCGGATGTTCGGAAATTTGCCTCTTCACTGGAGTCCGGGCTCGGTGTCAGTGTTACCACGCACGTGTAGCTAAGGATGGAAAATCCTGTGTGGGTAAGTCACATGATGCTTTAATCATTATCACAGCATCTGGGGAAAGTTATTGTGCTCTAATCAAATTGATAGTTTACCACCTGGTCATTTCTGCCTGACATAACCAGTTGCGGTCACTTTTCTGATATGTAGTGTTTCGGGGGGATTGCTCTGCTCTTCCCAGGGTGGTTGTGCCAGGGCTTTTGCATTGGTAGCTCAAGGTGGCTATTGGTGTTTCCAGTACAGTATCTACTGCCGGCGTCTTCTCTGAGTCCTTCTTCGTCTGGCCGGTTCCGTGGTCGCTCTGCTCAAAGGTTTGTTTCTTAGGGGTCACGTCGCCCCTTTCAGTGGCCCTGTTTGCCTGTGCTTGGCCCACGATTTGTGAGCATTTCGGTTTGCATCCTCCAGCCTTTGGTGGCGTTTGGCTGTTCCTCCTCCTCTAGGAAGTTCGGGCCTGGTGGGGCAGGCTTCCTCCACGTCGCTTTGTCGGGTCATCCTGGAGTTGGATACACATGGGTGTGGTCAAAACGACCGTCCCTCGTTGTTTCTCGCTTGCTCCCAGTTCTGAAATGGGACTGCATGGATCTTTGGTTCGTTCTGACTTGTCCGTCTGAACCGTTGGATCCCTTCCCCTCTTTTGATGACCACTCTGTCTCAGATCCGGCTTCTTCTCGATCCGAATGCTTGGATGGTGTCCCTGGACCACAAGGTGTGGGGACCTTGAGGTCCCTGGCCAATACAGTCCACCCCAGATGAATAGGAACGTGCCAATACAAGGTATTCATCCGGGTTCAGGGCTGGTTAAGTTTTGTGGTGGGGCATCAGGTGTACAGCTTTCGCTGCCTTCCATTTGGGCTAAATCTGGCACCTCGCATTTTTATGCATCTTACTCATGTTGTGATGGTCTGTCTGCATCTGCTAGGACTCAAGTTGTTGTGGCTTACCTCGGTGACTGGTTGTCTGGGCTCCCAGCTCAGTCTGCTGGATTTTTGTTCTTTCCCAGCTTGCCGGGTTCGGGATTCCTGCCCTGGGAACACAAACCGAAACTGTCTCTATTTTCCGCTTGTTACAACTTGTAAAGTTGTTACATCTTGGCTTGAACGTGTGTTATGACGTATTAGAACGTTGGTTAAACTTCTATATTGGTTGTTATAACTGTTAGGAAGTGTTAAAACTTGTTCGACGCTTGTACCCAACTCGTACGTTTCGGTGTGTGTTTGGCGGGTGTGGGAGTATGTCTCCCAAGATGCTCCCACAGCTGACTTGAATGGCTCATTGCAGTGCACAGTGCACTGATCTTCGTGCACAAAGCCTATCTCTCTCTTAATCCTGGATAGTTTTCTGGCATATTGGGTGTCTCCAGAATGCCCACTTAACCAGGATCACTGTTAAAATACGTAGGCCGCCGTATGTCTAGGCAGGAAGTAGATACAGGGAGCTAAGTATACTTGCTACCAAAGGGTCAGTGAGTACATGGTTGGTACCCGCTGAGACAGAGGGGAAGGCGCAAGCAGCGTCTGACCTCTGGGGTCAACCGGCGCGATCGGAATAACAGCTATGACGTGTTCATGACGTCACTCCTGCTACTGCTCATCGAACGAGCTAATATGATTGGTTCCCGCTCATTTTCTGCATTGCTATTGGTCAATTGTAACTCCTTTTGTGTTGTGTGCAACGAGATGCCCGGCACCCTTGCAAACTCATTCACGTGAGAGAGACCATACGAAGAGGACGTGTTCTGTTCTACCGGCCAATAAACTGATCACCGTCTATCCCTCGCCGTCAAGTTAACTCAGCGTCTTTGCGATATACCACACATTCGCCAGAATCACGAGTGGGAATATATTGTTTAGAAGCCTAAAGTGACAAATCTCCAGAGCGAAACAGACTGGTATCAGGTAACGCCTGGTGACAAATATCGTCGTGAGTGACCTAGAGTGAACTAAGGTAGTGCCGCCGCCTAAGTAATCTGTGTGTGACATTACCACAGTGTACAGTGTAGTGCATGGTACCGCCATTCATCCTGAGCGTGTACCTCGAGCGCCCGCCGCCGCCCTCACTCCTAAGTGACGTCACCACCTCACGCACCGTCAGGGCCAGTGTGTGCGCGTGTGTCTGTCTGTTAAGCATACAGCACGCTTTACTCACGAAATCATCTCAAGATACTGCAAGTACCCTCCGTGTCTACGAGCGAAACCAGCTATCAGGCCACCTACAAGCGCTTGTATAAACGAGTCTGAGTGAGTGCGTAAGGAAAGGGTACCTTATCTGTAAGTACAGGATCTTGTCATTGTTTTATTGTGTCTGCCTGTGTTGATCTGAGGGATCAACCACAGTTCTCACCACCTTATACCTGTCGCAGGTTATAGGTGAATCGACGGTGAATGCGTGCTTATCTGTGTGGTATCACGGCATTTCACTCGTCTGTGGATGTGAGCTTCACATACACCACAAATTTAGTTATTGTGTGATTATTATTGTGTTTATTGCATATCATCATCATTACCGAGTATCCGGTTGGAACTCTTTGCATACCGGCAGTTAGGTTGCCGTGTTAATGATTGGCTGTCAACTGTGTTAAGTTAGGTGTTTCTCCACGAGTGGATACGAGTCGATTAGCCAGACGTCAAGAGTCTCGCTAATGCAACCATAGCTTTGCTGACGCCATTCGAAAGTAAATCAAGCACCCTGTGTATTAGTGGTTAAGTTAGTAAATAAACTACTGTTAAGCTTTATGCGGTGTTTCTGTTGAACCACTTCTGAATACTGCCAATATTACTCAAGCCTTCAGCTCTAGGTGTCTTCAACACCGAGTTGCCTGTAAGTCACTAAACTATAAATTTGATGAGGACCCTAGGAGTCCCTTAAAGTGTTACATCATTAAGGAGATTCCAACGACCAACGTGGAGCAGGACCAGGTGAGGCTAGTCTGAGAAGATACCCACAAGGACTCTAACTCGATCTTGCTCCCAGGCCCTGTACGGTTGCTCTCGTATTTTCTATTTTGCTAATTCCGACAGCTTCGTGAAGCGTCTGCCACATGTACATTGGCGACGCACGCATTGAAGTCGTGACAGCAAAAAAAAAAAAAGAAAACATCCCACAGCGGGTGGTGAACTGGAGGAAGTCCCATTTGGTTCTGTCCCAAGTGTGGACTTGGCTGGGCCTGGTCTTCGATTCTCGGATGGTGACGGCATCCTGCCCTTTTGCGGCGTTGCTCCAGCTTCGATCCCATCTTTGGCTGTTCTTGTGGAGGGTCCTGGGTCACTTGTCGGTTGCTCGAGCATCTGTGCAGGAGTCTTAACTTCGCCTTGCTGGTTTTCCCGCTGGTCGGGTTTGGCTTCAGAGGCTGTTTTGGTTCCTTCAAGCAGTCCCTTCCATCGCTTTCATGATTACTGGGTTCATCCCCCCGGGAGCCTTGCATTGGCTGCTGCATCTCCCCCCCCTTCCTCTTCGGG
>WNGS01160430.1:8074389-8127082 GCA_020271785.1 Procambarus virginalis | reverse complement strand
TACGCTATATACACACATTATATATAAATATCTACCGTTTTATTCACCATACTTGTACAAGTAAACTGGTATGGTGCCCAAGACCATCGTGGTCACCAGTACACAACACGATAAGTCCTGCAGACGACGCTCCTCCTCACCAAATGGCGGCTCCCAACCTCCTCTCTGCTGTTTTATACCCTCTATACACCACGTTATATATAAGTATCTACATTTGTGTTTCACCATAGCGAACCACTAGCTGGTATGGTGAGTGCAGTCAATAAAAGGTGGCCACACACAGTCAGATAACAACACCACACCCTCCCTCCCCCACAGCATTACTCCTCCCTCCATGGAGCACAGCGCTAAATATCCCACATCCTCTTATTATCAGACCCATGGTCATTTTATCACAGTCAGGGTCTTCTGTATAATATTATCGCTACATAATAGCATGACAAGTATATTATTGCATTTTTAGGCGATGCGGTGTGTCACAACTGACATCAGTCTGTGAGCTCATGCTTGCGTGCGTCAGCTTTGTAGCTACTCGATACTGAGGCCCCTAACACCTGGAGTTTGGCCCACGATTTTTTTTTTAAAATGGCGTCTGTTTAGAAGAGCCTGATGAAGGTAATAATTACCTAAGTGTAATTACCTAAGTGTAGTTACAGGATGAGAGCTACGCTCGTGGTGTCCCGTCTTCCCAGCACTCTTTGTCATATAACGCTTTGAAACTACTGACGGTTTTGGCCTCCACCACCTTCTCACTTAACTTGTTCCAACCGTCTACCACTCTATTTGCGAAGGTGAATTTTCTTACGTTTCTTCGGCATCTGTGTTTAGCTAGTTTAAATCTATGACCTCTTGTTCTTGAAGTTCCAGGTCTCAGGAAATCTTCCCTGTCGATTTTATCAATTCCTGTTACTATTTTGTACGTAGTGATCATATCGCCTCTTTTTCTTCTATCTTCTAGTTTTTGCATATTTAATGCCTCTAACCTCTCCTCATAGCTCTTGTCCTTCATTTCTGGGAGCCACTTAGTGGCATGTCGTTGCACCTTTTCCAGTTTGTTGATGTGCTTCTTAAGATAAGGGCACCATACAACCGCTGCATATTCCAGCTTTGGTCTAATAAAAGTCGTGAACAATTTCTTTAGTATTTCTCCATCCATGTATTTAAAAGCAATTCTTAGGTTAGAAAGTGTAGCATAGGCTCCTCGCACAATGTTCTTGATGTGGTCCTCAGGTGACAGTTTTCTATCTAAAACCACCCCTAGATCCCTTTCTTTATCAGAATTCTTTAAAGATTTCTCACATAATTTATAGGTTGTGTGGGGTCTATGTTCACCAATCCACATTCCATAACATGGCATTTATTCACATTAAATTCCATTTGCCAAGTGTTGCTCCAAATACTTATTTTGTCCAGGTCTTCTTGAAGGGCATGACAATCATCTAGGTTTCTTATCTTCCCTATTATCTTAGCATCATCAGCAAACATGTTCATGTAATTCTGTAATCCCTCTGGTAGATCGTTTATGTAGACAATGAACATTACCGGTGCAAGAACTGAACCCTGTGGTACTCCACTCGTGACATTCCTCCAATCCGATACCTTGCCTCTGATTACGGCCCTCATTTTTCTGTCAGTTAGGAAATTTTTCATCCATGTTAGTAGCTTACCCTGTCACCCCTCCAATATGTTCCAGTTTCCAGAACAACCTCTTATGGGGAACTCTGTCGAAAGCCTTTTTTAGGTCCAGATAGATGCAGTCAACCCAACCATCTCTTTCCTGTAAAATCTCTGTTGCTCGATCATAAAAACTGAGTAAGTTCGTTACACAGGATCTTCCAGATCGAAAACCATACTGTCGGTCTGATATTATATCATTTCTCTCCAGGTGTTCTACCCATTTAGTTTTAATTATTTTTTCCAATATTTTGACTATTACACTTGTCAATGATACAGGTCTATAATTAAGGGGGTCTTCCCTGCTTCCACTTTTGTAGATTGGAACTATGTTAGCCTTTTTCCACACATCAGCTACAACTCCTGTAAACAGGGATGCCTGAAAAATCAGCTGAAGTGGAATGCTGAGCTCAGGTGCACACTCTCTCAGAACCCATGGTGAAACTCCATCTGGACCAACTGCCTTGTTCTTACTTAGCTCCTTGAGCATTTTTTCCACTTCGTCTCTAGTCACCTCTATGTGCTCTATGTTGTTCTCTGGAATTCTTATTGTGTCTGGTTCCCTAAAGATTTCATTTTGTACAAACACACTTTGGAACTTTTCGTTTAGTGTTTCACACATTTCCTTTTCATTTTCCGTGAATCTATTTCCCATTATCAACCTCTGAATATTATCCTTTACCTGCAATTTGTTGTTTATGAATTTATAGAATAGACCTGGTTCTGTTTTACATTTGTCTGCAATCCCTTTTTCAAAATTTCTTTCTGCCTCTCTCCTCACTGCTGTGTAGTTGTTTCTTGCATCTTTGTATCGTTTGTATGTTTGGGGGTTTGGCCTCTTCCTGTATTGATTCCATTTTTGTGTCTTTTGGTCTCTGGCCCTCTCGCAATTCCTATTGAACCAATCCTGTTTCCTAGTTCTGCATCTCTGTTTTGGTATAAATTTGTTTGTGCCTTTATCATATATTTCACAAAACTTGACATACATCTCATTCACTTCCTTGCCTAGCAACAAGTCTGTCCAATTATACTCACTAAAAAAATTTCTAAGGTTGCCATAATGTCCTCTCTTGAAGTCAGGTTTTTCAACTGCTTCATCCTCCTTATTTTCTTCCAGATTATAACGCATTGCATACTTTATTCCCAAAAAGACATGGTCACTTTTACCCAAGGGAGGAAGGTACTGAATGTCAAATACTTCTTCCTCCTTCCTGGTAAATATCAAATCTAGCATGGAGGGAACGTCCCCTTCCCTCATCCTCGTAGCTTGTTTAACATGTTGATACAAGAATGTTTCCAGGATGAGGTCTACAAATTTACAGGTCCAAAAATCTTCTGTTTTAGCTTCATATGCTTCCCAGTCTATGGATTTCAAGTTGAAGTCACCAACTATCAACAGTCGTGACCTATCGTTATCCGCTCTCGCTATAATCTCTCTCATTATTGTTATAAGACCTTCTCGTTTACTATCTAGCTCCTCCTTTGACCATGTGCTGCTTGGTGGTGGACTATATGCATTTATGACCATTAGTTTATCATCTTCATGGCAGATCTCTAGTGCTATTATGTCAACCTCTTGTGGATTGGCAGTCATTATTTCCTTCACCTTTATGTGTTCTTTCACCAGCACAGCAACGCCACCGCCTTTCCTAATTTTTCTGTCCCTTCTCCAAATTGAGTAGCCCCTTGGGAATATGACCTCATTTAAAATATCATCTTCAAGTTTTGTCTCCGTGAGTGCAACAATGTCTGGTGTCTGCATCTGTATTACATCACTTAACTCCAATATCTTCGATCTTACTCCATCTATGTTGGTGTATGCAATCTTCAGGAACTTGTTCCCCCTCTCCTTATTCTTCACTCCCCCCCTCTCTATTGATTTTGTTGGTTTGCCTTTATGTACCACTTTACTGGTCTGCCTACCCCTAACACTTTGTAGAAAAAAGAATTGATTTCTTCTTCATTCCTGCTCTCATTTAAACGTTTTGCCTCAGCGAGGTTCAGTTTCAGCTTCTCTCTGTCTTCTCTTGAAAGATCTCGTCTTAATGACCACATTTTCCCATCCTCATCACTTTGTAACTTTCTAGCATTCCTTAGTACTTCTTCCATCTGCTTGGCACCGTTTAGGGTGATCCTCAAAGGTCGATCTTTCCCTTTTACATATCTGCCTATTCTCCTGTAGTCGCACACATTCTCTTTGGTTGTAAGACCTTCCACGAGGCCAACAATTTTATCTACTACTTTTGCTTCTTCTACAGCTCAGCTCTTTCTGACCTAGATGTTATCTCCTTTTCTTTGCAGCCAAAAATTATCAGGGACTTACTCCGATCAACTGTGTTTTGCACCAACCTCGGGTTAGATGCCAATTCCTTTCTCACTTCCAGCCTAATGTTTGTTTTATCTTGGTTGCTGCATTTTTGGGCTTCCTTTACTGCTGCTTCCATTTTTTCCTTCTCCTTGGCCACTTGTGCATAAGTGAGTTGCATATCTTTCTTGCACTGTTCTATTCCCTGTGTAACTTCCTCCATCTGTGCTGACAAAAGCTGTTTCTCCTCTTGAATTTCCTTGCCTAGCCTATTGTAATCATTTATGTTTAAATTTGCTCTAACTTCTTCCAAAGCTATTTTTAAGAGTATATTTTCTTCTTCCATGGCTTTGCAATTTGTTTCCAATTGACTCTTTTCCTTGCGCAAGTCTTTCACTAAACCCTCAAGACCTAAAACTTTGCTATTCAAATGATCATTACTTTCTTTCAATTTACTAATTATTTCTACATGAGAGTTCACTATAGTATCTAATTTTACCAACTTGTTGTGTAGACTGCTAATATCAATGCTTTCTTCATTGAATCCCACAAAATCAAGCTCTGTTTTGTATTTCCTCTTGTCAGTGGCCATCTTGAATGTTCTTCTCTGCACTGTAAACACTATAGGGGCAACTTTTTCTCACCCAATTTTTCACTTCCCTTGGCACATTCCTATTATCTCATCTATTTTTCAAAAGCACTATACCTTTATGATCTCTGGGACACCACTCACTATCCTCAACCTGTACTACAATACTTAGGATTGTTGAAATATGCTGGAGCTCCTCTGATGCAAGTGTTGACCCTGGGGGTGTCACCTTTTTGTGTGTGTGGTGAACCCCGTGTATCCGCGGGCCGTTTAAATCTTGCGTAGTACTCCAACGCATCATATGATGCGATGCGCAATTTTCTGCAAGTCTGTCAAAGCATCATATGATGCGATGCGCAATTGAAGGGTTAAAACTGATGGGTGGATCACCGTCATGAGGGTCTGGAGCTATCCCTTCCTCCTTCCGGCGAGGGGGGAGCTGCGCAGACAGCAGCACGGCGACGTGTGACGTCATGCTCGTCACTTTTAGGGAAGTTCTATCCACTTGTTCGGCTTTTGGTAGCAATAATTTCACCAGAATAGGGGTATGTTTTGGGATGCTTACCTTTCTGGGTGCCAGACCCGGTCGATAGCAGACATAGAATGCTTCCAACCACACGGGGGTTTCTATAGGCCATTGCTCCCCATGTCTCTTGAGGGGGGGCCAGGTTCTGGCTGTGGTCCCCGGTAGGCCTAAGAACTCCATACACATGACTGATGCCAAAGTCTGACATTAGCATATCAGCCTGGATAAGCTCCAGGGAGCCTCTGGGTCTCACCCAGAAAATGGCGTTTCATTACTTTCAACCCTTTTTTCGTCTTGTTTTTTATACAAAATGGAGCAGCCTACCTGACATCACTGAACGAACATTTTTCTATAAAAAATTATAAACTTAAAAAAATTGAACAAATTTGAAAAAAAAAGAAAAATGTTATAAAGGTTTGTTCAGTGTATGTCAGGTAGGCTGCTCCATTATTTAAAATGTCAAATATCATATTGATGTTTTTCGGCGGTAGAACCGATTAATTTTATTTCCATTATTTTAAGTAGGGAAATTTCTTTCGAAAGACGAGCGTTTCACATGACGAGCTCGGTGCCGGAACGGATTAAATTCGGTAATTGAGGTTCCACTGTACTGTGTATGGTTATTTATGTTTGCATTTTATTAAATATCCTCTAACCTGTGGAGACAAGTTTCAGCGAATGTACTAAAGTGAAGAAACTAGAATTCTGATAAATATTTCAATTTGTATACAAATAAGTGAGTTTAATATAATTTATTTATGTTGCACAGTACAGTATGTGACAAACTGTATACAAATTAAATTTTGTGCTGTGACATATGGTCACAGCATCTCAAGATGGTATGCCCTCCATTTCCATGAGGGATTAACTTAGGCAGACCAGCATGTAAATTGTAACTTTAAATATTAAACTTATCAGTAGTACAACTGTTAGTGTCCTGCCCTCACTATCTTCACCATCACAACAACATCAGTGGTACAACTGTTAGTTTCCTGCCCTCACTGTCTTCACCATCACAACAACATCAGTGGTACAACTGTTAGTGTCCTGCCCTCACTGTCTTCACCATCTCCACAAACATGTATCAGTAGTGTTTCTACAGCTCCAAGTCTCTATGCCCTACCTGCACTTTCAGAAATGGCTCTTTAAAATTATACTGCATATGCAAAATTGTGTGTGTCAAGTGCATGGAAGACATTGTTATGGTCATACGGTATTCAGTATTTGAGTTAATGCACTTAATCAGCTATTTTTAATCACAGATACAAACGAATGTACAAGAGGAAGCATCCAGTGCGTGGACCTCTGCCTTGCAACACCTGACGGCCCAATCTGTGCTTGCGCAACTGGGTATGAGCCAGATAGTCAACAGAAAAACCTTTGTAATCCAATTACTAACTTTACTCAGGTATTCTTAATATTTTTATTTTTTATTTTATTTTAGGATATATCAAAGCTAGGGTAACATTGTGGTGGAGGTGTATGATTCTGACCTCTGGTGATGGGCAATGAAGATGGCCAGGCTGGTAAATGAATAGTTAGCGAGAGCTTTTCCTTGATGTTCAAGAATGTTGTCATGGGAGGGTGCTGAAGGGCTTTTGACTTTATTATGAATGTACCTTTTGTTGATGGTACTGGCCTGGAGTGAGGTATATTCCAATGACTCCTGGCATCTTTTATTAATTTCTGTAGTCAGGAACAGGTAGCCTGTACCTAGGCTCATCTAGGTCCTCTTTGGCTAACTACTGACTCTTCCTAGGATGTAGCCCACAACAGTTGGCTAACTCCAAAGTTCTTATTGACTGATGGATGAACAGAGGAATCGGGTAAAAGGCAGCGTGCCCAATTGTTTCGGTTCTTCTCGAGGATCGTACCCAGGTCACCTCGGTTGAGAACCAGGAAAGTAGACAACTATATTACATGTACAGATATATACAATACTGTACTTTATATGGCTATTTGAAGCAACAGATAACTTAGGGAGCAGCCAAGTAGCTATACAACTCACATATTACACCACTGGGTGTTGTAAATGTCACAAAACAAATGAGCTTATTATCCATAAAACTGTCTGTTAGCCTCCAGTGACTATGGGAGGAGTGTGGTCTAGCTCTTTATGCCCTGCCTCCTAGCCATATATGCGTGCCACTCTAATTACTCCTCTCCACATTAAAGTTATCATATTTTTCCTAAAGTTGTTGATGGATTTGGTTTCAAGAGCATCTTCCTTCATTGAATTCCACTTGCCGACCATTCGTAACAAGTACTAGTATGGTGGTATCACACAGGGATGTCTTGACCGGGTACAGCCTCAAGGCTTGACAGTACTAGAGCAAACCTCATGAGAGTTACCAAGGGTCCCATCAGAAAGTCAATTTTATTGTATCAAGTTCTGGGTTTTTGGTATTTCACTTTGAATTTGAAGAGAGATTATGATTTAATTCAGTCTACAGCTAAATATTAAATATTTTTCTGTGGAGAGCCCTTCCTGCTCCCCTGAGCTTACCGGGCTGATATGTATGTATTAGACCGTGGCATCAGTCAATTCGAATGGAGTTCTATACCTACTGGGGACCATGAACCAGAACCTGGCCCCCCTCAGTGAGGTACGAGGTGCAGTGGCCTATAGAAACCCCTATGAAGTTGGAAGCATTCTATGTCTGCCATATACCGGGTTAGGCATCCAGGAAGGTATGGGTCCCAAAAGAAACTACAGCTGGATAAAAATTGCGACTGAAAACCGAACTAGCAAGCAGAACTCATCAAACAGAAAACAAGCAAACAAGCATGATGCCACCATCACTGCTGCGCCACTGTCTGCGCAGCTCTCCCCTCCTCGGGAGGTGGAAGGGTAGCCCCAGATCCCCCACGCCGGCTATCCAACCCCAGTTCTGAGGCTGGTGTGTTGAGTGGTGGTCGTTCGACTCTACTCCGATCCTTGTGCAGTGCTATGCTCTGTGGTGTTTTGTTGCAATGTGGTGGTGTGCAAACCAGAAGAAATTTAAGAAGTACAGGGGCTGCATGCACCTAGGGGTCACCTTCCCCAGGTGCCCTGTAAGTACTGCCCTTGCGGTGTGGGGTTACCTTCCATAAACTGTTCAGGGACTACCTCTGCAGGGTTCTTTTGCTGCTTGGTGATTGCCTGCCCTTGGGGTCAACTGGAACTTTCTTGCCACTGTTTATCCTTGGGTAGGAGGTAGTATCGTCACTGACAGGGGCGCAAGGTACTGTGCAGCTGTCTTATATTATGCATAGTGGCTGGGTCTGTTCCTTTTGGAGACATTGAGATTTTGCTGAGTTTTTTTTTTTTTTTTTTTTTTTTGACAGGTGGGGGGGGGGGGTCCGCCTGTTGTGGCTACAGGACCACTTGTATTATTTTGGTGGCCCTCCGCTAGGCCCTCCACGTGATTGTACACGTCACAGGGGTTCAGCTTTTGTTTGTTTGTTCGGTAGTTCTGGGATAAATGGTTAGCAGTACCTTACCTGGTCTGCCCTTAACAGTCAGCCTAAGGGCCCTGGAAAACCCCATTGGGGCTCATTGATCCAATGTATGCATCCTCTAAGTCCCACCTCACTAAGTGCGAATTTGGAAGTTGCTCTGTTCCCTTGTCTCAGGGTGGTTTTCACCGTTTTTGCCTCCGCCATGCTGCCTGTTGGGTTAATGACACCTTTGACCGGAAGTCTTGCGAGTTGTATTTCTTACTTGTACTCCAATTCACCCAGTCCACTGATAACGATATTTGGGTGCTGGCAGCTTCAGCATTGCATGCGAGGTTTAGGTTGCTGCAATGCGCTAAGTTGGTTGCCTTTCCGTATGCCCTGAGGTTGCCCCTATTTGGTTATTGGGACCCCGGACTTTGGGGGCGTTAGTCACTTCGACTTTGGTTTTGTCCACGTCCCCTTCTGTTCCTCATTCTGTTCCCTCCCCCCCTCCCCTTCCCGTTGCCGGCTCTCAAATGTCTGAGGGTTTTGGAGTCTGAGCTGGGCTTACACATGACTGATGCCAAAGTCTGACATTAGCATATCAGCCTGGTAAGCTACGAGGAGCCTCTGGGACTCACCCAGAAAATGGCATTTCATTACATTCAACGCTGGTTTTTTTTAGCTAAAGTAATTCTATTGCTTGAAATTAATAATAATTTTAAATTGTTGAGCATTTAAACAAAATTTAAATTGTAGAACATTTGAAATATTTTCAGCCAAGCCTATGCAGCGAAGGCCAATTTCAGTGTAAGAAGAATTTACGGTGCATTGACGAACGTTACCTGTGTGATGGTGACAATGACTGCTTGGACAACAGTGATGAGGACACGTCATCGGGGGGAGTTTGTGGTAATGCATCATACACCATATTGTGATAGATGAATGTATATTTAGGGCCACATAATAGGATCAAACCCTCGTCCCTAAATTCCTCAAGGGAATTTGACTTATCATCTGCATATATGTTTCAAATTTCAAAAATACATTTTATCATGTTATCTCAATTTTAATATACAAAAATTGGCCAGCAAATAACACTTATTGTGACGTTTATGATTTTTGACCTTTCATATTCTTATGAAGTCACTCTGCAGTAGGGTAACATGGTAGGCAGTGGTAGGTGATATAAGGAGTTGAAACTTACTGCCAACAATCAGAATTTTTTTAAACCTCTCTATTGAGTGCTTTCATATAATCAATCCTTCCACACTATTCTATTAGAAATAAAGTTAAACGGTTAAACAGTAAAACATTTTTGAAGACAAGATTCAAACCTGCAGGATCCTTCCTTCCTAAACATGTCACATTTCTCCTATGATTAGGATAGGGTTCAGTGTGTGCTGGTATTCCCAGACTGGAGGAACTTCGTATGTATGGTAAACTGTGTTTCATTACGTATATTCTACATCGGTCTTTAGGGAGAATAAACCAAATTGAATTAATATTTTCCGTGGGGAGCCCCTACGGCTTCCTGGAACTTATGGGGCTAATGTATTTCATATTAGACCGGGACATTAGCTATGGAGTTCAGACCTACCAGGGACCAGTGCCTCAACCTGGCCCCTACAGAGAGGTTGCAGGGAGCAATGGCCCTGGAAAACCCCCTTGTGTTTGGGGTTTTTCCTTATTTGCCATCGACTGGGGTTAGGCACCGAGAAAGGTAGGCATAACAAAACAAACCTCACATGGTTAGAAACTGACAACAAAAAATGAACAGAGATGTAGAACTCCCTACAATCTCAAGGAAACAAGCAAACAAACAAACGTAACACACTACTGCCACGCCGCTCATCCGCGCAACCCTCCCCTCGTTGAGAGGGGGGAGGGGGCCCTGGACCACACTGTGTCAGCTGCCTAGCACTCCAGTTCATAAGCTAATGTCAAGAGGGACAGACGCTTCTCTGGCCTCAGTTTCCTAGGCGGTGTTTGCCTCAGTGGTGCTCACTGCCGTGTTTTGTGTTGTGTGGTGGCCAGGTGTTCCTAATCAGTACCGAGGCTGCATGTGCTTTGGGGCTTCCTTCCCTAAGCGCCCTGTGAGTACTGCCCCCTGCGTGCCAGGGTTATCTTCCCTGGGGCGTTTGGGACCCATTCCCATAGGGGTTCTTGCTGCTCGGCATTTGCCTCGCCCTTGGGGCCAGCTGGGGCTTGGGGCCCTTCTTTGGCCTTGGGTAGGGACTGGTATTGTGCTGATTAGGGCATCAAGGTGTTGTGCCACCTGGTACCTACGTGGCGGCCCTTTCCTGTTGCCTCTGGGGACAGTGTACTTTTGTGGGGTTTTTCTTTTGTTTTTGTTTTCATTTGCCTGGTGGGGGTCTGCCTAGTGTGGCAATAGTTCCACTAGTAGTGTTTGGTGGCCCTCTGCTAGGCCCCCATGATTGTACATGTTGCAGGGGTTTTCAGTGTTGGCATCTACCCCTTTTTAGCTTGGGATGTTAACTGGTTAGCAACACCTAGCCTGGGCTTTCCGTAGCAGTTAGCCTACGGGCCCTGGAAACCCCTGTCGGGGCTCTGTGGACCACTGGATGTGTCTTCTGGGTTCCAACCCGTCTTGTGCGGGTTTGTTAGTTGCTGTGCCCTTGTCTCAGGGTGACAGTTGCCACTTTTACCTCTGTCATGCTGCCTGTTGGGTCACTGACACCTTTCAGATTATCTTGAGATGATTTTGGGGCTTTTTAGTGTCCCCGCAGCCCGGTCCTTGACCAGGCTTCCACCCCCCAGGAAGCAGCCCGTGACAGCTGACTAACACCCAGGTACCTATTTTACTGCTAGGTAACAGGGGCATAGAGTGAAAGAAACTCTGCCCGTTGTTTCTCGCCGGTGCCTGGGATTGAACCCAGGACCACAGGATCACAAGTCCAGAGTGCTGTCTACTCGGCCGACCGGCTCCCCAAACCCGGAGCTCCCTTGACCCGGAGTCTTGCAAGTTGTATTCTCTGCTTGTTCTCCAGTACTCTCGTGATGTTCTTACTGTTCAGAGTACAGGCGTCATCCGCGTTGCAAGCTCGGTTTAGGTTGCTGCAACACACTAGGTTGGTTTCCCATCTGGATGCCCTGGGGCCGCCCCATTTTGGTCATGTGCTGTTCGCCCCTTTCCCCTCCCTGTCCCCGGCTCCTGACCGTCTGCGGGTTTCGGGGTCAGGGCGGAGTTTAGTAGGTACCAAGACTCGGGCGACTTCGGGGGCTGCTCCGTTCGGGTTGGGGACAGAGGTTTTCGAGCCTGTTCCTCCTGCCATGGCTTCTGCGTCTTACCAACGACCTTTTCTTTGCTGCCTTTCCCCTGGACTCTTTCTTTCTTTAAGGGCAGAGGGTGTGGAGGATGGCTCTGCCCCGGGGCCTCTGTTGCGGGTTCCCGGGGTTGTGAAGGATGCCCACTAGCAGTTCTGGGGCTGTTTGCCCCTGCCTGGGTTTTCTGCTTCTGGGGGGGGGGTTTTGTCTCTCTCATCTGCTCACTTCATTCATTTGCAGGCGTGGTTTCAGATCTATTGCATCGGTCACGGCTCCTTGTTCTGTAGCCATTTTCTTTTCTGCGGGTTGCCCCACTTGGCCACCTGGGTGGCACTGCGGTTTGTTTACCGGTGCCTGGGGTGTGCGAGCTTGCTTTTTGGGTGAGTATTTTCACCTCTTTCGGACGTTTTATCCTCCTGTTGCCATTTCTTTGTTTTTTCTGGGGTGTTCCTCCCATCTTCTGTTCTTCTGGGAACGCTTGGGTGTTTGTTTTACACCGGGTTTTGTGTTTTCTGTCTGTTTGGGTCTGGGCCCTGAGGTTTGGGCTACGTGTCTGTCTGTTTATGCTTGCTTCCACACCTTGTCCCGGTCCGTCTAATTACCACAAGTTACACAAGCTTCACAAAGCTTCCTGGCAATATGTTAGTAATGAATAAATATGATATATTTACTCATTATAATGTTGGTGCTGAATGTACAACATGAGAAAACATACTTTTAATCTGAAAAAGTATATTTTTATTAAGTAATTAGACAAAAATAAAGAGCTGGTGACGCCAAATAAAGTCGACGATCCAAGCGTTGGTTAGGTTAGGTTAGGTTAGGTTAGGTTAGGTTTGGTTTGGTTAAGTTAGGTTAGGTTAGTTTAGGTTAGGTCAGCCTAACCTAACATATCATATTTATTCATTACTAACGTATTGCCAGGAAGCTTTGTGAAGCTTTGTGAAGCTTGTGTAGCTTGTGGTAATTAGACGGAACCCCTTGTCCCTTGGTTTTCGGTCCGTTTTGGTCGTTTCACTGGAGGTTCTGTTGTCTGAGGTAGAGTTACCTGTACCTCTCCCCTAGGTCCAGCTGTTGCGTCGGGTTCTGGCTTAATGGAGTTCTTCCCAAGGAGTGTTGACCTCATGGCCCCTTGGTGGCCGGCCCAGTTTGTTTTCAGATGCTGCTTGATCGGTGTTCGAACCCGGGGCGTTTCCAGCGACTCCGCCTCTTTCGGCAGGTCAGAACGGTCTGGTACGTGGCTGGTTCAGCCTTCTCCTCGGCTCTTCGCATCTGGCCTTTTGGCGCGGGTATATCACCATCTCTGTGGTGATCACGTGGCTTTGTTGATGGTGTCCCACCAGCGAGCTTCGTCACAGCGACAGTATGAAGTTTCCTGGCGTTTCTATTCGCCATTTTCTTGCTCTTTCTTGGTTTTCCCGAACCGTTATTGATACTTCTTACTGTTGCCTCGTATTGTGCAGTGCTGGCGGAGCCGTTCTAGCTTACTTTCGGGGTGGACGTCACGTCCGCCCCGTTCCGTATGCTTTCTTGTATTGGTAGTGGTCCTAGTACGTAGTCTTTGTGGTAGCCCCTTTGGTTCAAGACTGTTTTTCAAAGGTCCTATATATGTTGGCGTTGTCCTCTGGGGGTCGGGTCAGGGAGCTTCCGGCTCTCCTCCGGCGCAGGGATTTCTGCTGTTTTGGTTCTGGTGGTTGGTTTGTACGTTTACAGCCTTCTCCATCTTTTCTGGCGAAGGCCGAGACGGCTGCTTTCCAGAGGGGTCCTTGGGTTATTGATGCTTGGTTGGTTCAGCCGGGGGTGCGTCATGTGTTGTGTCCGGTTACGGCTCTTCACCGTTACCTGCATACCATGGCTGGGGATGCGCTTTGGGTTGATCTGATTTCCCCCATTCCCATTTCCAGGGCTCGGGTCTCCCAGGTCGACCGCAGGGTTAAGTCTAGCCAGCCTGTGGTCCAACTTCACGCCCCCTTGCCATTCGGACATTTGCAGCTTTCGCTGCCATGTTGGTAATGTGTCTTGGGCTTATTTCGGGCGCAGGAATTTGGAGGTCATACAGGTTCCTGGCCGCCCATTATTTTGTGAGCATGTCTGCCTCTGGGCGTTCTGGTGTTGCTTTGGGTCACAGGTTGCAGCCTGTTGTCTCATCTACGTGTTGCAGAGTTTGTGGCAGCCATCTCCTGGGTCATCCCTTTCTTTTCCTTCTCTTTGGGTATTAAGCTCCAGGGAGCAGTAGGGGCTCCCCACAGAAAACCAGCATTGAATGTAATGAAACTCGATTTTCTGGGAGAGCCCCAGAGGCTCCCTGGCAACCCTCCCTCCCACTGGTCAGCGGTTTTTTCGTGTTTGTTGAAGCTTAGCTTCTGAACTGGAGTGCTGTGCATCTGGCGCGGTGAGGTCCAGCCCATCCCCTCCCCCTCTCGGGAAGGGGAGGGCTGCGTGGATGAGTGGCGTGGCATTAATGTGTTATGGTTGCTTGGTTGCTTGTTTCCTTGGGCCAGATTCACGAAGCAGTTATGCAAACACTTACGAACCTGTACATATTTTCTCAATCTATGGCTGATTTGTTTACAATTATTAAACAGTTAATAAGCTCCGAAACACCAGGAGGCTGTTTACAACAATAACAACAGTTGATCGGCAAGTTTTCATGCTTGTAAACTGTTTAATAAATGTAACCAAAGCCATCAAAGATTGAGGAAAGATGTACACGTTCGTAAGTACTTGTGTAACTGCTTCGTGAATCTGGCTCCTTGGGATTGTAGGGAGTTCTACCTCTCTGTTCATTTTTTTTTTTTATTTCTTACCATGTGGGGTTTGTTTTGTTATGCCTACCTTTTTTTCCCCGGTCGATGCCAGATAAGAAAAAACCCAACCATGGGGGTTTTCCAGGGCCATTGCTCCCTGAAACCTCTCTGAAGGGCCAGGTTCTGGCGCTGGTCCTTGGTAGGTCTGAACTCCATAGCTAATGTCCCGGTCTAATATAACATACATTAGCCCGATAAGCTCCAGGGAGTCTCCGGGGCTCACCCAGAAATGGCATTTCATTACATTCAGCGCTGGTTTTTTCAGAGGCTGCTCAGTGTCATAAAGACATGTTTCAGTGTGGTAATAATCAGTGCATCGATGCGTTCTGGGTGTGCGATGATGACCGTGACTGTGAAGATGGGTCAGACGAGAGTCCTGAGGAGTGCAACCATCCACATTGCCCTGCAGATAAGTTCCGGTAATGAAAGTCCAAATGTTGTATATTCTGTAATTGGCCGTTTAAAATATTTGTTATTATTGGTAATGCATATTGTGTTTTGTTTTTATTGAAGAATTTTATATATCATGCAAATACCTTTCTGTATTAACCTTTTGAAGGGTGATTCAGTAAACCAGGCATCAATCCAGTCATCCTATGTTGGATTTTCTTATGGTAATCAATGTCCACTTAGTAATGAGTGGGATAATTAGAGGATGATGTTCGATCATTTATTGCACGTCTGGTTATAAGTCTGAGCACTGTATTGTTATGTTATGTCTGTTCACACACTGCTATTTATGTCTCAGCTCACTGCCAGTCATGTCCCCAAAGTCTCTGATGCAACTCGACTTTCCCAAATCTTTATCACAAACCCGGTAGACACTACCACTAAGGCTACGCCTTAGGCAAACAAATGTAACTGGTTTTCCGAGCAATGACTGGGAAAGGGGTAACGAGACCAGATGCATGCACAGATAGGCTGACCATAACCCATGCATGCACCAGGATTTGATGAAAACTTGTGCAAAAATCGTACCACGAGAGTTGCCAGGGATTGGTTGGTCAAGGAGTTCACTACACGGGCTACAGTAATATGCAGCAATGACTGGTGCCCATAACTCAAGAAACATTTCAATAAACTGTAAAAGGTGCAAGGCATGCTACAAAATGGCTTCCAGAACTGAAAAACAAAAATTATGAAGAGAGACTAGAGATGTCAAATACTGTATGCCAAAACTGGAAAATAGAAGAAAAAGAGGCGATATGATCACCACTTACAAAATAATAACAGGAATCAACCAATTGACAAAGAGGAATTCTTGAAATCAGCAACCTCAAACAGAAGCAGTCATAGATTCAAGCTAAAGAAACAAAGGTACAAAAATATTAGAAAGTTTTCTTTGGCAAACAAAGTAGTAGACACTTGGAAGGAGTTAAGTGAGAAGGTGGTGAAGGCCAAAACTGTCATTAGTTTTTAAGCGTTATATAACAAAGAGTACTGGGAAGACGGGACACTACGAGCGTAGCTCCCATCATGTAACTACACTTAAGTAATTACATATACACTTATCTACTGGACCATGATGGGCTTATATATCATAGATATGTCATGTAATTGTGATTTCATTGTGTATTGCTGAATATTATATTTTTATTTCTGTTATTATGTTTCCTCTGATTACATAATGTGTTTTATCAGGTGTCAGGTGTCTCGGCGCTGCATTGCTCAGTCTTGGGTCTGCGACATTGACAAGGACTGTGGCTCTGGTGATGATTCAGATGAACATGCAGCTTGTGGTAAGATATGAATCCTTTTTGCACTCAAGTTATAATGCATTCATTGTTTTCTGTAATTACCATATTTGCCAGTGTATAAGATGCACAATTTTGGTCCACCAACCGAATATATATATTGTATTTACATGGGCAAAAGCATATGTTTTCTATGGAGAGCCCCTTTGACTCCCGGGAGTTATACTGGGCTTATGTGTGTATATTAGACCGTGGCAACAATCAATCGAAGGAGTTCAAGGCCTACCGGAGACCAGCTCCAGAACTTGCAAGCCCTCAGAGAGGCACAAGGAACAAGGGCTTATAGATACCCCCGTGTAATTTGGAGCAGTCTATGTCTGCCATCTACTAGGTCAGGCACTCAGAAGGTAGGAATTCCAAAACAAACTACAGCTGGTTAAAAATTGCAAACCTAAACCGAACTAGCAAGCAGAACTCCCCAATCAAAAACAAGCAAACAAGCATGATGTTATCACAGCTGCTGCGCTGCTGTGGTGCAGCAAGACTAACAACCTCAAGTCCGGATCCCTATAACCAAACCGGGGCACCTGCAGGGCATCTGGAAATGCAATTAACCTAGAGCGCTGCAGCAACCTAACCATGCATGCAACGCGCAGATGCTGCCGGTACCCAATCAACAGTATTATCAGACTGGGTGAACTGGAGTACACACAAGGAACACTACTCGCAAGACTCTGAGTCAAAGGTGTTATCGACCCAATAGGCAGCATGGCGGAGGCAAAGATGGTGAATGTCACCTTGAGACGGGGGGGACAGAGCAACCTACAAACTCGCACGAAGCGAAGTGGGCAGAGGTCTCCTCCATCGGACCAATGAGCCTCAATGGGGGTTTCCAAAGCCCTTAGGCTGACTGCTAAGAGAAGCCCAGGCAAGGTAAGGCTAAACGGTTATCCCAGAGTTACCAAGTGTGAGATTATCCCTTGAGGTGAATAGGTTACAAGTATTTATTGGCCAGATGGGCTCTTTGTAGTGCTCAAAGTAATAATTGAATAGCACCACGTGGGCACAGAGGTGACCTTAATAATAATACNATATGTTTGCTTGTTTACTTGTCAATTGAGGGAGTTCTACCTCGTTCACTTTTCGTTTGCATTTTCTTACCTTGTTTGGTCTTGTTTTGTTACGTCGACCTTTCTGGGTGCCTAACCCCAGTCGATTGCAGATGAGGTAAACCCCCAACCACAGGGAGGTTTCTAGGGCCATTGATCTCTGCACTTCTTCTGAGGGACCAGGTTCTGGCTCGTGGTCCCGGGTAGGCAAAACTACATTGACTGAAGCCCTGTTTAATGTATCGCATAATAGCCAGATAGCTCCAGGGAGCCTCCGGAGCTCACTCAGAAAATGGCGTTTCATTACACTCAACATTGGTTTTTTATAGTGCTATATTTTGTTGAATTATATTTATAAGTTGCACATATTGTAATTATTAAATAATTAGTTTTTCTTAGCCATTCTGTATTAAGATGTGTATAATCAATCCATTTTCAAAACTTCATTTATAAATTTTTATACACTTTTCACTGAGTTTGTTTACACAAAATTACAGTACATAATATTTGTTGATTCATAGTGTGTTGGGTAAGTTCCAATTCATCATGGTCCGTCTTCAGTGTGCCTCTGTCGACAACTTGGAGGACTAATTGGGCAATACCGCAGCCCTCTCAGAATGGTCTCAATTGTGAGTACTAATGTCTCTTGCCTACAATTTTAATAATAAATTTAATTAATAAATAACCCATCCTTCACATTGGAAAAGACATTGAATGCGTCAACATTTCGGTTCGTCCTGGACCCGTAATATGTCATGACATGATTTGATAGGAAAACAAAAGTGATGACAGCTTTGTATGTCCTGGACCCTTATCATGTTTTGATATACCTGAGTTTACCCGAGAGCCACTAACACTAGTGGCCTCAGTGAGGACAGGAAGCTGGCAGCTTGTTGAAGGTCCCCCCCCCCCATTTCCTTGATCATTTCCCTCACAGAAATGATCATCAGGTAAACTGTAAATGCCAGCCTACTGTAGGGTGTATAGACCTAGTCTGCGTTTGTACAGTAAACACCCAGTGCCCTTAGCTTTGTCTGTGATTGATGTATTTATCCGCTGGTGGAAGAATAATCATGGAATTTACCATTTTTTGACTACAGCTGTATTGTTATACAACAAAATATCTCAGGAGCTTACTGAGCTCGGTGCTGGAACGGATTAAACTCATTAATCGAGGCGCCACTGTTTATACATATATATCTGTGTTCTTGGTGGTACCTCCTGCTAGGCCCCCGTGAGTGGACACATCCCGGGGGTTCAGCTTTTAGAAGTTTGTTTGGTAGTCTTGGGAGCCAGTTCACAGTAGTAGGCTTCCCTTAGCATGTTATCAAGGTTAAGGGCCCTGGGATACCTCGCGGGGGATCCATGCCCGCCAAACACACACCGAAACTACGACGTTGGTACAACGTTCGAACAAGTTTTAACACCTCCTAACCAGTTATAACAACCAATATAGCAAGTTGTAACAACGTTCTAATACGTCATAAACACGTTAAGCCAAGATGTAACAACTTTATTACAAGTTGTAACAAGCGGAAAATAGAGACAGTTTCGGTTTGTGTTTCCAGGGTGGTCAGATAGATGTGACCCTTGAGTCCCCTCTTGGTTCGTGTGAAGTTATTGGCTGCTCTGTCCCCTTGTCTCATGGAGACAATCACTGGTTGTGCCTCCGCCATGCTGCCTGTTGGGTCGGTGATTCTTTTGACTTGGAGTTGTGTGACGTTTGTTGTTTGTATGTGCTCCAGTTCACCCAAGCTACTGATCATGATATGAGGGTGCATTCAGCAGCTGCTTTGTATGCTAGGTTTAGGTTGCTGCAGTGCGATAGGTTGGTTGCTTCCCCGGATGCCCCAAGACTGCCCCGTTTTGGTTTTTAGGGATCTGAACTTGGGGTGGGAGTCGCTTCGACTTTGGTTCTATCCGCCCCTCCTAGTCCTTTCTCTTCTGTTGTGCTTCCGGTTCCTTCTCCCCTTGCTTCTGGCTTCGAAATATCTGAACGATATCTGAATATCTGACCCTGCCCCGAGTCGGGGCAGGGTCTAGTTGATGTTGAAACTCGGGCGGTCTCGGGGGAAGTCGCCTTCTGGGGTGGCGGCAGAGGCATTCGAGCCTGGTCCTCCAGCCGGAGCTTCTGGGTTTGACCAGTGGGCCCCTTTCGTTCCTGCTTTTTTGGTGGCTCCTGCCTTTTCTTTGAAGCTGGGGGTTTGGAGAACAGCTTTGCCCTGGGTCCTTGGGGTGAGGTTCCTGGGATGGGGGAGGGGTTGACTTGGGGGCCTTGGGCCCCGTTGGACCCCTCCTGCGTTTTGTACCCTTGGAGTGGGGCTTGGTGTTACAAGGAGTGGTTTTCTGTGGGGAGCCCCTACGGCTCCCTGGAGCTTATCGGGCTAATGTATGTTATGTTAGACCGGGACACTAGCTATGGAGTTCAGACCTACCAGGGACCAGCGCCAGAACCTGGCCCCTTCAGAGAGGTTTCAGGGAGCAATGGCCCTGGAAAACCCCATATGGTTGGGGGTTTTCCTTATCTGCCATCGACCGGGTTAGGCACCCAGAAAGGTAGTCTGGGTGCCTAAGTAATCACTTTACTGCCGCGCCGGTTGTCCGCGCAGCCCTCCCCTCCCCGGGAGGGGGAGGGGGGCCCCGGACCTCACCGCGCCGGCTGCCGTCAGTTCGTAAGCTAGTGTCAACCGGGATACACGCTTCTCTGGCCTCAAATTCCTTGGCGGTGTTTGCCTCGTGTGGCGTTCTCTGCTGTTTTTGTGGTTTGCGGTGGCCAGGAGTATTTCATCAGTGCCGGGGCTGCATGCGTCTAGGGGTTCCCTTCCCTAGGCGCCCTGTGAGTACTGCCCTTGCGTGTCAGGGTTATCTTCTCTGGGGCGTTCGGGAACCGCTCCCGTAGGGGTTCTTGCTGCTCGGCATTTGCCTCGCCCTTGGGGCCAGCTGGGGCTTGGGGCCCTTGTTTGGCCTTGGGTAGGGAGTTGGTGTTGTGCTGGTTAGGGCGCCAAGGTGTTGCACTGCCTGCCACCTACGCGGCGGCCGGTTCCTGTTGCCTCTGGGGACGGTGTACTTTTGCGGGGTTTTCTTTTGTTTTTATTTTCTTGCCTGGTGGGGGTCTGCATAGTGTGGCTATAGTTCCACTAGTAGTGTTTGGCAGCCCTCTGCTAGGCCCCCGTGCTTGTACACGTCCCGGGGGTTTTCAGTATTAATCTTTACCCTTGTTTTCGGGTTTCTTAACCGGTTAGCAACACCTTGCCCGGGCTTCCCGTAGTTGCTAACCTACGGCCCTGGAAACCCCTGTCTGGGCTCGGGAGACCATTGCATGTGTCTTCCGGGTACCAACCCGTCTTGTACGGGATCGTTGGTTGCTGTGCCTTTGTCTCTAGGTGACAGTCGCCATTTACCTCCGTCATGCTGCCTGTTGGGTCCCTGACACCTTGACCCGGAGTCTTGCGAGAGAGTTTCTCTGCTTGTTCTCCAGTACTCCTGATGTTATTGCTATTCAGAGTACAGGCGGCATCCGTGTTGCAAGCTAGGTTAGGTTGCTGCAACATGCTAGGTTGGTTTCCCACTCGGATGCCCCGAGGCCGCCCCGTTTTGGTTCGGTGCTGTTCGCCCTCCTCCCTCCCTGTTCCCGGTTCCGGACTGTCTGCGGGTTTCGGGGTCGGGGCGGGGTTTAGTTGGGCAGAGGCTCGGGCGGTTTTCGGGGGCTGCCCCATTCGGGTTGGGGGACGGAGGTTTTAGAGCCTGTTCCTCCAGCCAAGGCTTCTGGGGCTTACCAGCGGCCCGTTTCTTGCTGCCTTTCCCATGGACTCTTTCTTTTCTTTAAGGGCGGAGGGCTTGGAGGACGGCTCTGCCCCGGGGCCTCTGTTGCTGGTTCCCGGGGCTGTGGGGGATGCCTGCTAGCAGTTCTGGGGCGGTTTGCCCCTGCCGGGGTTTTTCTGCTTTTGGGCGGAGTTTTTAGCCCATCCAGTCTGCTTGCTTCCCACTTTTGCTGGCGTGTTTTGTCTCTTAGCGTCCAGCACAGCCCTGCTGGCGGCCATTTTCGTCTGCCTGTTTCCCGGCGTGGCCACCAGGGCGGCGTTGCGGTTTGTTTACATACGCCTGGGTGTGCGAGCGAGCGTCTGGGGTGAGTTTTTCACCCTTTTTTCAGGGGGTTTTCTTCTCCTGTTGTCGTTTTTTTTTTGCTTTTCTGTTTTTTTCTGCCCGTTACTGTTCCTTTGGGTGTTTATTTCCACCGGCTTCTGGGCCCATGGGTTTGGGCTCAGTGTTTCTGGCTGTTAGGCTTGCTCCCACACCTTGTCCCTCGGTTTTCGGTCTGTTCTGACTGTTTCCCAGAGGGTTCTGTATGGGGCTGCGCTTGCCTTTTGTGGTGTTCTCCGCCGGCAATTGTGGTGGTTTGGCTTCCCCTGGTTCGATTCTGGGTTCCTTTGGGTTCTTTGGTTTCGTTCCAGAGGTTTCTTCCTCTTGGGCCCCCTTTTTGTGGGTTCAGGGGGCTTTGTTTCCTCATGTGACCTGGTTCTGCCTTCTGGGTTCCGGGGTCTTCCTGGCTTGCAGACTGCTCTTTTGGGTCTAGGCACATGTTGTTGTGCTGGGCCTTTGGGGTTTTGCTGTCGAGGTGGGCCTTTTGATGCAGTTTAGTGCCTTCTTTGCCTAGCCGGTGTGGTGCTCTGCCCACTGGTCGGCAACTTGTACTTTACATTTACATTGTATGTACTCGCCTCGTTGTGCTTGCGGGGGTTGAGCTTTAGCTCTTTGGTCCCGCCTCTCAACCGTCGTTCGACAGGTGTACAGGTTCCTGAGCCTGTTGGGCTCTATCATCCCTACACTATAAACTGTGTAGGGAGTCAGCCTCCGCCACATTGCTTCCTAATGCCTGGGTGTATGCTTGTGCATGTGTACGCTGTGTGTGTGTGTGTGCATGTGTATACATGTCATATCTTGTTTGTGTATATGTATATGCATAATGTGTATGTGTACTTTTATTTTATTTTTTTTTTTTTTTTTTTTTTCTCTGTTGGCGGGGTGCTGGGGAGCAGCTTGCTCTATTGCCTCTCGCATGGTCCTGCTGTTGGGCGCTTTGCGTCGTCTTCCGGCCTCTGGTGGCATCGGTGACGGCTTCTCCCCCTTTTGGGGGTTCAGAGCTGGCGGGGGGGCTTCTTCCCTGCGTTTCGTGTCATCTTCGTGGGTACGTTGGACGTGGTCGGTCCGTCCCTTCCTTCTGGGGTCCGGCTTCTGTTGGGGGCCGGGTGCCTGGATGGTGGCCCTGGACCTCCAGGTCACCTCTTGGCGCGTTCCTCCCAGGTTTTTCTGGGTCTGGCACGGTTGGTGGTGGGGCTTCCGGCTGGCTGCTTTTGTTTATGTATAATTAATATTTTCTATAAAAATATATAGATATAATTAAAAGTAAAATTTATATATATATAATAATATATACTATAAAAATAAAATATATAATTAAAAAGCTGCCTATTTTGTGCTGAGCACTTTGAAATTTTTGCATCTTTCCGATCTTGGTTCCCTGTCTGTGTCTGAGATTCGGTGTCTGGCTACCTCGACGTCTGGCTGGTATGGGCTCCCAGTCAGTCCGCATGTCTGCTCGCCAGGGGTGTGGTTCCTTCCAGATCGCCGGTTTGGTGTCCTGGTGATCGGGAGGTTTTTCCATATGTTTCCATCCCGGGTTCGGGCCTGGTCCTTGTTTAGGGCTATTGGGCCACTCATTCTTTCCCTCCAGACGTGTTCCTGCAGCTGTGGTCCCGCTTCGGCGGTGCATGAGACGGTCTCGGGTTGCTCAGCGGTTGCTTGAGCGGTTGTGCGGGAGTCTGAACTTCGCCGTGCTAGTCTACCGCCGGGTCGGGTTTGGCTGCGGCGTCTGTTTTGGTTCCTTCGGGGATTTCCTTTCCGCCTCTCTCGCGATCGTTGGGTTCTCCCTCCGGGGGTCTTTTGTCGGTTGCTGCGTCACCGGCTTCCTCTTCGGGGTTTTTCAGGGTTCGGTGCCTTGGCGCCTTCCCGAGCCCTCGCTCGTTGTGTTCACGGACGCGTCGTCTCTTGGCTGGGGCTTTGTGACCAGTGCTCACCAGGCAGGCCAGGGACGGTGGGGTTCGTCCTTCCATCGGGCTCACAGCACGGTTCGGGAGTTCGCAGCTGTCTGGTTCGCGCTTCGGAGGCTTCGGGTCGCTCGGGGATCGCCCTTTACCTCCGTTTGGACTGTACTCCAGTGGTTCCTTGCCTGAACTGCGGGGGTTCTCTTCAGTCCTTAGCTCTTGGGATTGTCCCTGTGAGTGGTTCGTCTGCCGGTTCCCGGGGTTTGGCTCTCCGTGTGGTTCACGTCCGGGGAGTGTCCAACGTTCTGGCGGACGGTCTGTCTCGCTCCCCTCTCCACGGGGTGGACGGTCGACGACGACTCGTTCATTGGATCTGCCAGACGTACGGTCTCCCAGATGTGGACCTCTTCGCGTCGGTGTGGTCTCGGCGTCTCCCGATGTGACGCCTTCCCCGACTGCGCAGCGTTCGCGGTGGATGCCTTTCGGCGGGACTGGTCTAAAGGGGGTTCCCTGTACCTCTTCCCTCCGGTCCAGCTGTTGCTTCGGGTTCTGGTTCATTGGAGACATTCCCAGGGAGAGTACTCCTTGTGGCCCATTGGTGGCCGGCCCGGCTTTGGTTTCCGGTGCTGTTGACTCGGTGCCCGAACCCGGGACGTTTACCGCGGCTCCGCCTCTTTCAGCAGGTCGGTCCGCTCTGGTACGGGCTGGTTCGACCTTCTCCTCGCTCTTCGCGTCTGGGGTTTTTGACGCGGGTGTCACCAATTCTATGGTGATCAGGTGGCTTCGTTGATGGTGTCCCACCTGAGAGCTTCGTTTCGGCGACAGTATGGATTTCCTGGCGTTCTTTTCGCCATTTTCTGGCTTTTGTAGGTTGTCTTTCTTTCGGATCAGGTTTTGTCCTTTCTTTCTTGGATTGTTCAGGACGGTCGATTGATGCCTGATACTGTCGCCTCGTCTCGTGCGGCGCTGGCGGAGCTGCTCGAGCTAGCTTTCGGGGTCGACGTTACATCCGTNTCTGACATAGGCCGGCAACTAGACAAAACTGCCTGCAGAAAATGCAACATCGCAGACTGCAAACAGCAATGGACAAAAAGGGGATGAAAATCTAAGAGCCAGGACCCAAGCTGATTCTAAAAAGTGGATAAGCACTGCCTGTCAGCACGCGAGGCGAGAAGCAAAGTACAGAGACATCGCTTCCTTCAGAATCGGCGCAACAACTTCAACGAGGCAGCTGATGCCCGAGCTGCCGAAGCAAACACACTGGACACCGGCCTGGATCCCAGCTTCTCCACATCCTCCCCGAGCCAGTCTGAAGACAGCTCCAGCAGGGAAACAAAGCACAAGACCAAAGCCAAATGCCCACAGGGGTGCAACTCCTCTGCCAACAGGGAAGCCGAAAGGGAGGGAACCTGCATGTGAAGCTGCACCTGGCCAACATCACGAGGAAGTACGGGGGGCGAACAAGCACGCATTGAGGTGCTCAATGTGTGCTTGTTTGTTTACTCGCCACCTAGGTAAACCTGAACTACCTCCATTCAAACGCGCGGGTCCAACATAACAAATGCCACACCCTCAACGAAAAGAAAAGGTAGCCAGGCAGAAAGTCTTCGGCACTTCATAACGCACCCAATAAGGAAACGAGTGGCCAAACTCGAAAGAAGAAGGATCCATTATCGAGGCGTAATCTGGGTTTCGCAGGATCTAAGCCACATGGGCCTCCTGCACCACCTTTGGTGTGTTGCGGGAAACCAAAAACCTCTGGAAGGAGGGAACCGAAGAACCCAAGGGAACCCGGAACCGAACCCTGTGAGGAGTCGCATTCATATCAAAATCGTATAGGAAGGGAGGGATAGGAAAAACCCCTAACCATGTAACAACAAGCCCCGCATTGAGGGTACCAACACCCGTGGTCCAGTTACTGAACCACTATGACATGGCACTAGATGCCATGGAAGACAATCTGTGTAAATTACAAAACGCTGATGTAATTTACACAGATTACGCTAAAGTCTTCGACAAATGTGACCATGGTGTTATTGCACATAAGATACATTCAAAAGGAATTAACGGAAAAATAGGCAGATGGATTTACAATTTCCTGACTAACCGAACCCAATGTGGAATAGTCAACAAATTAAAATTTGGTCCATCAACCGTGAAGAGCTCAGTCCTCCAGGGTACTGTGCTTGCTCCAGTACTTTTTCTCACCCCACATATCGGACATAAACAAGGACACAATCTATAGTACTGTCTCATCCTTTGCAGATGACACTAGGATTTTTATGAGAGTAGACAACATAGAGGACACGGCAAACCACCAATCTGGTGTAAATCAGGTCTTTCTTTGAGCTACAAAAATAGTATGGTGTTTAATGAAGATAAGTTCCAGCTCATGCGCTACGGAAAAAATGAAAATATAAAAACAGAAACCACATACAAAACGCAGTCAAATCATAACATATAACGAAAAGGCAATACAAAGGATCTGGGTGTACTGATGTCGGAAGACCTTACCTGTAAAGAACTCAATAAAGTAGCCATCACAACTGCAAGAAAAATGACTGGGTGGATAACAAGAACCAATGTACTAATGAACTATACCAATGATGATACTTTTCAAAATCCTAGTTCTTTCTAGAGTGGAATACTGCTGCACAATGACAGCTCCTTTCCAAGCTGGAGAAATTGATGACCTGGAGAGCATGCAGAGATCCTTTACTGCTAAAATTAACTCAGTAAAACATTTAAACTATTGGGACTGACTAAAGAGCCTAAATCTGTATTCTCTTGAGCGCAGGCGGGAGAGATACATAATAATTTACACGTGGAAAATAGTAGAGGGGCTGGTCCCAAACATGCATGCAGAAATATCACCACATGAGACCAGGAGGCATGGCAGGATGTGCAGAATACCCCCGTTGAAGAGCAGAGGAGCAAAAGGTACGAGCGAGAACTCTATCAACATCAGAGGCCCGAGACTGTTCAACACGCTTCCACTTCTCATAAGGGGTATAACTGGCCGACCCCTCACACTGTTCAATAGAGAACTTGATAAACACCTCCAAAAGATACCTGATCAACCAGGCTGTGATTCATACGTCAGGCTGCGAGCAGCCGTGTCCAACAGCCTGGTTGACCAGTCCAGCAACCAGGAGGCCTGGTCGACGACTGAGCTGCGGGGATGCTAAGCTCTGAAATCACCTCAAGGTAACCCAAGCGGGGTCAAACGGGGCCCAATCCCCCCAAGTTAACTCCTCTCCAGCCCTGGGAGCTTCCACATCAGGACCCGGGGCTGAGCCATCCTCCAAACCCTCTGCCTCTGGAGAAAAAGCAGAGTCCTCCAGAAATGCAGGGATGATGGGGGGCCCGCTGGCATGACCCAAAAGCTCCAGCGGGAGGAACAGGCTCGAATGGCTCTGCCGCCGATCCAGAAGGGGCAATCCCCGAAGTCACCTGAGAATCACCACCAAGCAAACCCTGCCGACTCCGAAACCCTCAGACTTTTGGGAACCGGTAGCAGGGAAGAGGGGGAACAGGATGAACCACAGCAGGGGAAGGACCAGGGGGTGCAGATGAAACCAAGGTCGAGGCGACTAACACCCCCAAGTCCGGGTCCCTATAACTAAAGCGGGGCAGCTACGGGGCATCCGGAAAGGCAAGCAACCTAGGTGAAATGGAGTACAAGCAAGGAACACAACTCGCAGGACTCCGGGTCAAAGATGTCACTAACCTAACAAGCAGCAAGGCGGAGGCAAAGACGGTGAGGGTCACCCTGAGACAAGGGAACAGAGTAACCTTCAAACTTGCACAAAGCAAGGTGTGATTCAGAGGTCTCCTCCATCGGACCACTGGTCCCCAATGGGGGTTCACAGGGCCCTTAGGCTGACTGCTAAGGGAAGCCCAGGCGAGGTAATGCTAACCGGTTATCCCAGAGCTACCAAGCAAGCAAACTAAAAGCTGAACCCTTGAGATGTGTGCAAGCACGGGGACCTGGTGGAGGACCACCAAAACCATACAAGGGGTCCTACTGCCACACCAGGCTGATCCCCCACCAGGCAAAACAAAACAAAACAAAACAAAACAAAACAAAAAACCTGCATAAGCACAACGTCTGCAAGTGAACAGAACCGGTCACTATGTGTATATCAAACAGCAGCACAGCACCTCGCGCCCCAAGCCAGCAACGAAACTACCTGCTACCCAAGGCCAAACAGGAGTAAGAACCACCCCAGCTGAACCCCAAGGGTGGGCATTCACCGAGCAGCAACAGAACCTTTGCGGAGGTAATTCTCGAATGGCTCAGGAAAGATAACCCTAAGCACAGGGGCAGTACTTACGAGGCACCTAAGGAGGGATTCCCTAGGCGCATGCAGCCCCAGTACTCTTTGTGTTACTCCTGGCTTGCACACCACCAACACTGAACAACAACACCGCAATGCAGCACTGCTCAAAGGATTGGAGCCAGAGTCAATCGACCGCCACCGACACAACAACCTCTTGAACTAAGGAGAGTTGCCGGTGTGTAGGTCTGGGACTCCCGTCCCCCTCCCAGGGAGGGGCGGGGGATTGTGCATACGGATGCGCAGCAGTTTTGGTGACGTCAAGCTTGTTTTCTTGTTTTTGATTGGGGAGTTTGTTTGCTAATTCTGCTTTTGGTTTGCAATTTTTTACCAGGAGTAGTTTGTTTTGGAATTCCTACCATTCCGAGCCTGACCTGGTAGATGGCAGACAAAGACTGCTTCCAATTACACGCCCATTACTTTAGGCCATTGCTCCTCGTGCCTCTTCTTGAGGGGGGCCCAGGTTCTGGCTCTGGTCCCCAGTATGCCTAGAACTCCATCGATTGATGCCACGGTCTAATACAGCATATGCACATCAGCCCTGTAAACCTCCGGGGAGCCGAAGGGGCTCTCCACAGAAATGGACGTGATAAACACTTCTGAAGAATACCTAGTTAACCAGTCATGTGTCAGGCTGGGAGCAGCTGCATTGAACAGCCTGGTTGACCAGACCACCAGTCAGGAGTCCTGGTCAGAGAGGAGGCCACATGGCAGGTGATCTTCAGAATCATTGATAGGTAAACAAAAGGTAATATAATCCCACTTTGGGAATGGCTTCATGCCAGTCTCTCATCGATCTAATCACCTCAGTGGTTCACATTCACAGAAGCTGAGATTGTTGGTGGATCATTTCTTTCATTTTCAATTAATCTGGAATGTGAATGTGGCCAGTCCAGCCTGTTACCAAGTTATCACAAGTCGAGCCTGGCCTCCAGCCGGACTCGGAGTAGAACTTTCGAGGTCTCTCCAGGTATGCTCCAGGTAAGAGGCCTTCTGCTTCTGGATATGCAATATCTTCAAACTTCCCAAAGTGGACTTCATGATGCCACGTGAACTCACAAGATGCCTGTTTATATGCCTTCTTTCCATGAGTGTGATGTATTTGTGGTGCATCACGTCTTGATTGGAATCAGTGGTAAATCTTCTAACTCTTCTCTCCAATCAAGATGCTGCTGCTTGTCCTACAGAATAAAATCAATAGGGAAGATTTCCTGAGACCTGGAACTTTATGAAGAAGGGGTCATAGATTTAAACTAGCTAAATACAGATGCCAAAGAAATATAAGAAAATTCACTTTCGCAAACAGAGTGGTAGATGGTTGGAACAAGTTAGATGAGAAGCTGGTGGAGGCCAAGACCGTCAGTAGTTTTAAAGCGTTATATGACAAAGAGTGCTGGGAAGACGGGACACCACGAGCGTAGCTCTCATCCTGTAACTACACTTAGGTAATTACAGAAACTGGCAACCTTTATGGGCCTCGTAACCCTGTTCTCTCCAATTTGGATACTTCAGCTCTGGTTCCCTGTGCTGTTGTTCCAGTGTTCCAACCTCGGTCTTCATTCCGGCTCTTCTTCTTGTGCAGATAATTGTTGCTATCATTGATATCAATCATGGTTGTTCAAGATATGGAGGCTTATTGCTAATAAAATTACTAGGTACAGTATTGGTCAGCACTCTTGAAGTTTTATCTAGATATAGGTATCAACCTAATGGATCCTCCTTCCCTTAAGTTTACTAGAGCCTCTAGTAAATATGACACATGTCTAGTAAATTTACTAGATATGTGTCCTCAAGCTCCATATAAGCCTGCAAGGGCTCGTGGTAGCATACTAGATTTCCTGTTATTGCAGAGGAAATAAGCAGAGCAGCCCAGCCCCCCCTTCCCGTCTCGGGGAGGGGAGGGCTGCGCGGACGAGCGGCGTGGCATTAATGCGTTGCGTTTGCTTGTTTCCTTGGGATTGTAGGGAGTTCTACCTCTCTGTTCGGTTTTGCCGTTAGTTTCTTATCGTGTGGGGTTTGTTTTATTATGCCTACCTTTCTGGGTACCTAACCCCGGTCAATGGCAGATAAGGAAAACCCCCAACAACGGGGGTTTTCCAGGGCCTTTGCTTCTTGCAACCTCTCTGAAGGGGCCAGGTTTTGGCTCATGGTCCCTGGTAGGTCTGAATTCCATAGCTAATGTCCCGGTCTAATGTAACATACATTAGCCCGATAAGCTCCAGGGAGCCTCCAGGGCTCACCCAGAAAATGTCGTTTCATTACATTCAACGCTGCTTTTCTGTGGGGAGCCCCTACGGCTCCCTGGAGCTTATCAAGACTCTCTCGGAGTCTTGCAAGAGATATTCTCTGCTTGTTCTCCAGTACTCTCCTGATGTTATTACTGTTCAGAGTACAGGTGGCATCCGTGTTGCAAGCTAGGTTAGGTTGCTGCAACACGCTAGGTTAGTTTCCCACTCAAATGCCTCGGGGCTGCCCCGTTTTGGTTAGGTGCTGTTCGCCCCTTTCCCTCCCTGTTCCCGGCTCCAGACCATCTGCGGGTTTCGGGGTTAAGGCGGTGTTTAATTGGGGCCGAGGCTCAGGCGGTTTCGGGGGCTGCCCCGTTCGGGTTGGGGACGGAGGTTTTCGAGCCTGTTCCTCCTGCCAAGGCTTCTGGGTCTTACCAGCGGCCCTTTCTTGCTGCCTTTCCCATGTACTCTTCCTTTTCTTTAAGGGCGGAGGACTTGGAGGACGGCTCTGCCCCGGGGCTTCTGTTGCAGGTTCTCGGGGCTGTGAGGATGCCTGCTAGCAGCTCTGGGGCTGTAATTACCTAAGAGTAGTTACAGGATGAGAGCTGCTCTCGTGGTGTCCTGCCTTCCCAGCACTCTTTGTCATATAATGCATGTGTGTGTGTGTATGTATATGTGTATGTGTATATGTATATATATATGTGTATGTGCATAATATATATGTATATACAGTGGCACCTCGACATACGATTGCCCCTTCTTACGATAATTTCGAATTACAATGTAAATTTCATCGAAAAATGCGACTCGACATCCGATGGTGTCGTTGACTTCCGATATTTGTTGGTACACGTTCGGGTCGACCGAGCGCGTGGTTCCCAGTCACGTGGCCGACCTGCCTCGGTTTACTACAGCTGCCCGCTTAGTGACGATCGCGCCTATAAGAAATTCCGCTTTTGAGGTGATTTTTTGCATTTTGAACATTAAAGTAATTATTATATATCACGCCATGAGTCCCAGGAAAGTCAGTGGTAAGGCTCAACATGTGAAAACCCATGTAAGGATAACCATAGAACAGAAACAAGAGTACAGAATGTCTCTTCCTCAACAATTAAGAATATGTGTGCAGCATGGGAAGAATTGCAAACCTTTGCTGAAACAACTCGCCCAAATCAAGCTGCAGTAGGTCGTTGCCTTAACCTATTCAATGACACTGTGATGCATCATTACAGACAAATGTTAAAACGAAGGGAAAAATAAATGTCTCTTGACAAATTTGTAGTGAGACAAACAAGCACTGAACCACAGCCAGGTCTTAGTGGTATTCAGGCAAAATGTAGGAGAGAGTATCCCAGAGAAAACATCACTGCCTGATGTGATAATGGAAGGGGACTCCCCTTCCAAACAGTAACAACTCTCCTCCTCCCCCTTCATCACCATCTTCCATATGCCATCAAGAGCCCTCCATAAAGGTAAGAAAAACTTTGGTTACTGTATTGTAGTTAGAAAAAAAACATTGTATTCAGTATAAAATGTATTTGTATGTTAATATTTTGGAGGGTGGGGAACGGATTAATTCAATTCCCTTTATTTCTTATGGGAAAAATAGCTTCGACTTACGATATTTCGACTTACGATATTTCGACTTACGATCCGTCTCTGGGAACGGATTAGCATCGTAAGTCGAGGCCCCATTGTATGTGTATATATGTATATATAACGGGGACCAGCTTGCTCTGTTGACTCTTGCATGGTCCCGCGGTTAGTGGGCGCCTTTGGTTGTCTTCTGGCCTTTGGTGGCGGCGGCGGATGGCTTCTTCCCCTTTGGGGGTTTCAGGGCTGGCGGGGTGGGCTTCTTCCCCAACACTTTGTCATGTCATCTTAGTGGGTGCGTTGGACGTGGTCGATCTGCCCCATCCTTCTGCGGTTCTCATCTACTCTATGCAGACATGGGCCTGGCAAATCTGCTGTTCTTCTGGACTTCTTCAGTCTGCGCCCTGGATTCTATGCCCTCATTGGAGGTCTGTTTTCTCCAGTCCGGTTTCTGTTGGGGCCGGGTGCCTGGATGGTGGACCTGGACCTCCAGGTCAATTCTTGGCACGTTCCTCTCCAGTTTTCTGGGACTGGCACAGTTGGTGGTGGGACTTCAGGCTTGCCGCTTTTGTTGCCTTCACTAGTTTGTAATTGGTACTTGGTGTATTTACGCATCTTTACCGGATCTTGGTGCCCTATCTGAGTCTGCTTGGGATTCGGTGTCTGGCCTGCCTCGACAACTGGCTGGTATGAGCTCCCAGTCGGTCCGCTTTCTGCTCGCCAGGGGTGTGGTTCTTTCCAGATTGCCGGGTTTGGTTTCCTGGTGATCTGGAGGCCTTTCTGTCTGTTTCCGTCCTGGGTTTGAACCTGGCTGGGTCTTGTTTAGGGCTCTTGGGCCGCTCCTTGTCTTTCCCTCAAGTAGTGTTGCTGCGGCTGTGGTCCCGCCTTTGGCTGTCCATGAGGGGGTTCCGGGTTGCTCAGCAGTTGTGCGGGAGTTCTGAATTTCGACGTGCTGGTCTGCCCACAGGGTTGGGTTTGGCTTCGGCGTCTGTTTGGTTCCTTCGGAGACTCCCCTTCCGTCTTTCTTGCAATCATTGGGTTCGTTCCTCCGTGGATCTTGTGTTGGTGCTGTGTCACCATCTTCCTCTTTGGAGTTTTTGTGGTTCCGTGCTTTGGCACCGCCCCGAGCCTTCGCTCGATGTGTTTACGGATGGGTCATCTCTCGGCTGGGGCTTTGTGACCAGTGCTCACCAGGTCCGCTGGGGATGGTGGGGTCTGTCCGTCCGTCGGGCTCACAGCATGGTTTGGGAATTCATGGCTCTCTGGGAGGGTTCGGGTCACCCGGTGCTCTACCATTCGACTCCATTCAGACTGTTCTCTGGTGGTTCTTTGCCGGAACCACAGGGTTTCTCTTAGGTGTTTGACCTTTGGGGTTGGTCCCTTTGAGTGGCTTGTTTGCTGGATTCTCGGGGTTTGGCTAACCGTGAGGTTCATGTCCGGGGTGTGTCCTACGTCCTGGTGGACAGCCTGTCTCGGTTCATTCCTCTGTTCGCGGATTGCCCAGTCGTTGCCGACTCGTTTCATTGGCTTTGCCGGACGTATGGACTCCTGGCCATGCACGTCTTCAAGTCGGCGTGGTCTAGGCGTCTCCCATTCTATGTGGTGCCCTTACCCACCTGCGAGGCATTCACGGTGGATGCCTTTCGGCAGGACTGGTCGAGGTGGGGGACCTGTTCCTCTTCTCCTGGTCCAGCTGTTGCTTTGGGTTCTGGTTCGGTTGGAGCCCATTCCTAAGAGAGTAGTCCTCATGGTCCCTTGGTGGCCGGCCCAGCTTTATTTTCAGACGCTGCTTGATAGGTGTCCGAACCCAAGGCGTTTTCCCACAGCTCCGCCTCTTTTGACAGGTCGGACCGGTCCTGAACGTGACTGGTTCGGCCTTCTCCTCGGCTCTTTGCGTCTGGTATTTTGACGCGGGTATCACCATCTCTGTGGTGATCAGGTGGCTTTGTTGATGGTGTCCCACCTGCGAGCTTTGTCTCGGCAACAGTATGATGTTCCTGGTGTTTCTACACACCTTTTTCTTACTCTTCGTAGGTTGTCTTCTCTTTCGCATTGGGTTGTCTTGTCCTTTCTTGGGTTTTCAGGACTACAGTTATATGATGTTTCTTACTGTAGCCTCGTTTTGTGCAGCGCTGGCAGAGACGCTCCGGCTTGTGTTCGGGGTAAACGTCACATTTGGCCGGTTCCATACGCTTTCTCGTGTTTTGTTTCACCTCCGGCCTGCTCATGCGTCGCCTGAGCCATCCTGGTCCTTGATCAGGGTGTCCTCTTATCTTCTTCTCAGTTTGTGGTAGCCCCTTCGGTTCAGGTTTCTGCTCTTTGGTACTGGTGGTAGGTTTGCATGTTTGCAGCCATTCCCCGTCCTTCTGGTGACGGTCGAGATGGCTGCTTTCTGGAGGGGTCCTTGGGTTATTGATGCTTGATTGGTTCAGCCGGGGGTGTGCCCTGTGTTGTCCAGTTGCACTTTTTTGCTGTTACCTGTGTACCGTGTCTTGGGATGCGCTTTGGGTTGATCCGGTTCCCCTCGTTCCCTGTTTCAGGGCTTGGGTCTCCCAGGTCATCCGCAGAGATTTTAAGTCTTCCAGCCTGCGGTCTATCTTTGCGCCCGTGCTGTTCGGACGTTTGCAACTTTCGCTGCTGTGTTGGTGATGTCTAAGGCTCATTTTGGGCCAAGGATTTGAGGGTCGCACAGGTTCCTGGCTGCTCGTTCATTATGCCCATGTCTGCTCCTGTGCGTTCTTGTTGCCTTGGGTCGCAGGTTGCAGCCTGTTGTCCCGGCTTCGCGTTGCGGAGTTTGTGGCGGCCGCCTCCCGGGTCAGCTCTTTCTTTTCCTTTTTTTTTTTGGCATTTTTTTTGCATTGGTTGAAGCTTAGCTTCCGAACTGATGCTAGGCAGCCGGCGCGGTGAGGTCCGGGGCTCCCCCCATCCCATTTCGGGGCGGGGAGGGTTGTGTGGACGATCGGCGTGGCAGTAAAGTGTGATGTTTGCTTGTTTTGCTTGTTTCCTCCTTGGGATTGTAGGGAGTTTCTACCTCTCTGTTTCGGTTTTTTGTTTTAGTTTTTTACCATGTGGGGTTTTGTTTGTTATGCCTACCTTCTGGGTGCCTAACCCTGGTCGATGGCAGATAAGGAAAACCCCAACCACAAGGGGTTTTTCCAGGGCCATTGCTCCCTGAAACCTCTATGAGGGGGCCAGGATTTGGCGCTGGTCCCTGGTAGGTCTGATATCTCCTTAGCTAATGACCCGGTCTAATATAACATACATAGCCTGATAATCTCCTGGGAGCCTCCGGGGCTCACCCAGAAAATAGCGTTTCATTACATTCAACTCTGGTTTTTCCTAGGCTCTATTTCTGTTTGTCATTGGCATCTGGGGTCAGGTTGGTGAGTTTCATGCTCGCCTCTGGTGCAGGGGTTTCTGCTCCTTTGGTCCTGGTAGTCAGTTTGTTCGGTTGCAACTTTGACCTCCTTTTCTGGAGATAAAACAAACAGCTGCTTTCCGGAGAGGACCTCGGGTCATTGATGCTTGGCTGGTCAGGCCGGGAGTGCATCATGTGTCGTGTCCAGGTGAAGCTCTTAGCTGTTGCCTGCACGCTTCGGCTTGTGTGGCCAGGGATTCACTTTGGGTGGATCCAGTTCCCTCGTTCCTTGTTTCAAGGCTCAGGTCTCCCGGTCATCCGTGGGGTTATTAAGTCTAGCCAGCCTGTGGTCTGTCCTCGTGCCCATGACGTTCGGAAGTTTGTTGCTTTGGCTGCTGTCTTCGGCACCATATCTTGGACTGCTCTTCGGGCGTAGGGATTTTGGGGTCGAACAGGGTCCTGGCCGCCCATTCATTGGTCGACATTCCTGGTCCTAGGCATCAGTGTGTGGCTTTGGGTCGCAGGTTGCAGCCCGTTGTCTCGTCTTTGAGTTAGGAGAGTGTGGCAGCCGCCTCCCAGGTATGTCCCTCTCTTCCTTATCTTTGGGTATGTAGTTCCAGGGAGACGAAAGGGCTCCCCACAGAAAAGAAAACCAGCATTGGATGTAATTAAATGCAATTTTCTGGGTGAGCCCTGGAGGCTCCTTCCCTCTCTCTCTCCATCCGGTTGGCAGTTTTTGCATTGTTTTGATGCTTAGCCTCTGAACTGGAGTTTCTGTGTAGCTAGCGGGGGGGGGGGGGGGGGGTCAAAGGAAGGGGGGGGAACTGTGTGGACAAGTGATGCGATGGCGTGGTGTGATATGTTTGCTTGTTTACTTGTCAATTGAGGGAGTTCTACCTCTGTTCACTTTTCGTTTGCATTTTTCTTACCTTGTTTGGTCTGTTTTGTTACGTCGACCTTTCTGGTGCCTAACCCCAGTCGATTGCAGATGAGGTAAACCCCCAACCACAGGGAGGTTTTCTAGGGCCATTGATCTCTGCACTTCTCTGAGGGGACCAGGTTCTGGCTCGTGGTCCCTGGTAGGCAAAACTACATTGACTGAAGCCCTGGTTTAATGTATCGCATAATAGCCAGATAGCTCCAGGGAGCCTCCGAGCTCACTCAGAAAATGGCGTTTCATTACACTCAACATTGGTTTTTTATAGTGCTATATTTTGTTGAATTATATTTAACATTGCAACATATTGTAATTATTAATAATTAGTTTTTTCTTAGCCATTCTGTATTAAGATGTGTATAATCAATCCATTTTCAAAACTTCATTTATAAATTTGTATACACTTTTCACTGAGTTTGTTTACACAAATTACAGTACATTAATATTTTGTTGATTCATAGTGTGTTGGTAAGTTCCAATTCATCATGGTCCGTCTTCAAGTGTGCCTCTGTCGACAACTTGGAGGAATCATGGCAATACCGCAGCCCTCTCAGAATGGTCTCAATTGTGAGTACTAATGTCTCTTGCCTACAATTTTTAATAATAAATTTAATTAATAAATAACCCATCCTTCACATTGGAAAAGACATTGAATGCGTCGACATTTCGGTTCGTCCTGGACCCGTAATATGTCATGACATGATTTGATAGGAAAACAAAAGTGATGACAGCTTGGTATGACCTGGACCCTTATCATGTTTTGATATACCTGAGTTTACCCGAGAGCCACTAACACTAGTGGCCTCAGTGAGGACAGGAAGCTGGCAGCTTGTTGAAGGTCCCCCCCCCCATTTCCCTTGATCATTTCCCTCACAGAAATGATCATCAGGTAAACTGTAAATGCCAGCCTACTGTAGGGTGTATAGACCTAGTCTGCGTTCGTACAGTAAGCACCCAGTGCCCTTAGCTTCGTCTGTGATTGATATATTTATCCGCTGGTGGAAGAATAATCATGGAATTTACCATTTTTTGACTACAGCTGTATTGTTATACAACAAAATATCTCAGTCGCTTACTGAGCTCGGTGCTGGAACGGATTAAACTCATTAATCGAGGCGCCACTGTATATACATATATATCTGTGTTCTTGGTGGTACCTCCTGCTAGGCCCCCGTGAGTGGACACATCCCGGGGCTTCAGCTTTTAGAAGTTTGTTTGGTAGTCTTGGGAGCCAGTTCGCAGTAGTAGGCTTCCCTTAGTATGTTATCAAGGTTAAGGGCCCTGGGAAACCTCGCGGGGGATCCATGGTCCGATAGATGTGACTCTTGAGTCCCCTCTTGGTTCGTGTGAAGTTAATGGCTGCTCTGTCCCCTTGTCTCATGGAGACAATCACTGGTTGTGCCTCCGCCATGCTGCCTGTTGGGTCGGTGATTCTTTTGACTTGGAGTTGTGTGACGTTTGTTGTTTGTATGTGCTCCAGTTCACCCAAGCTACTGATCATGATATGAGGGTGCAGGCAGCAGCTGCTTTGTATGCTAGGTTTAGGTTGCTGCAGTGCGATAGGTTGGTTGCTTCCCCGGATGCCCCAAGACTGCCCCGTTTTGGTTTTAGGGATCTGAACTTGGGGTGGGAGTCGCTTCGACTTTGGTTCTATCCGCCCCTCCTAGTCCTTTCTCTTCTGTTGTGCTTCCGGTTCCTTCTCCCCTTGCTTCTGGCTTCGAAATATCTGAACGATATCTGAATATCTGAATATCTGACCCTGCCCCGAGTCGGGGCAGGGTCTAGTTGGTGTTGAAGCTCGGGCGGTCTCGGGGAAAGTCGCCTTCTGGGGTGGCGGCAGAGGCATTTGAGCCTGGTCCTCCAGCCGGAGCTTCTGGGTTTGACCAGTGGGGCCCTTTCGTTCCTGCTTTTTTGGTGGCTCCTGCCTTTTCTTTGGAGGCTGGGGGTTTGGAGAATAGCTTTGCCCTGGGTCCTTGGGGTGAGGTTCCTGGGATGGGGGAGGGGTTGACTTGGGGGCCTTGGGCCCCGTTGGACCCCTCCTGCGTTTTTGTACCCTTGGAGTGGGGCTTGGTGTTACAAGGAGTGGGTTTTTTTTTGCTTCCTACTCATATGAAGGGGATTGGAGTCTACCCCTCCCCGGGTTCAGTTCCGTGACCCCGACGGTTCTTTGGTTCAATCCTACCGGAGATTTTCAGCTTCCCACGTCCCTTCCCATATGGTGTGGGAGGCCCTTGCGGCTTACCTCCTGCATGACCCGGATTATGCCTTCGTGATGGAACCGCGTTCCTTCACGTGTGGATCTCCGTGTCCTTACTGTGTTCGTTATGAAGATCTGGAGTTGTCCTGGTTAGCAGACTGCCCTCTCTTCTCTTTGGAGGCATGGAATACTCTCTGTCGATCCCACACGCCTGAGTGGCGGGAGGCTCAGACGATGTTGCAGGTTTTCCTGAGGGAGCGACTTTACGCATCTCATTGAGTGCTTATTCGCCCCTGCCCTTCCATGGGATGTTGGTGTGATGCAGCTTCATGTACAGGTTCCTTCCCTTTCGGCTGCATTGGTCACAGAGGATTTGCATACACGTGGCCTGCTGGCTTCAGCCCTGCATTTCTTCTCCCTTCTTGAGCTGTTATCAGACTGGCTTGAGGTGGATGTGGAGGAGCTTGGGACTGTCTTCGGGTCTGGTGTGTTACCCTCGGCGGCGCGTGCATCATCTGCATTGTAGAAGCTGTTCGCGCCATTCCTGCAGGATGCAGTTTCGTGGTCTTTTGCTTCTTGACTCGCGTGTTGGCAGTCAGTGCTCGCTTCTTCCTTGGAATCTGCTTCGAGCCTGATTCTTTGACTGTCTTCGCTTTTTTGTCCATTGCTGTTTGCGGAGTCTGCGGTTGGGCAGTATCTGCAGGCAGATTTGGCTAATTGCTGTCCTATGTTTGTTGATCCTCTGGGGGAAGCTCATGGGGGGTCTTCCCAGCGGGGTTGAGCCAGGGCTCAGGATTCTTCCCGTTGTGGTAGGCCAGTGCTGTCAGATCCGGTGCTGCCTTCAGCGCTGTCTGTTTCTGTTCAGTGCGTTGATTGCCTTGTGTGCGGTTTAGGTGCTCGTAGGGTGTGTTGGCCCTTTTGTGGTTTGTCTCATTGACGGGGCTGTGGGGGGCGGGACTCGATCTGTTTCCTTGCACCTGGTCCCATAATTTGTGGGCCTTTCGGTTTATTTCATTTGGTCTGCAGTGGCATTGGGTGGCTCCTCCTCCTCCTGGGGGGGGAGGGCAGGGTTGACAGGGCAGGTCTCTTCTCCTGCGCTCTGTCAGGTGTCATCTAGGAGTTGGTTCGGTTGGGCTTGGTCTAAATGACCTCTTCCCTCAGGTTGGTTTCCCACCTGTTTCTGGTCTCAAAACGGGACTGTGCAAACCTCCGGTTCATTCTGGACTTGTCCCGTCTGAACTCATCGGTTTATTGCTCCTCGTTTGGTTGACTACTCTGTCTCAGGTCTGTTTTCTGTTGGAACTGGATGCTTGGATGGTGTCCCTGAACCTGACGGATGCATATTGGCATGTCCCAATTCCTCTGGGGAACTGGGAAGCAGTCAGGGACTGGCTCGGTTTTGTTGTGGGGGCGTCAAGGTTACCGCTTTCGTTGCCTTCCATTCAGCTTGAATCTGGCACCTCACATTTTCACACGCCTTACTCGTGTCGTGGTGGCCTGCCTGCATCTGTTAGGTGTTCGGGTTCTGGCTTTCCTCAATGACTGGCTGGTTTGGGCTCCCAGCTAGTCCACATGTTTGCTTGCCAGGGATTTGGTTCCTTCCCAGCTCGCTTGGTTCGGGTTCTTGGTGAACTGGCGGAAGTCCCATCTGGTGCTCTCTCAGGTTTGGTCTTGGCTGGGTCTTGTGTGGGACACTCGGACCGTTTCCTTGTCTCTTCCTCCGGTGGCTGCTTCGCCTGCATTCCCGCCTTCATCTGTTTCTGAGGGGGTTCCCGGGTCACGCGGTGGTTGCTCGAGGGTTTGTGCAGGAGCCTGAACTTTGACATGAGGATCTACCCGAAGGTGTGGCTTCGTCGGCTGTTCTGGTTCCTTCGGGGACATCCCTTCTGGCTCTCTCGTGACCGCTGGGTTCGACCTCTGGAGGGCTTTGTGTCGGTTGCTGCATTCTCCGACTTCCTCCTCTGGTTTTTCGGGGTTCAGTGCCTTGGCGCCTACCCGAGCCCTCGCTCGATGTGATCCCAGACGCATCATCTCTGGGCTGGGGCTTTGTGACCAGTGCTCACCAGGCCAGCCAGGGGCAATGGGGTTTGCCCTTCCGTCGGGCTCACAGCACGGTGGGGGAGTTCGCGGCGGTTTGGCATTAGCTTAGGAGACGCGACCAACACTCACTTTCAGGTCGCCTCTAATTAACCAAAATCACAGAGGAATGGTGTACTATGTCCCCAACAGCCTCCTCACACTTGCAGACATGTAGTGTTTACTCCAGCGCTGACACAGGGAACTATATTCTTCCTTACTCCGGGAGAATCAATGAAGTACAACCACCTCTGATGACAGTTGCGACTCAAATGAGGTCATGACCCCCTGCTACCGTCACTTCATGTCCCCAAAGTATCAACATCTCATTTCATGTCACTTATTACCAATGCCCATCCTCTGCTAGTATCCTGAGATTACTCACTGATGTTTACTCAATTATTTAATATATACATCTTTCCTCTGACCTCTCAATCAGGTCTGGAAGGCAGAATAACTCTCACTGGGGTAGACTTGTTCCACCCAGGCTACATGTGGCCATAACAGTGTTCAAACCCAAGAAGTTTCCCACAGCTCCTCCTCTTCCAGCAGGTCGGAATAATCCGATACACGACTGGTTCGGTCTTCTCCTCTGCTCTTCGTGCCTAGTTATTTTGATGCGGGTTTATCATCATTTGTATGGCGAGGTGGCTTTGTTGATGGTGTCCCACCTGAGAGCTTCGTCTCAGTGACAGTATGAAGTTTCCTGGTGTTCTTAATGCCATTTTCTCTCTCTTTGTAGGATGTTTTCTAATTCTGATCAGGTTGTCTTGTCCTTTCTGTCTTGGATTTTTCAGGACCTTCATTTGAGGCCAAATACTGTTGCCTCGTATCATGTGGCACTGGCGGAGCTGCTCCAGCTTGCATTCGGGTTGGATGTCAATTGTGCCCCGTTCCGTAAGCTTTCTCGTACTTTGTATCACTTCCGGCCTGCTCATATGCCGCCTGAGCCATCCTGGTCCTTGGACACGGTGCTCTCCTATCTTTCCCTCTCCTCAGTTTGTGGTGGCACCTTCAGTTCAAGATTGTTTTTACGAGTCTACTCTGTTTCTTTTGGCATTGGCCTCTGAGGGGAGCTGCAAGCTCTCCTCTGGCGCAGGGGTTTCTGCTCTTTCGGTCCTGGTGGTAGGTTTGTTCAGTAGCAGCGTTCTCCTTCTTTTCTAGTGAAAAATGAGATGGCTGCTTTCTAGAGGAATCTTTGGCTAATTGATGTTTGGTTGGCGAGGCCGGGAGTGCATCATGTGTTGTTTCCGGGTGAAGCTCTCCCTGTTATCTGCGCGCTTCTGCTTTGGGGACTGGGGTTGCGCTTTGGGTTGATCCGGTATCCCTCGTTCCCCGTTCCAGGACTCGGGTCTCCCAGGTTGTCTGCAGGGTCATTAAGTCTAGCCAGCCTGTGGTCTGTCCTTGCGCCCATGACGTTAGGAAGTTTTCTGCATTGGCTGCCTTGTTTAGCAACATGTCTTGGGCTGATATTCGGGCACAAGGATTTTTGTAGTTGAACAGGGTCCTGGCCTCCCATTATTTGGTTAACGTTCCTACTCCTAGGCATTTCTGTGTTGCTTTGGGTTGCAGGTTGCAGTCAGTTGTCTCTACTTCGCATTTGAGAGGTTTGTGGCCGCTGCCTCCCGGGTATGTCCCGGTTCCTTATCTTTGGTTATGTAGCTCCAGGGTGCTGAAGGGGCTCCCCACAGAAATCCAGCAATGAATGTAATGAAATGCCATTTTCTGGGTGATCCCCAGGGGCTCCTTGGTAACCCTCCTTCCCTCCCTCCGGTCAGTGGTTTTTCGCGTTATTTAATGCTTAGCTTCCGAACTGGAGTGCTGGGTAGCCGGCATGGGGAGGGGAGGGCTGCATGGACAAGCGGCGCAGCAGTGTATTGTGACATTTGCTTGCTTGTTTGTTTCCTTGGGATTGTAGGGAGTTCTACCTCTGTTCAGTTTTCTTTGTACTTTTCTTACCATGTGGGGTTTGTTTTATTATGCCTACCTTTCTGGGTGCCTAACCCCGGTCAGTAGCAGATAAAGAAAACCACAACCATAGGAGGGTTTTCCAGGGCCATTGCTCCCTGCAACCTCTCTGAGGGGGGCCAGGTTCTGGCTCATGGTCCCCGATAGGTCGAACTCCATAGACTAATGCCCCGGTTTAATATGTCACACATTAGCCTGATAGCTCCAGGGAGCCTCCAGTGCTCACCCAGAAAATGGTGTTTCATTACATTCAACGCTGTTTTTTTGTAGCATTTCTAAGTCCAAAGATAGATGAAAATGTATGTAAATGCTATGTAGACTTATGACCAAATGTCTGGTAAATCTACTATCAAATTTGCTATAAAGTCAAGTAATGAATAAAAGCACTTTCAGCACACCACAATACCTACATAGCACTCATGCTAATTATATTGTGGGGTAATTAAAGCTAGGTCTGGAGTTTACCTGGAGTTGTTGTTGTCCTATTCCCTAAGCCTGGCCTGCAGCTAGGCTTTTCTTGTGATAACTTGATCTAAGAGGTTGTTGCTTGGAGCAGCCTGCAGGCCCCCATATCCATTACAATCTGGTTCGTGTGGCACTTCCTGCAAATATCCTTTACATTTGTTGCTTTCACAATTTAATTTATTGAATTATACTGTTCAAATATACATTTTACCTTGAGTTTATTTTTCTCTTATTTGCGTGCATTTCAGATGTACACGATATTGCCCGAGATTGGGTGACTGGGAATTGGTACATATTGGACAGGAGAGAGATGATCTTCATGTGTAATGCAACCATGCAAGTGTGCATCACCCTGATGGATGTGTTTCTAAGTGAGCCAAGAAGCATTGCTCTCGATCCCAGCTCAGGGTAAGATATTGTACACTCTACTAGGATTTTAAAGCTTGTCCTTATGAAGGTTTCAATAAATTGTATGTAATTGCTTCTCAGCATTGACATCTAAATGATGACCAAACCACACACTAGAAGATGAAGAGATGACAACATTTCAGTCCGTCCTGAACCATTATCAAGTCACAGTTGATTTTATAATGGTCCAGGACGGACCGAAACGTTGCCATCTCTTCGTCTTCTAGTGTGTGGTCATTATATCTTCAGCCACATTGTTGTGACTTATCATCTGCATATTAACATCTAAATGTATTCTTAGTATTAACATTAAACTGTTATTCTCAGTATTGACATTAAACTGTTATTCTCAGTATTGACAGTTCAGTGCTATTCTCAGTATTAAGATCTTGCCTTCAATTGCTGCCTTCATTTTGGAGACTATCATCATATGTAGTAGAATGAATGTGAAAAATAACTACCCAAAAAGTTTATTATAATTGTCATATTTTTCCTACAGATACATGTTCTTCACCAACTGGGGTACAACAGACCCCAAACTGGAACGGGCCCTAATGGATGGAACTCAGAGACAAGGAATTGTCCATACTAAGATTGTTTACCCTTTTGGTGTTACTCTTGATTACCCAAATAAGCATGTATATTGGGTTGATGGCTACCTCAGCCATGTTGAAAGGGTCGACTACAATGGAGGCAATCGACGAATTATCATAAAGCTCAAAACTGTAAGTTTTTTACATTAATACTTTATTGTAATTGCTAATTAAAAATAATAACACCTATTTAACTCTCTAACTGTAGGCATAATATGTACCTATTCCCCTCATGCACACACACAAAAATATTAAGAAAGCATTGAATGTATTGAAGTGATCATTGATAGGTCACTCATTAACTTCTTGAGCTACCAAGCACTGGAGCTACCAAGCCTTAGGTATTACACCAGGCCTCTAAGGCCCACTTGAGTATATAGGGAGCCAGGACCTAAACCTCTCTTGGAGGGGAGCTTGGGGGCCTTGGGAGCTTGAAAAATTCCACCCTGAAATGGAAACTCGTCTAAGCAAGCAACTGCTTGCATGTGGTTAATAACCCATAAGGAAAAGTAGCTAATTAATCATAGCTACAGGGAAATCTTTGTGCATGATGTGCCCGCTTGTCATCGAACGCCAGCCCAGGCAACCTGGGGGTCCTCACAAACCAGTGAGGGGCTCCATCACTAACCCCCTCTCCCCTCTTTCAACTAACTCACAATGGCACCTTGGCAGAGGAAGTCAGTGTTTCTGAAAGGGAGACAAATGATGGAGAAAACGGTAAGATGGCCGAGGCTGACATGTTTGAGCCAAAGGGATAAGAGTGAGAAACTAAAAATGGGACCAGCAGATGCATGAGTCCCTGGTAACATCTAGCTCATTATACTGTATTCTTAGTGCTCATTTCATCAGCATGTATTCATTGTCCTGCATTATGTTCATGTGTTCATTACTGTGTTTCTACCCAAAGATATAAACAAGTGTTGTACAGTGGCACCTCGACATATGATTGCCCCTACTTACGATAATTTTGAGTTACGATGTAAATTTCATCGAAAAATGCGACTCGACATGCGATGTTGTCTTCGACTTCCGATATTTGTTGGTACACGTTCGGGTCGACCGAGCGCGTGGTTCCCAGTCACGCAGCCGACCTGCCTCAGTTTACTACAGCTACCCGCTTAGTGACGATCGCGCCTATAAGAAATCCCGCTTTTGTGGTGATTTTTTGCATTTTGAACATTAAAGTAAATATTATATATCACGCCATGAGTCCCAGGAAAGTCAGTGGTAAGTCTCAACATATGAAAACCCATGTAAGGATGACCATAGAGCAGAAACAAGAGTACAGAATGTCTCTTCCTCAACAATTAAGAATATGTGTGCAGCATGGGAAGAATTACAAACCTTTGCTGAAATGACTCGCCCAAATCAAGCTGCAGTAGGCCATTGCCTTAACCTATTCAATGACACTGATGCATCATTACAGACAAATGTTAAAACGAAGGGAAAAACAAATGTATCTTGACAAATTTGTAGCGAGACAAACAAGCACTGAACCACAACCAGGTCCTAGTGGTATTCAGGCAAAACGTAGGAGAGAGAGTACCCCAGAGAAAACATCACTGCCTGATGTGATAATGGAAGGGGACTCCCCTTCCAAACAGTAACACCTCTCCTCCTCCCCCACTCATCACCATCTTCCATACGCCATCAAGAGCCTTCCATGAAGGTAAGAGAAACTTTAGTACTGTATTGTAGTTCGAAAAAACATTGTAGTCAGTATAAAATGTATTTGTATGTTAATGTTTTGGAGGCTGGGGAACGGATTAATTCAATTCTCTTTATTTCTTATGGGAAAAATCGCTTCGACTTACGATCCATCTCTGGGAACGGATTAGCATCGTAAGTCGAGGCCCCATTGTATAATGTTTGATAGTGGTATTTGTGAGTAATGTCATATACTGTACTGTGCAACTTTGGATCCCTCTAGGCCTGTTATCATAGTTTTAAGAACTATATCATATACTTTTGAAATTGTAATTATAGTTATAACTTTGTAGAATTTCATGTTTTGTGGGATTCAGTTAAGACCAGGGATGCCAATTTTGAGCACATAAGTGACTGAACTTACACTGGTTCAATGTTGTTTTTTAAGAGCACCATAGATAAGCTTTTAATAGACAAGATAAAGTATTTTAATATGTATTCCGATATATTTGGTCCTAGGAAATATGATCATAAAATTAGATTCATAGTAATATACATTATTTGGTAATGTTTTTATGATGGGCAATACGGATTACATTATTTATAGGCATAATTGCAGGATTAAAGTCCATGTTAGGCATAATATATTGCAGGATGAATGTCCATGTTAGGCATAATATATTGGAGAATGAAAGACCTTTTATAGGCATAAAATATTGGAGGATAAAAGACCTTTTATAGGCATAAAATATTGGAGGATAAAAGACCTTTTATAGGCATAATATATTGCAGGATGAAAGACCATTTGGAATCTCGCTGTTTGAGAATTCTTTATTTGTGACAAGTTGGAAAGACAACAGCATCAAGCAGATCAACAAGTTTCACACACACAATGTTACAACTTTCCACACAAACTTGACTGAGCCAATGCACATCCACGTCTTCCATCGTCAGAGGCAGCCAAATGGTTCGTAATATTTTCTCCTTTTTATACTGTCTGTTATACTGAAAAATAATAGTGTTAAACAATACAGGATACTTGGTTGTATTAAAGCATGTTTTCTCATACAGTGTTCTCATGCTGTATGTTTTGTTATTTTATTTATATATACAAGAGTTCTCACATTCTTGTACAACCACTTGTTCTTGTACAACAATTCTTGTGGGGCCTCGTAGCCTGGTGGATAGCGCGCAGGACTCGTAATTCTGTGGCGCGGGTTCGATTCCCGCACGAGGCAGAAACAAATGGGCAAAGTTTCTTTCACCCTGAATGCCCCTGTTACCTAGCAGTAAATAGGTACCTGGGTGTTAGTCAGCTGTCACGGGCTGCTTCCTGGGGGTGGAGGCCTGGTCGAGGACCGGGCCGCGGGGACACTAAAGCCCCGAAATCATCTCAAGATAACCTCAAGATAACCACTAGCACATTAGCATTTCGGACAGGTCCTTAATCCTAATTTCCCCCGGAATACGACCCGTCAAATCATTTAACAACCAGGCACCCATTCACTGCTGGGTGAACAGAGGCTACAGTTAAGGATTGGCGCCTAGTCAATCATTCCCGGTCAGGATACCAACCCAGGTCAAATTGCTTGCGAAGCGCAGGGCGAGTGTCTTACCACTGTGCCACGGGGACTGCTGATATAGTACATTGCTTACGGATCTTACGAAAAACTGGGAGGTATTCCAGGGTTAAGAGTTACATTACAGTTCATATAAAATTTGTATAAATGTTGACCTCAATACAAGATATAATCCAGAATTCAAGTATGATTTATGTTTAAAATCTTGTTATAATTGGTTTATTTAATCTTGACTTTTACAAAAGCCATAAATGTGGTTTTAATATGTCTGATTGTTTTATAAATGTCACAGTTAACTACAGATTTTTGTGCTTTTTGGACTGTGGTTAACACATTGTATAATTTTTTGTTATAATGTTCAGAGACTACAGCTGTAGTTTAAAACTTACTTGGAGTAATAGTAGAAATAATATCATTGATGTAATTTATTGGGAAGTGAATAATAAACTGATCCAAAATGGTTACGTAAGTACGTTTGATAGGTCAGAAGCATTTTCCACATTGTCTTTCAGTTGAGCATCCGTGTGGTGTGTATAATGGAGGTTGTCAGCACATTTGTATCCCATTATGGAAGCATGGACTGGCTGTTGCCTCGTGTCATTGTCAACCCGGACACATACTTGGCCCAGGAGGCTCCTGTGTAGGTAATGTATATTTACTGTATTTATTTTACATTATGTGAGTCTCAACATATTTATTTACATATATGATTTAGGTTTGCATGAAGTTTCAAGCTCTTTCTATTCTTATAGTACAGTAATGATTAAGACCACAGGAAAGGGATAACTGTCACTACTCAGATGATCACTCAAGGAAACAAGGGTACTGAAAACATATTAGAAAGTTTTCTTTTGCAAACAGAGAGGTAGATGGTTGGAACAAGTTAAGTGAGAAGGTGGTGGAGGCCAAAACCGTCAGTAGTTTCAAAGCGTTATACAACAAAGAGTACTGGGAAGACAGGACACCACGAGCGTAGCTCTCATCCTGTAACTACACTTAGGTTATTATACTTAGGTAATTACTTGTTGTATGAGCTTATTTAGTTCCTTCTTGAAAACCTCAACATTTACGACAGTAGTATAATCTTTTCTAGCTTGGCTCCTGGGTCGCTCCTTGTAGCTAGACAGACAGCAGGCATCCATCAGTCTCAGGAGACTATGGAGTTGCGCTCTGGTTGTCGGTCTGTAGTGGCCTCTTCAAGGCGCAAAGCCAGGGTAGGTTGATACGGAGGAGAAGCTGTTACCCAAGCAGCAGATCTCCACTCTCCACAGCGCCGAAAGTCTCCAATGGAAAGGCAAATGCAAATACAATTGGTTCCAGCACCGTCGCAGTGTTAAATTATACGGTTGCGTGTGGGTGTAGCTACCCATCCACATAGCTATAGGGAGCCTCTGAGGAGCCCACCAGAAAGAGGCATCTTGTTACATTCAACACTGAATTATTTGCTGTAGAAGGTTAAAGGTTTGTGTACCTCTGAATCTTAGTGTTTTCTAAGTGTGATTTTGATATTCCTATTCTTCATTGGCTATATTGTCTTCTTACCATATCTCTCACTCCAGTACATTGTTACTGTAGTCTTGTGGTTCTTCATGGTGGGATCACTTCCTGTGATATCTCTCACTCCAGTACATTGTTACTGTAGTCTTGTGGTTCTTCATGGTGGGATCACTTCCTGTGATATCTCTCACTCCAGTACATTGTTACTGTAGACTTGTGGTTCTTCATGGTGGGATCACTTCCTGTGATATCTCTCACTCCAGTACATTGTTACTGTAGTCTTGTGGTTCTTCATGGTGGGATCACTTCCTGTGATATCTCTCACTCCAGTACAGTGTTACTGTAGTCTTGTGGTTCTTCATGGTGGGATCACTTCCTGTGATATCTCTCACTCCAGTACAGTGTTACTGTAGTCTTGTGGTTCTTCATGGTGGGATCACTTCCTGTGATATCTCTCACTCCAGTACATTGTTACTGTAGACTTCTGGTTCTTCATAGTGGGATCACTTCATGTGATATCTCTCACTCATACACTCAAAGAATTTTGTTCAAAGAGTAGCTTCCCTGTTCATAGCTCTTGTTCATAGTTCTTGGTCACAGCTCTCATTCCAAGTGCTTATTACATCAGTACCAGAACTACCCAGAATGCCTTCCTCAAGCACTTGCATGCACAAACACCTAACACATTTTTATGATATGATGTAGCTTCCCAAGCTACATAGTGAATACATGTTACAAAGCAAACTTTTGGTCAGATTGTGTCAAAGTTATATAATTATGTAGGAGTATATTGACAACCTTGGTGGTAGCTTTGTATTTTAAATTCGTAAGTGTAAATGTAAAGTTATTTAACAGTCAATGTCTCAGCTTGCATGGATGTGAACTATGGGATGTTCAAAATGCTAAATACAGTAAGCTAAATTGTGAATGGAGGAAATGCTCAAGACATCATGGGAGTCCATTCTAGCACTCTCATTGCTATCTCCTGCCTGGCCTCATGTCCTCACAACACTTGAAGAAATAATATACAAACAAATTATATGCTTTTGTCTGAGGGGAATTACCCATCCAGCAAAAAATAAGTTCTTCTCTGAGAGGGCTTACCTCAGTAGCTCCCCCAAGCTAGTCTCCTGGTTGGCTCCAAGTCTGACATACTCCACCCAGCCCTTGTGAGTCAGGAGCACCTACCAGAAGCTTAATCTAGTCCCTTCATTAGAGTTGAGCGGATACTAGATCAGCCCAAACCAAGAGGAAAATACCACACCACAAAGGTAGCGTACCCCCCAAAATAAGCAACCACATGGAAATACATTGGTAACTAAGACAACAATGTACACATTATACTAAAAGCTCTTTCGATCACATCCACAATTTTTATCACAACCCAGTCGTCAAAACAACTTGAAACTTTTTTAATACCAGAATAAGAGCATTGTGTTTTACACTGATAGTGTTAATAAAGCTTAAAGTCATACAGAAAATATTGCATATAGTTGTGAATTCTGCTGTGTTAATAAACCTTAATATTTGACTGCCTATACATTGCAGCTGCCAGTGCTGTAGCGGATAACGCCCTCACCCCACACCTCTCACCACCGATATTGGCCTTGGGCTCTGATCCTTAACTGTTCGTCCCTGTTCACCCAGCAGTAATTGCAAACCATTTGGCAGATCTTGTTCCAGGGAAAACTAGTAGAGAAAGGTTTAAGATGAGCTATGGGAAGGGAAAGAAGCTCTTAAGCCTCCTAATTGTGGTATAAGCTCTTAAGCTTCCTGTATGTATAAGTCATATTTATTCTTCAGTGTTAAAACATTAAAATTCTATAATAAAATACTAGGCCCTGAAATGCATTTTATTTTTCCCTTAAAATTTTGTTCCAAATACTATTTGGTCTGGTATTAAATAAGTTTCAAGGAACACATCCCTATTGATAACTGGGAGGCTCCAAATTTTTGCTGCGTTAATTAGGGACGTTAACTTTGAGAATGCTTTACATACAGACAAACCTCGTTTAGTGTGGATGATGCTTGTTGTACAGAATATTTGTAGCATAGTAGCAATAGAAATGCTTATACACCATAATTTATCACCTAATACATTACAGGTTCATTGAGTTAGTGAAACAATTTTACACAAGAGAAAATGTTAAGGCTGGATGTTGGGATTATATCTGTATACTGTACCTGGACTTCCCAGGTAGACACGCCACCAATTAAGCTGTGATGATCTTGGTTGCTTGCATCATCATGGTTCAGTTGATAGTGTGCATGGCTATCGTACAGTCTCAATATTTGTTCAAGAAATCTTATGTTCTTATGATTTTAGTGTGCAATTCTACGTAATAATTAAAAAAATGTTATAAATAAATACTCGATTCAATATTTTCTCTAGTGACTGAGCAGTCATACTTGTCGATGATATTGGTCTGTCATCTTCTAGTGTGTGGTTTGGTCAACATTGTGGTCTCTTGTTTACTGCCTTTTCTATCACTGTTGTTTTTGTAAATTGGGACTATATTTGCCTCTTTCTATGTCGGCAGATTTTCCTGTTTGTAAAGATGTCTGTAGAAATAATCTATAGCAGGTTGCCAACTTCATGATTATGTTCTCTTGGTGCCCGAAGTTTAACTTCATCTGGTCCAACTGCTTTATTTCTAAATCAAACATGAATTTATGTTGTCTCTAGACACATGTGTGCTCTAGGTTACATTCAAAGGTCCATAGTGTACACTACAGTATTTTAACAGCCGTATAGATGTATGAATATGTATGTATTCATATGTATGAATATGCTTTAAAACTTCATTTAAGGTTTTTACATTTCCTTTTGTTACCTGTTCTCACTCTCAAAATATTGTACTTAAAATGCTGTTTGTATTAAATAAATTTGGGCTACAATGCATTTTGCAATTGTCCGCTATCACAATTTCAAAGTTTCCTTCCTCTTTTCTTTTCATTACTGTGGAGTTGTTTCAAGTGTGTTGGTATTTCTGATATGCTTGTGGGTTAGGTCTTGTCTTATTTATGTGCCATTTCTCTTTCTAAGCCTTTCTTTATAATCTCAGGTTTCTTTCTTATAATTTTGGAATTGTCTGGCATTTCTGACCACTTGTCTGGCATTTCTGACCACTTGTCTGGCATTTCTGAGCACTTTTATGGCATTTCTGAGCACTTTTATGGCATTTCTGAGCGCTTTTATGGCATTTCTGAGCACTTGTCTGTGATTTCTGAGTACTTTTCTCAACTGTTGTAGCCCATTTTATTGGGTGGTGTTAGTGCAGTTGGTTCATTCTTGAATCACAATTAGGAATTCCAGGTTCGAATCCCGAGCAGGACAGAAATGATTTGGCATGTTGTGTTGACCAGACCACACACTAGAAGGTGAAGGGACGACGACATTTCGGTCCATTCTGGACCATTCTCAAGTCGATTGTCCAGGACAAGAATGGTCTAGGACGGACCGAGATGTCGTCGTCCCTTCACCTTCTAGTGTGTGGTCTGGTCAACATACTTCAGCCATGTTATTGTGACTCATCACCTGCATTTGGCATATTTTCTTTCACCTAATGCCTTTGCTCACCTAACAATACATAGGTACCCAGAAGTTTGTCAGCTGTTGTAGAGTTGCATCCTGGGTAGGGTCAGTAGTTTGACCTTGAGGGATCCCGATACCATTCTAACGTAACTACCTAAGTGTAGTTACAGGATGAGAGCTACGCTTTTGGTGTCCCGTCTTCCCAGCACTCTTTGTTACATAACGCTTTGAAACTAGTGACAGTTTTCGCCTCTGCCACCTTATTTACCTATTCTAACTGTCTACCACTCTATTGCAAAAGTGAATCTGTTAACATTTCTTGAGCAGTTTTGTTTAGTTGTATAAATCTTTGCCTCTTGTTCTTAAGTTCCAGGTCTCAAGAATTCTTCCCATCAGTGTTGTCAGTTCCCATTACTGTTATACATACACAAGCTGCCTGCTCCCAACTGTGCACCAAGCCACTCATACAAAAGCTCAAATGAATCCTAAGTGGTGGACACCTCTGGAGCCTCATCATTACAAAACCAAAGACACAAAAAGGATGAAGGAATGAATGAAAAGAGCAGATCAGCAAACCCCACCACCGCAGGCTGTGGGATAGAATGTAATACCTGCTGATACCTGCTTGATGGGGTTCTGAGAGTTCTTCTACTCCCCAAGCCCGGCCCGAGGCCAGGTTTGATTTGTGAGAGTTTGGTCCACCAGGTGGTTGCTTGGAGCAGCCCATGGACCCACATAATCACCAAAGCCCAGTTGGTCCGGCACTTCTTTGAAGAAAACTATCTAGTTTTCTCTTGAAGATGTTAACGAGTTCTTCCAGC
>WNGS01160430.1:8057297-8074364 GCA_020271785.1 Procambarus virginalis | reverse complement strand
TGTGTATGTATAACAGTAATGTTGGGGAGCAGGCAGCTTGTGTATGTATAACAGTAATGTTGGGAGCAGGCAACTGGTGTATGTATAATAATAATGTTGGGGGAGCAGGCAACTTGTGTATGTATAACAGTAATGTTGGGGGAGCAGGCAACTTGTGTATGTATAACAGTAATGTTGGGGGAGCAGGCAACTTGTGTATGTATAACAGTAATGTTGGGGGAGCAGGCAACTTGTGTATGTATAACAGTAATGTTGGGGAGCAGGCAGCTTGTGTATGTATAACAGTAATGTTGGGGAGCAGGCAGCTTGTGTATGTATAACAGTAATGTTTGGAGCAGGCATCTTGTGTATGTATAACAGTAATGTTGGGGAGCAGGCACTTGTGTATGTATAATAATAATGTTGGGAGCAGGCAACTGGTGTATGTATAACAGTAATGTTGGGAGCAGGCAACTGGTGTATGTATAATAATAATGTTGGGAGCAGGCAACTGGTGTATGTATAATAATAATGTTGGGAGCAGGCAACTGGTGTATGTATAATAATAATGTTGGGAGCAGGCAAACTTGTGTATGTATAACAGTAATGTTGGGAGCAGGCAACTGGTGTATGTATAACAGTAATGTTGGGAGCAGGCAACTGGTGTATGTATAACAGTAATGTTGGGAGCAGGCAACTGGTGTATGTATAATAATAATGTTGGGAGCAGGCAACTGGTGTATGTATAATAATAATGTTGGGGGAGCAGGCAACTTGTGTATGTATAACAGTAATGTTGGAAGCAGGCAACTTGTGTATGTATAACAGTAATGTTGGGGAGCAGGCAGCTTGTGTATGTATAACAGTAATGTTGGGGGAGCAGGCAACTTGTGTATGTATAACAGTAATGTTGGGGGAGCAGGCAACTTGTGTATGTATAATAGTAATGTTGGGGAGCAGGCAACTTGTGTATGTATAATAGTAATGTTGGGGAGCAGGCAGCTTGTGTATGTATAACAGTAATGTTGTGTAATTTCCTTGGGGTCAGCCTGTTTTCTTTGGGGGTTTGGTAATACCTAAGTGCAATTACCTAAGTGTAGTTACAGGAGGAGAGCTACGCTCCTGGTGTCCCGTCTTCCCAGCACTCTTTGTCATACAACGCTTTGAAACTACTGATGGTCTTGGCCTCCACCACCTTCTCACCTAACTTGTTCCAACCGTCTGCCACTCTGTTTGCAAAAGTGAATTTTTGTATATGTCTTCAGCATCTTTGTTTAGTTAGTTTAAATTTATGACCTCTTGTTCTTGAAGTTCCAGGTCTCAGGAATTCTTCCCTATCAATTTTACAATTCCTGTTACTATTTTGTATGTAGTGATCATATCTCCTGTTTTTCCTTCTATCTTCCAGTTTTTGCATATTTAATGCCTCTAACCTCTCCTCGTAGCTCTTGCCCTTCAGTTCTGGGAGCCATTTAGTAGCATGTCTTTGCACCTTTTCCAGTTTGTTGATGTGCTTCTTAAGATATGGGCACCACACACCGCTGCATATTCTAGCTTTGGCCTAACAAAAGTCGTGAACAATTTCTTAGTATTTTGCCATCCATGTATTTAAAAGCAATTCTGAAGTTAGAAAGTGTGTCATAGGCTCCTCGCACAACGTTCTTTATGTGGTCCTCAGGTGATAGTTTTCTATCTAGAACCACCCCTAGATCACTTTCTTTATCAGAATTCTATAAAGATTTTTCACATAATTTATAGGTTGTGTGGGGTCTATGTTCTCCTATTCCACATTCCATAACATGGCATTTATTCACATTAAATTCCATTTGCCAAGTGGTGCTCCATATACTTATTTTGTCCAGATCTTCTTCAAGGGCATGACAATCATCTAAGTTTCTTATCCTTCCTATTATCTTAGCATCATCAGCAAACATGTTCATATAATTCTGTATTCCATCGGGCAGTTCATTTATGTAGACAATGAACATCACCTGTCCAAGAACTGAACCCTGTGGTACTCCACTTGTGATATTTCTCCAGTCCAAAACACTGCCTCTGATTACTGCCCTCATTTTTCTATCAGAAAATTTTTCATCCATGTTAGAAGCTTACTTGTCACACCTAATATTTTCCAGTTTCCAGAACAACCTCTTATGTGGAACTCTGTTGAATGCCTCTTTTAGGTCCAGATAGATGCAATCAACCCAACCATCTCTTTCCTGTAAAATCTCTGTGGCTCGATCATAGAAACTGAGTAAATTTGTTACACAGGATCTTCCAGATAGAAAACCATACTGATGGTTTGATATTACATCATTTCTCTCCAGGTGTTCTACCTATTTAGTTTTAATTATTTTTCCCAATTTTTGGCTATTACCCTTGTCAGTGATACAGGTGTTGGAGCAGTTGAGTTTCTGCTGGTATGCTTTTTACTGCTTTTCCTTCCATTGTCTGTCTGACTTTGTTGTGTGGACCACTTGTCTTTCCATTCTTGGACCTTGCTCCGGGTTCCAAAATTGTTGCAGGTTTTAGAACCTGGGTTGCATTTGTTGAGTCTAGCATGGGCTCCTCTGGGGAAGGAAAAGGGGGGGGGTTTGCCCCTTTCACTGTGACACCAGAGATAGTTGACCTGTAACTTCCTGCTGGGTATCTGGGCTGTCTTTTTCTCTGGGGCGGGAGGTGCCTGGCTTGGATCCTCTATTGTTGGTGATGCCTTCCTGTCTGTTTGGGCATCAAGAATGGAGCTCAGCTCTGCACCGAGGTCCTTGTTACTGACTTCCGGGGCTAGGGGGGGTGGGAGCCTGGGGGAGGGTTCCTGGGTCCCCTCAATCATTGCTGGGTATTTGTTTCTATCTATTGTTTCTATCTACAAAGTGTATTTTGCTTTGGGCTGGGGGTTTTCTTCCTCCATCTGTGTTTGAGTCGCATTCCTCTATTCACCTCCCCCCTGCCACAGGTGCCCTTCTGTATCCTGTTAGGTTTCTAGATTTCAGCGCCTAACCAAATTAGAAATATTGCACAACCAATCACCAACGTCTGCTAAATCAGTCTCATTTGAGTGTATAATTAAGAAATAGTCTCTGCATGTTCATTAACATGAAAACACATGCATGGCTACCAACAGTCAATTCTGTTACTCACATTGAACAAGAGGAGGTGTAAAGAGACACTGAATAATGATGTGATAAACCCTAACACCTCTTTCAGTTGTAACCCAGACAAAAGTGCTAAGCTCCACCTGTATGGTGCTCTCCCAGTGATCTTGGATGCTCATCTGGCAAAAGAAAGTGTAATGGCTCACATCACTTACTGCATCAGGAAAGGACTTATGATTTTACAGCCAAAGAAAAATATGACCAAGATACAAAACATCTAGTCTACCCACTTGTGCAAACATACTCGGCATGAAACCACCAAACTCAGGGACACCCTAGTGCAAGAGAAGCCAAGGGAAGTGGTATCTTCAGGAATGTAAATGCCACTCATGTACAGGAAACTCATATGTCCACTGAACTATACAGTTTAGAGATCAATGGATGCGAGAGAAACGTACACAAATGACATCTATCACAAAAAGACGTCCACGTAACAGCTGCAGTGCCCGCAAGTAAGACACACACAGCCCAGCACGCAGACGCTTGCATAAATTCTAATTTTGACTTCCACTGAATGGGCTTTGCCTCTGTCAACAGTTGCTGAAGTATTAACTGTTGCAGAATTGACATGAGAAGAATACCAAGGGAGGATAAAAAAAGTCTCAAGATAATATAATTTATCACTCTTTGCTAATGGCACCAAGAAAGGTTATCCTGGAACTTAAGAGCTGATGCGGACTTTGATAGCAAGACGCATTTAAAAGAACCAGCATGCACATTGTGAATGTATATGGATCTGTATGTGCAAAGGAAAACTAGACACATTACTAGAAGCAGCATATTGGTCAGCACAGAAACTGTCAGTGCAAGAGTAGGATGCCAGACTTGTTTAATTTGGTGATCAGTGTGATGCCAAACATTGCTTTGTGATTTATTATATATTTTTCAGTGGGTGGCTCATCTTGATAGTGGGTTGAACATTGAGCCCCATGTGCTTCTTACTGCCCTATAGAAAAGATGTTTGAAAGGTGTTTGTCTTCTATGGGTATACCTTTGCATTAGTTCCGTGGATCAACATCCCCGCACCCCAGTCTCTGGCTTGAGAAATAATAAGAATCTTGCATGCTCAGCATGTTCCTAGAAAGCCAGAGCATAATATTTCTCTGTCTGACTTTGTCTGAAACGCATTGCGTAATAGTGGCTTTAGGCATTGTATGTACTAGCTCTCTCTATAAATCGATCAATTTATGTAAAATCACTTGTATGTATGTACCTTACCTGAATAAACATATTTATTTATAGTATCATTGGCACTACCTAGGGTGCCATTCCAGTAAGATAAATAAGAGTTTAGTGGAAAGATAGAATGAGAGAATATAGCAATAGTATTGTTGTTCAGATTTTCCAAGGGTTTAATATAATTAAAATGCATCACTTGAACAAAACTTATTTGAGAAAATATTAAGGCCGCATGATGGGATTAAACCTGCATCTCTGGACTGGCCTGATACATGAGTGGGTTTCGTCAGTAGTGCCTCTGACTGAGGTGTCCAGTTATGTGGGTATATACCTATCAAATTACCTCAATATTTTCTCAGAGATACATCCTGTTCTTGTGATTCAGTTGTGAGAAATAAATTAACTTACTAGATTTATATTTGATTTGATTCGTTTATATATCATCTTTTGCAGCACACGAACACGAGGCCTTCTTGATTTATGCAAAAGGTCGACCGGGAATGATCAAAGGCGTAGCGTTGGATAAGGCCGGGTCATCAGAAGTCATGGTGCCCATCTCGTCCCTCACCCGACCAACAACCCTCGACTATGATGTTCACTCACAGTTCATTTATTATGCTGATATTCAGAGGTGAATACAGTACAGTATTACCTGAATGTTGTTAAGTAGTTAACCTAGTACTGTAATCATATATTGTCTTCAGCTCACTGATCCGCTCCATATGGGAAGAAACCCTCACCAGATAAGACAAACATTTTTATAAGCAACATTCTTAACAAAAAAGTCCAAAATTACCATATTCTCAATTTTGTTTGTACCACACTCAATATAATTCAAATTTCCACACACTAAATAAAAAACCCAGAGGTGAATGTAATAAAACACCATTTTCTGGGGTGAGACCCAGAGGCTCCCCGGAGCTATACCAGGCTGATGTGTATATTGGATCGTGGCAACAGTCAATCGAATGAGTTCTAGGCTTACCGGGGACCAGAGCCAGAACCTGGCCCCCTCAAGAGAGGCACAAGGACCAATGGTCTAAAGACACCCCCCGTGTAATTGGAAGCACTCTTTGTCTGCCATCTACCAGGTCAGGCACCCAGAAAGGTAGGAATTTCAAAACAAACTACTGCTGATTAAATAATTTGTAAACCAAAAGCCGAACTAGCAACAGAACTCTCCAATCAAAACCAAGGAAACAAGTATGACGTCATCACACACGCTCCGCCACCATCTGCCCAACCTCCCCTTGCCTAGAGGAGGACGGGGAGGTCCCAGATCTCCACGCCGGCAACTCTCCTCAGTTCAGAGGCTGAGTATCAAAAACGCAAAAAAAAAATGCCAACCGAAGGGAGGGAGGGATGCCGGGGAACCTCTGGGTCTCACCCAGAAAATGGTGTTTCATTACATTCAACGCTGGCTTTCTGTGGAGAGCCCCTTCAGCTCCCCGGAGCTACGTAACCAAAGATAAAGAAAAAAGGGACTTAACCTGGGAGTCGGTCGTCACTCGCTCCTCAACTCGAAGTCGAGACAACTGGCTGCAACTTGCGACACCAAGGCTACTCACGTCCGAGAAGGGCCAGAAACATTAATGAGATACTGTGCGGCCAGGACCCTGTTCGACCTCCAAAAGCCCCAAGCCCGAATGTCAGCCCAGGACATACTCCCAAAAACAGCAGCCAAAGCAGCGAGCTTACGAATGTCGTGGGCACGGGGATGGAGCTCCCGGGATCCGAACCCATCAATCGCGAGAGCGGTGGAAGGACGACCCCGAAGAAACTAGAACATTCACCGAAGCCAGATCCGACCCGATGGGTAGACCAGCATGATGAATTTCAGGCTCCCGCACAGCTACTCACACAACTGACATGTGATCCGGGTGCCTTCCAAAAACAGCCCGAGGCAGGACCGCAGCCACAACAGCATCGCAGGAGGGAGAGACAAGGAAGCGGTCCAAGAGTCCCACACAAGACCCAGCCAAGTCCGAACCCGAGAGGGAATCAGATGGGACTTCCTCCAGTTCACCAAGAACCTGAACCCGGGGAGCTGGGAAAGAACCAAATCCCTGGCGAGCAGACACGTGCTCTGGATGGGAGCCCACACCAGCCAGTTGTTTAGGTAAACCAGAACCCGAATCCCTAACAGACGCAAACGGGTCACCACGACCCGGGTAAGGTATGTGAACACTCGAGGCGCCAGATTCAAGCCGAATGGAAGGCAACGAAAGCGGTAAGCTTGTCGCCCGACGACAAAACCGAGCCAGTCCCTGAACCCAGGATGAATCGGGATATGCCAATATGCATCCTGGAGGTCCAGAAACACCATCCAGGCATCCGGCACCAAAAGCAGCCGGACCTGAGACAGAGTGGTCATCCGACAGGAGGGGCAAAAGACCCAAGGATTCAGACGAGACAAGTCCAGTATGAATCGCAGATCCGCACAGTCCCGTTTCGGAACTGAAAATAGGCGGGGAACCCACCTGAGGGAAGTTGTCATTTTGACCACACCTAAGCAAACCCACTCCCAAATGACCTGAGAGAGCACAGGTGAAGAGACATGCCCCGCCTGCCCCGATTTCCCTGAAGGTGGAGGAGCGACCCAATGCCACCGCAGGCCGGAGGAAACGACCCGAAATGCCCACGAATTGGGGGACCAGGCGAGAACAAACAGCGCGAGCCTCTTTCCCTATCACCCCGTCAACGGGGTGACCCGCGAAAGGACCGACGACCCCTACGAGAGCCTGACCAACGCTCAGAACGATAACTCGGCCGACCCGACGCTGACGGCTCCAGAGGAGGTGCCGGCCCAGAATCTGGCACTACTGGCTTATGACGACCGAAGGAATCCCGAGACCTGGCATGACCCTTCCAGGCAGGACCACCACGGCCCCCCGGAAAGCCAACAAGTTCGCCATAGGCTGACAACTAGACGAAGCTGCTTGCAGAAAATGCACCACCGCAGACTCTGCAAACAACAACGGACAAAAAAGGAGACGAAAATTTAAGAGCCAGGGCCCAAGCTAATTCCAAAGAGTGGACAAGCACTGCCTGTCAGCACGCGAGATAAGAAGCAAAGAACAGGGACACCGCCTCCCTCAGAATCGGTGTAAACAACTTCAACAAGGCAGTCGACGCTCGAGCTGCCGAAGCAAACACACCGGACATCGGCCCAGATCCCAGTTCCTGCGCATCCTCGCCGAGTCAGTCTGAAGACAGCTCCAGCAGGGAAAAGAAACGCAAGACCGAAGTCAAATGCCCACGGGCGCACAATTTCTCGGCTTCCAGGGACGTCGAAAGGGAGGGAACCTGTGCGTGAAGCTGAACCTGACTGACATCACGAGGAAGTACAGGGGCGAACAAACAAGTATTGAAGTACATTGAATTCGCCTCCTAGGTAAACGTGATCAACAGTAGTGACTTCCCTCCATTCAAGCGTACAGGTCCGACAGAACGAATGCCACGCCCCAAACGAAAAGAAGGAGCAGTCTACCAGCCAGGAAGATTCCGGCACCTCATAATGCATCCAGAAAGAAAATCAGGAGCCAAACTCAAAAGAAGGATCCATAACCGAGGCGTAATCCGGGTCTCACAAGAGGTAAGCCGCAAGGGCTTCCTGCGCCACCTTTGATGTGATGCGGGAAGCCAAAAACCTCTGGAAAGAGGGAACTGAGGAACCCAAGTGAACCCGGAACCGAATCCGGGGAGGAGTCACACCCATATCAAAATTGTACAGGGAGGGGGGATAGGAAAACCCTTCCCCCTGTAACAACATGCCCTGCGCTGAGGGTACCAACACTGAAGCGAGGTCAAACAGGTCCCAAGCACCCCAAGTCAACTCCTCCCCAGCCACGGGAACCTCCACGTCAGGACCCGGGGTCGAGCTGTCCTCCAAACCCTCTGCCTCTGGAGAAAAGGCTTTCTCCATCCTGGCGACGGTCGAGACGGCTTCTTTCCGGAGGGGTTCTTGGGTTATTGAAGCCCGATAAGCTCCAGGGAGCCTCTGGGGCTCACCCAGAAAATAGCGTTTCATTACATTCAACGCTGTTTTTTTTCTGCATTGGTGGGTATGACCATTTCTCCATAGCTGGTGTCTAAGGGTTAAATGATTGCATGGCATACTACTGCTAATGTCAGGTAGATTAATTTATTCAAGGCATTGACATTATAGGTAATTAAAAATTCCAGATTTGTGATTGAACGACAGAGCTTGGATGGGACGAAGAGAGAACCAGTCGTAACGTCGGCAGTGTTGAATGTTGAGGGCCTGGCTGTTGACTGGATGGCACGCAATATATACTGGACTGACGAGGTATTTCATGCAGACTTGCAAGTATTGTAGCTGCATATATTTCATACATTTATTATCAGAGAATATAGTGAGTTACTTTTCATGTAAGTCTTGACATGACAGGATGGCACGCAGTGCACACAGCACTGATGAGGTATTTAGTTTGCTTATACCGTACTAATAACTATACAGTATTTTGTAAAATTGTATTTATTTTCAGGAAATATAATACAAGTTATTTTATTATGGTCAGCCTTCATATGATTTTGTACCTTGGAATTTAAAATTGCATACCCATGGTGAGTATTGCACACAGATTCATCGTCTTATGTCTTCTGGGCATGTTATTATTTGTGTGTGGTGAGTTGAAGTCATTGTGTGCCGTATGTCTAGAGAAAATATAGAGAGAATTATTGCTGGTAATTATGTTTAGTCGTGTCAATTATTCATTCTCGGAACTATTCCACTTTGATGTTTCTCAGTGCAAGAGTCTTTCTGGTCACATTGGACATGAGTATTGTAGTCAAGGTAGGGGTGACAGTCAGAGCAAGGGGACAGAGCAAGGTGACAGTTAAAGCAAGGTGACAGTCAGAGCAAGGTGACAGTCAAAGGAAGGTGACAGTCAGAACAGGGTGACAGTCAGAGCAAGGTGACAGTCAAAGGAAGGTGACAGTCAGAACAGGGTGACAGTCAGAGCAAGGTGACAATCAAAGGAAGGTGACAGTTAGAACAGGGTGACAGTCAGAGCAAGGTGACAGTCAAAGGAAGGTGACAGTCAGAACAGGGTGACAGTCAGAGCAAGGGGACAGTCAAAGGAAGGTGACAGTTAAAGGAAGGTGAATGTCAGAGCAGAGTGACAGTCAGAGCAAGGTGACAGTTGCAGCAAAGTGACAGTTAAAGCAAGGTGACAGTCAGTGCAAGGTGACAGCAAAGTGACAGTCAGAGCAAGATGACAGTTAAAGCAAGATGACAGTCAAAGCAAGGTGACAGCCACAGAAAGGTGACAGTTGCAGAAAAGTGACAGTCAAAGCAAGGTGACAGTCACAGCAAGGTAACAGTCACAGCAAGGTGACAGTCAGAGCAAGGTGACAGTCACAGCAAGGTGACAGTTGCAGCAAGGTGACAGTCAGAACAAGGTGACAGTCACAGCAAGGTGACAGTCAGAGCAAGGTGACAGTTGCAGCAAGGTGACAGTCACAGCAAGGTGACAGTCAGAGCAAGGTGACAGTTGCAGAAAGGTGACAGTCACAGCAAGGTGACAGTCACAGCAAGGTGACAGTCAGAGCAAGGTGACAGTCAATGCAAAGTGACAGTCAGAGCAAAGTGACAGTCACAGCAAGGTGACAGTCAGAGCAAGGTGACAGTCAGAGCAAAGTGACAGTCACAGCAAGGTGACAGTCACAGCAAGGTGACAGTCACAGCAAGGTGACAGTCAGAGCAAAGTGACAGTCACAGCAAGGTGACAGTCAGAGCAAAGTGACAGTCACAGCAAGGTGACAGTTGCAGCAAGGTGACAATCTGGGCAGGGTAACAGTCTGAAGAGAGTGACAGTCTGAATCTGAACAGGGTGACAGTTAGACAAGGGTGACGGGCAAGTGTGACAGTCTGGCCAGGATGACATTCAGGCAAGGGTGACAACAGGGCAGGGTGACAGTCAAGCAAGGGTGACAGTCACACAAGGACGACAGTTAGGCAATCTTCAGTAGATACTGTTCCAGTGGTCTGTCAGCCATTTCTCCACCGTGTTGACATTCCCTCTCATCTTCTGGAACCTGTAAGCCTTTTTCCCATCCAAGGTATTTCCCATGGGTATCCAAGCCTGATGCTGACTCTCACTCTGACAGTCAGCATCAGGCTTGGATACCTATGTGCATGGGAAAAGGCTTACAGGTTGCAGAAGATGAGAGGGAATGTCAAATGTAAGTAAGTAAGTAAGATTTACTGCAAAGATTTTAAGATCCAAAGTAAGATTTCAACTGAGGTTTAACAGAGCAGAAGAAGTTCCTAAACACATTGGACATAATCTCATTGAAGTCAACACATAATTCATAAATACTCATACATCGCCTAAGATAGAAAAGATAGATACTGTACTAAGATAGAAGCTTAAAAGGGTCCCGGTAGTACAGTCGAGTTTGTTCTCGACGCACAATTGAGAATTCTGGGCTCAAATCCCGAGCGGGATAGAAATGGTTGGGCACATTTCCTTTCACCTAATGCGTCTGTTCACCTAGCAGTAAGTAGGTACTCTGGAATTAATCAGCTTGTGAGGTTGTATCCTGGGTGAGGTCAGTAATTCGACCTTGGTGGCATGGTGGGGGGGGGGGGGACCTCGATATAAGCCTAATGTGTATGAATACTGTGACGGAAAAATGAGGAAGAGAGCAGCAGCTATTCGGGCAGCTGGAATGCTAATCACATTAACCAAAAAAAAAAAAAAAGAAAAAAGTAAATAAAACTGCTATGGATCTCTTTATGGTGTGGTAGCTATAGGATAAAGTACAAAGAATGAAAAACTTAAATATTTTAATATAACAAAAAATTACTAACAATTTACAAAAAAAAATCTTCTCAATGACTTTGCTTAAATACTCAGTGCAAAAAAACAAAACAAAACAAAAAAAAACAGACAAGTGAACATTACATTAAGCTCAAAATAAATGGTGCAGGAATACTATGTACATAAGCTGCGTAAATCTACGACCACCAGGGGAGTGTGAAAGCAGATGTAGCAGCTTGGAGCACTGAGAGTATTCTGCCATGCAGTGGCTGGTGGCTCCTATATATGCACGGGTTTGTCCATGTAGGTGACGCTGGTGTGTCGATAATTATCAGCCGGCAGACACAAACGAACAATGTGTTTGTTGACCGGCGAGTGGGGGTGACTCCCAGATGCCAGGTGCGCTGGTATGACGCGTACTGGAGGAGGGACGATAGTATAAGCTCGTCTCGACATGGCTTCTGAAAACTTGTTGTTGTTGTTGAATATGCAGACGTGTTGTTGTTGTTGAATAGGTGATGAAGGAATAGGCCCAATCTCCTTTCCTAAGGAGATTCTTGTGACAATACACACAGGCTTCCTGTCCCCCAGTGCAGTGAATTATATTACAAAATTATAAATGAGTAACACTTAGTGGGCCAGCAAGAGGCTTAGGGCCAGTGTAAGAATATTCATGGACAAAAAAAAAAAAAAAGTTAAGGGGTGAGAGTGAGGCAAGAATGACAATGAGGGTAGGGTGGCAGGCTGCATCAGTGTAACAGGGGATGTATTCCCATGTTTCTGTTGAACCATACTGGTGGTAAAGAGTCACTAGAGAAAATCTCAGTTCAGCCTGACACCATATCCAAGCATTCACTTCCAAACACTCAAAGCTCTTCCAAGCCCAACTTGGCATCACAGGTACTAGGAAGAGATGCTGCACTAGTTAACCTAAGCTGTCACTTGCATCAGTCACCAGGTGGCAGCACCCTCACTCATTCCCTAGCTTGGCACTCCTCTCATTCTAACTCGCACAAAGAATGAGGACAAATTGAAATCCTCGGGACTCCTCCCATTCTTAGTCACACAAAGAATGAGGGCACAATGAAATCTTTGGCACTCCTCCCATTCTTACTCATACAAAGAAGTGGGCACATTGAAATCAGTGTTGAAGTTTTAAATAGTGAAAATAGTAATAAGCTTCTGAGCTCATATGACACTGCCTATAAACATTTTAATTTCATTCATTTTTCATCTGGCACGTTTTGTCTACAGGGTGTGTCGTCCATATTTGTGTGCTCTATGAAGAACCCTGAGAAACGCAAGATGCTTCTTCATGGGAACCTGACGAACGCAAGAGCAATAGTTTTAAACCCGGGAGAAGGCTTCATGTATTGGACTGTGTGGCAATTCACTGTCGGGGGAGTTATTGCTGGTGGAGATGGCTTGATAGAGCGAGCATGGATGGATGGAACCCATAGAGAACCATTTGTAACTAAAGATCTCCAGTGGCCCAATGGCTTAACAATTGACTTCAAAGAACGTCACCTATATTGGTGTGATGGCTTTCATAATAAGATTGAGAGAATAGGACTTGACGGCAAAAATCGAGAGGTAAGTTATATTTTTGGGCTGACTGACATGTATGTGTGTATATGTAATTATAGTTCCTAAGTGTGATTACTTAAGTGTAGTTGCAGGATGAGCTACATTTCTGGTATCCCATCTTCTCAGTACTCTGTCATATGACACTTTGAAGCTACTGATGGTTTTGGCCTCCACTTGTACCCACCTTCTATAATTCTATTCACAAATGAGAACTTTCCTATGTTTTTAATCACCTTTATATCCTTAGCATCTATCTTTAGCCTCTTGTTCATGAAGTTGCAAGTTTCAAAAGTTCTTCCTTGATTATTTTGTCAGTTACTGATTCTATCTTGTAGTATTTAAACAATCTGTAGTTTTCTAAACAGTCCCTGTGGTGTAGTGGTAAGAGACTCACCTGGCATTTCGCGAGCACTTTGTCCTAGGTTGGTATCCTGGCCCGGGAGGGTTTACTGGGCATCAATCCTTAACTGTAGCCTCTGTTTACCCAACAGTAAAAGGGGTACCTGGTTGTCAAACGATTTGGCAGGTCGTATTCCGAGGAACATAGGATTAAGGACATAACCCGAAATGCTACGCATGCTAGTGGCTGTACAAGAACGTAACAACTCTTGTATATATAAATAAATAAAAATAAAATAAATAGTGATCATCATGCTTCTCTTCCTTTCTTTCTTCCTTCCTTCCTTCTGTCCTCGTAGGTTTTATTTTTCAGTCCTGGAAGCCATTTAGTAGCATGTCTTTGCACCCTTTCAAGTTTATTGATGTGCTTCTTGAGATATGGGAACCATACAACTGCTGCATATTTCAATTTCATCATTGGCGTCGCTGAATATTTGTGACAGTGTCACAAATATGGTGAACAATTTCTTTAGTATTTCACCATCTATGTATTTAACCCCTGGGCTGCACACCTGTTAATAGTTGACTATTCCCCAGTGTGGAAGAACAAAAATTCCAACAATATTTTTTCCTTCTAATATTGTTAAAATGTTCCTTAATCACAGGAAAACAAATTTAATATTGCTTACTGTTGCTGTGAACACGTGAAGAAATACATTCTGGAGTTATATTCGGGGAGGGTGATCTTTCTGGGCCCTTGGTGGCCAGACTAGTCTTGGTTTTTGGTACATCTAAACTAGTGTTTCAACTCAGAAATTTTTCCGTGGCTCAAACCTCTTTCAGCAGATCAACCTGATGATGTACTTTACTGGTGTGACCTTCTCCTCTGTGCTGTGTGCCTGGAATTTTTGCCGCCTGTCTATTGCTATTTGTTTGGTAAACGGGTGGCTGGTTTGATGGTGTCCCACCTATGAATTTCCTTATGACAGCAGTATGAGATTACCGGGGGCTTGTTTCACCACTTTCTCTCTCACTTCACTGGCTTTCTTCAGTTTTGGCTAAAACTCTTATCTCTTCGGTCTTGGTTGTTTCTAGATCAGCATTTCATGCCTAATACTGACTTTAATTGTTCAGTGTTGGCAGAGACTGGGACTGCATGCACCTACAGAGCATGCACCAACACAGAGCAACAGCACCGCTAAGCAGCACTGCGCAAAGAGTGGAGCCAGAGTCGATCAACTGTCACCTACACAACAGCCTTCTGAACTGAGGAGAGTTGCTGGCGAGGAGGTCTAGGACACCCCCCCATCCCCCTCCTGGGGAGGGGGTTTGTGCAGACAGATGCGCGGTGGTTGTGGTGGAGTCATGCTTGTTTCCTTGTTTTTGATTAGGGAGTTCTGTTTGCTAGTTCGGCTTTCAGTTTGCAATTTTTGACCAGCAGTAGTTTATTTTGAAATTCCTACCTTTCTGGGTGCCTGACCTGGTAGATGGCAGACAAAGACTGCTTCCAATTACACGGGGGTGTTTTTAGGCCATTGCTCCTCGTGCCTCTCGTGAGGGGGGCCAGGTTCTGGCTCTGGTCCCCGGTAGGCTTAGAACTCCTTCGATTGTTTGTTGCCACGGTCTAAGATATACACATCAGCCTGGTATAGTTCCGGAGAGCCTCCGGGTCTCACCCAGTAAATGACGTTTCATTACATTCAACGCTATTTTTTTCTGGTGAAGAATGGCCGGTGGTGCATCACATGGTTGGTGTGGCCGGTGGTGCATCACATGGTTGGTGTGGCCGGTGGTGCATCACATGGTTGGTGTGGCCGGTGGTGCATCACATGATTGGTGTGGCCGGCGGTGCATCACTTGGTTGGTGTGGCCGGTGGTGCATCACATGGTTGGTGTGGCCGGTGGTGCTTCACTTGGTTGGTGTGGCCGGTGGTGCATCACATGGTTGGTGTGGCCGGTGGTGCATCACATGGTTGGTGTGGCCGGTGGTGCATCACTTGGTTGGTGTGGCCGGTGGTGCTTCACATGGTTGGTGTGGCCGATGGTGCATCACATGGTTGGTGTGGCCGGTGGTGCATCACATGGTTGGTGTGGCCGGTGGTGCATCACTTGGTTGGTGTGGCCGGTGGTGCTTCACATGGGTGGTGTGGCCGTGGTGCATCACATGGTTGGTGTGGCCGGTGGTGCATCACATGGTTGTGTGGCCGGTGGTGCATCACTTGGTTGGTGTGGCCGGTGGTGCTTCACATGGTTGGTGTGGCCGGTGGTGCATCACTTGGTTGGTGTGACCCGTGGTGCTTCACATGGTTGGTGTGGCCGGTGGTGCATCACTTGGTTGGTGTGGCCGGTGGTGCATCACATGGTTGGTGTGGGCCGGTGGTGCTTCATTTGGTTGGTGTGGCCGGTGGTGCATCACTTGGTTGGTGTGGCCGTGGTGCTTCACATGGTTGGTGTGGCCGGTGGTGCATCACATGGTTGGTGTGGCCGGTGGTGCATCACTTGGTTGGTGTGGCCGGTGGTGCTTCATTTGGTTGGTGTGGCCAGTGGTGTTTGATGATCGTTATTAAATAAATAATTTTGTTGATTATAATTTCTGGGGGGAGCCCCGTCACTTCCCGGAGCTATTCAGGCTGGAGGGATATGTGTATCTTTCTGGCATCAGTCAATGCATGCAGTTCTTGTGCCTGACCCTACTGGGAACCACGAGCCAAAACCTGGCCACCCTAAAGAGGCATGAGGAGTAATGGCCTGTAGAGATCTCCCTGTGGTTTGGAGCATTCTATATCTGCCATCGACTGCGACAGGCACCCAGAAAGGTAGGCACCCCAAAACAAACCCCTATTCTGGTTAAACTATTGCGACCAAAGGCCAGTGGTGGCCTTTGGGAGTTCTGTCCCAATGTCCAAGTGAACAGAACTCCCCAACAAAAATTAGCAAACTAGCATGACGTCATCATGTCACCGAGCCACTGTTTGTGCAACCCCCCCCTCCCGGGAGAGGGAAGGGGGAGCCCCAGACCCACCCGCCAGCATCCCAATCGTCAGTTCCTGGCTGATGGAAGTCTGGTTCAATTGTGCCTTTGGCTCTGGTTTTTATTTCAGTTCTGTGACTTGTGATGTGGGCTATCTCTACAGATGGTGCTAGTTTGCTAATTTTCGTTTGGGGAGTTCTGTCCACTTGTTTGGCCTTCAATCCCAATAGTTTTACCAGAATAGGGGTTTGTTTTGGGGCGCCTGGATGCCTGTCTCGGTGATGGCAGACAGAATGCTCCCAACCACAGGGGGGTCTCTATAGGCCATTGCTCCTCGTGCTTCTCTTTAGGGGGCCAGGTTCTGGCTCGTGGTCCCCGGTAGGGAAGAACTCTGTGCATTGACTGATGCCAGAAAGATATACATATCCATTCAGTCTGGATAGCTCTGGGGAGCCTCCGGGACTCACCCAGAAAATGGCATTTCATTACATTCAGTGCTGGATTTTTTTATAATGATTGTGTGTTATTTTGACCTAATAGAGAACTATAAAGATAAAAGTACAGTGGACTTTAGTTTGATGATAATGTTTTGGCTGTAAGGGCTTTAACATTATAAGAGATACATATAAAATTAGTTCTTGTATGGAGACTGAACAAAGGAGTGGTGAGGGCACACACTGTCCCGGAGTGCATAGAATAAGTCACAATATGTGACTGAAAATAAATAATCCAACCCACACACATGAAAACAAAAGAAAGCGATGTTTTAGCCCAATGTGACGTGATAACAGTACAGAACACTCTGAAATGTTGTTGCTTTCTTTTCATATGTGAGTTGGGGACCTTGTTATGACTTTTACTTCCTCTAAATGAGTCGGGGGCATTTCCTTGAATTTTCTTAAACATTTATATTTTCCTATTATTTACTTGTAATTATGTATTCTGATATTATAATAATAATAATAAAAATTTTGTTCAGGTGATGCTTCGAGGTGATGTTTTAAATCATCCTTATGGATTAGCTTATTATAATGGCTTCATATATTGGTCGGAGTTCCAGAATGGTACG
>WNGS01160430.1:8027156-8038094 GCA_020271785.1 Procambarus virginalis | reverse complement strand
ATTATACATACACAAGTTGCCTGCTCCCAACATTATTATTATACATACACAAGTTGCCTGCTCCCAACATTATTATTATACATACACAAGTTGCCTGCTCCCCCAACATTATTATTATACATACACAAGTTGCCTGCTCCCCCAACATTATTATTTACATAAACCTGACTTCAGAAGAGGACATTATGGGGACCTTAGAATTTTTTTTAATGAGTATAATTGGACAGACTTGTGCTAGGCAATTAAGTAAATGAGATGTATGTCAAGTTTTGTGAAATATAAGAAAAGACACAAAAAATTTTACCAAAGCAGAGATGCAGAACCAGGAAACAGGATTGGTTCAACAGAAATTGTGAGGGGCCAGAGACCAAAAAAACAAAAATGAGATCAATATAGAAGAGGCCAAACCCCAAACATACCAGCGATACAAAGATGCGAGAAACAACTACACGGCAGTGAGGGGAGAGGCAGAAAGAAATTTTGAAAAACTGATTGCGGACAAATATAAAACAGAACCAGGTCTATTCTATAAATTCATAAACAACAAATTGCAGGTAAAGGATAATATTCAGAGGTTGAAAATGGGAAACAGATTCACAGAAAATTCAAAGGAATTGTGTGAAACATTAAACTAAAAGTTCCAAAGTGTGTTTGAGCAAAATGAAATCTTCAGGGAACCAGACACAATAACAATTCCAGAGAACAACATGGAACGTATAGTGGTGTCTAGAGATGAAGTGGAAGATATGCTAAAGGAGCTAAGTAAGAACAAAGCAGTTGGCCCAGATGGAGTTTCACCATGGGTTCTGAGAGAATGTGCACCTGAGCTCAGCATTCCACTTCAACTGATTTTTCAGGCATCCCAGTGTACAGGAGTCATAACAGGTGTCTGTAAAAAGGCTAACATAGTTCCAGTCTTCAAAAGTGGCAGCAGGGAAGTCCCCCCCTCAATTATAGACCTGTATCATTGACACATGTAATAGTCAAAATATTGGAAAAAAAATAATTAAAACTAAATGGGTAGAACACCTGGAGAAAAACTATATAATATCAGACATACAGTATGGCTTTCAATCTGGAAGATCCTGTGTAACAAATTTACTCAGTTTCTATGTTTGAGCCACAGAGATTTTACAGGAAAGAGATGGTTTGTTGACTGCATGTATCTGGACCTAAAAAAGGCTTTTGACAGAGTTCCACATAAGAGGTTGTTCTGGAAACTGGAACATATTGGAGGGGTGACAGGTAAGCTTCTAACATGGATGAAAAAATTCCTGATTGAAAAATGAGGGCAGTAATCAGCGGCAATGTATTGGATTGGAGGAATGTCACAAGTGGAGTACCACAGGGTTCAATTCTTGCACCAGTAATGTTCACATTCTACATAAACGATCTACCAGTTGGAATACAGAATTATATGAACATGTTTGCTGATGATCTTCTTGAGGTTATCTTGAGATAATTTCGGGGCTTTAGTGTCCCCGTGGCCCAGTCCTCGACCAGGCCTCCACCCCCAGGAAGCAGCCCGTGACAGCTGACTAACACCCAGGTACCTATTTACTGCTAGGTAACAGGGGCATTCAGGGTGAAAGAAACTTTGCCCATTTGTTTCTGCCTCATGCGGGAATCGAACCCGCGCCACAGAATTACGAGTCCTGCGCGCTATCCACCAGGCTACGAGGCCCCTGCTAATATGATGCTAATAGGGAAGATAAGAAACTTAGATGATTGTCATGTCCTTCAAGAAGACCTGGACAAAATAAGTATATGGAGCGCCACTTGGCAAATGGAATTTAATGTGAATAAATGCTATGTTATGGAATGTGGAATTGGTGAACATAGACCACACACAGCCTATAAATTATGTGAGAAATCTTTAAAAGAATTCTGACAAAGAAAGGGATCTAGGGGTGGTTCTAGATAGAAAACTATCACCTGAGGACCACATTAAGAACATTGTGCGAGGAGCCTATGCTACACTTTCTAACTTCAGAATTGCTTTTAAATACATGGATGGAGAAATACTAAAGAAATTGTTCACGACTTTTGTTAGAAAAAGCTGGAATATGCAGCAGTTGTGGTGTGCATATAACCACTGCAGCCACCACCAAGAAGGTGATGGAGGCCAAAACCATCAGTAATTTCAAAGCGTTATATGACAAAAGAGTGCTGGGAAGACGGGACACCATGAGCGTAGCTCTCATCCTGTAACTATACTTGGGTAATTACACTTAGGTAATTACACACACACATCCCCAGAAAGCAGCCCATAACAGCTGTCTAACTCCCAAGTACCTATTTACTGCTAGGTAACAGGGGCATCAGGGTGAAAGAAACTCTGCCCATTGTTCCTTGCTGGGAATCTAACCCCGGACCACAGGAGTATGTATCCAGCATGCTCTTCACTCAGCCACCAATGCCCTATGTATGTGCAGTGTGTCTGTGTGTCACTTTGCATGTACAGTGGTGCTTCGGTTAATGAATTTAATCCGTTCTGGCACCGAGCTCATCGTGTGAAACGCTCGTCTTTCGAAACAACAACACTGTCGTCAGAGGCATTTGAGAACCAGCAGGAACGCTAGGAAGCACCACGTGGTTTTCTTGTTAACTGAGTAGAAGCTCGTCAATCAAGTCAAATTTTCTGTGAGTTTCTCACTCATTATCTGAAATGCTCGTAGATAGGGCTGCTCGTCACCCGAGATTCCTCTGTATATGGTTGTCACTGTCCCTGCATTACTGTGAATATTTCTGTCACTCTCTCTGTCACTATGTACTGTATATGAGATTGTGTCAAATATTTGAAATAAAGGAATGATGACATTTCGGTCTGTCCTGGACTTTTATCAAGTCAAGTAAAGAGTGGTAGAGACGGTCAGTATACAAGGTAATGATGTGAGTTGAAAGCCAAGAAGATTTAAGTATACTATAGGAGTATATATAAAAAAAAGAACACAGAAGGCCTAGTAGCAAAGAGAAAGAGGTGAAATAGATTAGAGAGATATGAACAGAAGAGAATGAAAAGATTGAGAGCATAAAGCTAAGTCATATCATGTTTGTTAAGATAGTAAGAACATTTAACTGTGTATTGAGAAAGCAAAGAATCAACAACAAAACCAGGACTCAGGTTTATGTTGGGCATGAAGATGACCTCACAAGATGGTTTCTAGGAAGTGTAATTACCTAAGTGTAGTTACAGGATGCGAGCTACGCTCGTGGTGTCTTGTCTTCCCAGCACTCTTTGTCAAACTCTTTGTCATACAACACTTTGAAACTACTGACGATTTTGTCCTCCACCCACCTTCTCATCTAACTTGTTCTAACTGTTTACCACTCTGTTTGCGAAAGTGAACTTTATCTTTCTTCGGCAACTTTGTTTAGTTAGATTAAATCTATGACCACTAGTTCTTGAAGTTCCAGGTCTCAGGAATTCATTCCTATCAATTTTGTTGATTCCCCGAGTTTGAGGTGTTGTCTGCAGTTTTGTTACAAATCAATGGTCAGTTTTACTGCATTCTTCTGCCACTTGTTGGGTGGTTATACACTGGTTGGGTGGCTAGAAGAAATCAAACAGAATCTGAAGCATTCATATCAGATTGAAGAAAGGCAACTAGAACAGAAAGCAATTCAAGAAATAAAGAAAAACACAAAATATTTCTTCACATATGCTAAATCAAAAGCCAAAGCTACTGCCAGTATTGGACCTATTCGTACTAGTGAAGGTTCATACACTGAGGATGACAAAGAAATTAGTGAAATCCTAAAAAAAGCAGTTTGAGGACATGTTTAGCACTCCGATATACAGCATGAAAGTGGAAGATCTGGACAACTTCTTTATGCGTGATATCCAAACCCCTGTAAATATAAATGATATCAACACGAGCATGACAGATTTTCAAAGAGTAATTGACAATATGCCCATGCACTCAGCCCCGGGTCCAGACTCATGGAATTCAATATTTATAAAGAAACACAAAGTGCCAGTAGCACAGGCACTCAGTATAGTGTGGAGGAAGAGCTTGGACACGGGGGAGATACCAGATGCACTTAAAGCAGCAGACATAGCCCCTCTACACAAGGGAGGTAGCAAAGCATTGGCAAAGAATTATAGACCAGTTGCACTAACATCCCACATAATAAAAGTATTTGAGAGAGTGATCATGAATCAGGTCACTAGTTTCATGGAAACCAATGACCTCCACAATCCAGGCCAACATGGATTTAGAGCAGGAAGATCATGCCTCTCACAGCTACTTGACCATTACGACAAAATCACTGAGGCATTAGAAGAAAAAGAGAATGCAGATGTGGTATATACAGATTTTGTAAAGGCATTCGATAAATGTGACCATGGAGTGATAGCACACAAAATGAGGTCAATGGGAATAACTGGTAAAGTAGGACGCTGGATGCTCAGTTTTCTGTTGAACAGAACACAGAGTAACAGTCAACCATGTAAAATCGAGTTCAAGCGCAGTTAAAAGCTCGGTACCTCAAGGTACCGTCCTTGCACCACTGCTTTTCCTTATTCTCATATCAGATATAGATTCGAATACAAGGCACAGCTTCATATTCTTTTCAGATGACACAAATATCAGCATGAAAATTATATCTTCTAAAGACATTGAAAACCTTCAAGCAGATATAAATAAAGCCTTCGACTGGGCAACAGAAAATAACATGATGTTTAACAGCGATAAATTCCAGGTAAAGGGGTACCTTAGTTACAAATTTAATTCGTTCCCAGAGACGCCTCGTAACCCGAAAATTCCTAAACTGAAGCGAATTTCCCTATAAGATATAATGGGAAATGAATTAATCCATTCCAGACTCCCCCAAAAATTAACTTCAAAGTAAATTTTATACCTAATTCACCCAAATCTTCAGTACAAAAGTATGTATAAGTTATTACTTGCCTTTACTGATGATTCCTGTTGGTATATGAAAGATGGAGAGGAGGGGGGGGGAGGGAGTAGGAGTGGTGTTACTGTTTGGAAGGGGAGTCCTCTTCTATTATAACATCAGGCAGTGATGACTTCTCTGGGGTGCACTCTCTGGCACGTTTTGCCTGCATACCACTAGGACCTGCTTGTGGCTTACTGCATGATTTTCTCACCAGAAATTGTTTCATTGAAGATTGTTTTTCCCTTCTTTGTAACACTTGTCTGTAGTGAGACATCACATTGTCATTGAAAAGGTTAATGCAATGGCCTACTACAGCTTTCTCTGGGTGAGTCATTTCAACAAAAATTTGCATTTCTTCCCACAGCCTACACCACTTCCTAATTGTTAAGGAAGGAATATTCTCTAATGCCTCCTCCTCCCCTGAAGAAATATCCTCAGCTGCCTCTTGTTGCTGCTCCTTTTGAAGGGCTTGGAGTTATTCAGTGGTCAGTTCTTCGCTGTGTTTTTCCACCAACTCCTCCACATCAGTACCATCCAACTCCAAGCCCATTTTCAGGCCCAGAGTAACAATTTCCTCAACAATAGGCACTTCATTTGTAGGCTCAAACCCTCAAAGTCTAGTTCTGAAACACATTCAGGCCACAATTTTCTCCAGCCAGAGTTTTAAAGCACTACAAATGTTAAAAAAATTTCCAGAACTCTTTGAGGGTGAGGTTTGTGGCATCAGTCACTTTGAAACATTTCCAGAAAAGTGCCCTTTAATAAAGTTCTTAAAATTGGCAATGATTTTCTGGAGTATTGTCGAGGAAAAGCAGGGCCTTGAGTGGCAAGCTTTTCTCCTGCAGTTATTTTTGTATGGAAGGGCAAACCACCTCATTCCACTCACTCCGTAAAAAATAGCCTAGTCACCCATGCCTTATTATTAGCCCTCCACATCACACACATTTGTTTTTTTTTGGACATTATATTTTTTGAAAACCTTGGATTTTCAGAATGATACACAAGCAAAGGTTTAATTTTCAAATCGCCACTCGCATTTGAACACAGCACAAGCGTAAACCTATCTTTCATAGGCTTGTGTCCGGGCAATGACTTCTCCTCCTGGGTTATGTATGTCTTCTTAGGCAATCTTTTCAAGAATAGTCCTGTCTCATCACAATTAAACTTGTTGCAGTAGGTATCTCTCCCACTCTCTACAAAATCTTTAAATTCTTCAATAAATCTTTCAGCCGCTGGTTTGTCTGAGCTGGCAGCCTCCCCATGCCTCACAACACTATGAATACCACTTCTTTTTCTAAATTTTTCAAACCATCCCCTACTTGCCTTAAACTCTTTCATATCTGCACTTGTTCCAGGGATTTCTTTACAAGGTCTTCAAGCAATACCCTGGCTTCCTCACAAATGATGGCCTCTGATGCACTATCACCTGCTAACTCCCTGTTGTGTATCTAAAATAATAACAACTTTTCAACATCCTCAAGTGTTTGTGTTCTTTGTTTCGTGATTGTTGATATGCCTTTTGCCACTTTAGCACTCAAAATGTCCTTTTTCTTGGCAAGTACAGTGCATATCATTGACATGGATTTGTTGTACTGCCTAGCTAGTTCAACAACACGAGTACCATTTTCATGTTTACGAATGATTTCTTGTTTTTCCTCTATGGTCATTCTCACATGTGTTTTCTTGCCTAGAACCTTACCACTGGCTTTCTTGGGACCCCATGGCGAGATATATAATAATTTATTTTATGTTCATATAGCTAAAAGTCCTAAAAAATGTAAATCCTTGCAAAGAATTCAGGCACGATAGTCACTAGGCGGGAGGCATTGGTAAACTGAGGTGCAATTGTCGTGCCACCACGAGCTAGGACAGCCATATGAGTATCAACAAACTCGTTTCCCGAGATAAAGTTCGTAACCCAATTCAAATTTTCCGACGAAATCGGGCTCGCAACACGAAAAGTTCGTAAGGCGGGACATTCATAAGCCGAGGTACCACTGTACTCAGATACGGTAAAAATGAGAACCTTAAGCATAATACAGGGTACAAAACACAGTCAAAATTTGCCCATAGTAGGAAAGCAACATGTAAAGGATTTTGGGAAAATGATGTCTGACAACCTAACGTTTAGGGAACATAGCCAAGCAAATATTGCAGCCAGACCACACACTGGAAGGTGAAGGGACAACGACATTTCGGTTTGTCCTGGACCACTCTCAAGTCGATTGTTTCAGTCCAGGATCCGAAACGTCTTCATCCCTTCACCTTCTAGTGTGTGGTCTGGTCAACATACTTTAGCCACGTTATTGTGACTCATCGCCTGCAAATATTGCAGTAGCCAGAAAAATGATAGGATGGATTATGAGAACTTTTAAATCCAGGGATCCCATCACACTGGTTGTACTCCTCAAATCACTTGTGCTATCCTGTTTTGAGTACTGCTCAGTACTCACTTCCCCAATCAGAGCAGAAGAGATTGCTGAAATCGCGGGAATACAGAGAACATATACAGCATACATAGGCGCGATAAAGCATCTAAATTATTAGGATCATCTCAAAGCTCTCCAAATTTGCTCACTTGAAAGACAACGGGAGAGATATCAAATAATATACACGTGGAAAATACTGGAGGGACAGGTTCCAAATCTGCACAGTAAAATAACAACATATTGGAGTGAATGATATGGAAGAAAATGTAGAATAGAACCAGTGAAGAGCAGGGGTGCCATAGGCTCAATCAGAGAGAGCTGTATAAATATCAGAGGTCCACGGTTGTTCAACATCCTCCCAGCGAGCATAAGAAATATTTCTGGAACAACCGTGAACATCTTCAGAGAAAACTAGATAGTTTTCTTCAAGAAGTGCCGGACCAACTGGGCTTTGGTGATTATGTGGGTCCATGGGCTGCTCCAAGCAAACAGCCTGGTGGACCAAACTCTCACAAATCAAACCTGGCCTCGGGCCGGGCTTGGGGAGTAGAAGAACTCTCAGAACCCCATCAAGCAGGTATCAGGCAGGTATTACATTCTATCCCACAGCCTGCGGTGGTGGGGTTTGCTGATCTGCTCTTTTCATTCATTTCCTTCATCCTTCATTTGTGTTTCTTGGTTTGTAATGATGAGGCCTCCAGAGGTGTCCACCACTTAGGATTCATTGAGCTTTTGTATGAGTGGCTTGGTGCACATGGTAGTTTCCTTGGGTCAGCCTGTTTTGTTTGGGGGTTCTGGTAACTACCTAAGTGTAATTACCTAAGTGTAGTACAGGATGAGAGCTACGCTCGTGGTGTCCCGTCTTCCCAGCACTCTTTGTCATATAGCGCTTTGAAACTACTGACGGTCTTGGCCTCCACCACCTTCTCACCTAACTTGTTCCAACCGTCTACCACTCTGTTTACAAAAATGAATTTTCATATATTTCTTCAACATCTTTGTTTAGTTAGTTTAAATCTATGACCTCTTGTTCTTGAAGTTCCAGGTCTCAGAAATCTTCCGTATCAATTTTACAATTCCTGTTACTATTTGTACGTAGTGATCATATCTCCTCTTTTTCCTTCTATCTTCTAGTTTTTGCCTATTTAATGCCTCTAACCTCTCCTCATAGCTCTTGCCCTTCAGTTCTGGGAGCCATTTAGTAGCACGTCTTTGCACCTTTTCCAGTTTGTTGATGTGCTTCTTAAGATATGGGCACCACCCAACCGCTGCATATTCTAGCTTTGGTCTAACAAAGTCGTGAACAATTCTTAGTATTTCGCCATCCATGTATTTAAAAGCAATTCTGAAGTTAGAAAGTGTGTCATAGGCTCCTCGCACATATTCTTTATGTGGCCCTCAGGTGATAGTTTTCTATCTAGACCACCCCTAGATCTCTTTCTTTATCAGAAATCTTAAAGATTTTTCACATAATTTATAGGTTGTGTGGGACTATGTTCTCCTATTCCACATTCCATAACATGGCATTTATTCACATTAAATTCCATTTTCCATGGGGTGCTCCATATACTTATTTTGTCCAGATCTTCTTGAAGGGCATGACAATCTTCTAAGTTTCTTAACCTTTCTATTATCTTAGCATCATCAGGAACATGTTTCATATAATGCTGTATTCCATCGGGCAGTTCATTTATATAGACAATGAACATCACCTCTGCAAGAACTGAACCCTGTTACGCCACTTGTGACATTTCTCCAGTCCCAACCACTGCCTTTGATTACTGCCCTCATTTTTCTGTCAGAAATTTTTCATCCATGTTAGAAGCTTACTTGTCACACCTCTAATATTTCCAGTTTCCAGAACAACGTCCTTGTGTGGAACTCTGTCGAATGCCTCTTTTAGGTCCAGATAGATGCAGTCAACCCACCACTTCTTTCCTGTAAAATCTCTGTTGCTCGATCATAGAAACTGAGTAAATTGTTGCACAGGATCTTCCAGATCGAAAACCATACTGACGGTTTGACATTATATCATTTCTCTCCAGGTGTTCTACCCATTAGTTTTAATATTTTTCCCCAATTTTTACTATTACACTTTCAGTGATACAGGTGTTGGAGCAGCTGAGTTTCTGCTGGTATGCTTTTTACTGCTTTTCCTTCCATTGTCCTTCTGACTTTGTTGTGTGGACCACTTGTCTTTCCACTCTTGGACCTTGCTCCGGGTTCCAAAATTGGGCAGGTTTAGAACTTGGGTTGCATTTGTTAAGTCTAGCATGGGCTCCTCTGGGGAAGGAAAGGGAGGGTTTGCCCGTTTCACTGTGACACCAGAGATAGTTGACCTGTAACTTCCTGCTGGGTATCTGGGCTGTCTCTTTCTCTGGGGCAGGGCAGGGGGTGTCTGGCTTGGATCCTCTATTGTTGGTGATCCTTCCTGTCTGTTTAGGCATCAAGACGGAGCTCAGCTCTGCACCGAGGTCCTTGTTACTGACTTCCGGCTACGGGGGGTGGGACCTGGGGGAGGGTTCCTGGATCCCCTCAATCATTGCTGGGTATTTGTTTCTATCTATTGTTTCTATCTACAAATGTATTTTGCTTTGGGCTGGGGGTTTCTTCCTCCATCTGTGTTTGAGTCGCAATCCTCTATTCACCTCCCCCCTGCCACAGGTGCCCTTCTGTATCCTGTTAGGTTTCTAGATTTCAGCGCCTAACCAAATTAGAAATAATTGCACAACCAATCACCAACGTCTGCTAAATCAGTCTCATTTGAGTGTATAATTAAGAAATAGTCTCTGCATGTTCATTAACATGAAAACACGTGCCATGGCTACCAACATCAATTCTTTACTCACATTGAACAAGAGGAGGTGTAAAGAGACACTGAATAATGATGTGATAAACCCTACCAAACACCTCGTCAGTTGTACCCATACAACAAAGTGCTAAGCCTACAGCCTCCACCTGTATTTGCTTCATCCTCCCAGTGATCTTGGATGCTCATCTGGCAAAAGAAAGTGTAATGGCTCACATCACTTACTGCATCAGGAAAGGACCTATGATTTTACAGCCAAAGAAAAATATGACCAAGGAAAATACAAACAAATCTCGTCTAATCCTACCCTTGTGCAACATACTCTAAACCTCACTATACTCTCGTCATAACCACAACCTTCAGAGGACAAAAAATGAGAACAAAAACAAAAAAACAACAAAAACAAAAAAAACCATAGTGCAAGAGAGCCGAGGAAGGTGGTATCTCGAATGTAAATGCATACTCATGTTTACAGGAAACTCATAATGTCCACCTGAACAACGTTATGAGATCATGGTTCGAGATAACTACGTACACAAATGACATCTATCACAAAAACTCCACGTAAACAGCTAGGCAGTGCCCCCCCCGAAGTAGACCACAACACAGCCCAGCGAACGCAGACGCTTGCAATAAATTCTAATTTGTGACATCTGTCACTGAATGGGCTTTGCCTCTGTCAACATTGCTGAGTATTCTGTTGCAGAATTGACAGATGAGAAAGAAGTACCAAGGGGGAGGATAAAAAAAGTCTCAAGATAATATAATTTAGCACTCTTTTTGTCTTTCTTTGGCAAA
>WNGS01160430.1:7956020-7978940 GCA_020271785.1 Procambarus virginalis | reverse complement strand
GTATTGGCATATTCCTATTCATCTTAGGTTAAGGGACTGATTAGGTTTCATGGAAGGAAGTCAAGCTTAACACTTTTGTTGCCTTCTTTGGGCTTGAATCTGGCACCTCACATATTCACTCATCTTATCCAGGTTGTAGTGACCCGTCTACATCTGCTATGGGTTCAGGTCCTGGTCTACCTCAACGACTGGCTGGTGTGTGCTCCCAGTCGGTCCGTTTGTCTGCTTGCCAGGGTGTGGTTCTTTCCCAGCTTGCCAGGTTTGGGTTCCTAGTGAACTGAAGGAAGTCCCATCTAGTTCCATCCCAGGTTCGGATCTGGCTGGGTCTTGTTTGGGACTCTCGGATCGCTTCCATGTCTCTTCCTCCGGAGGTGTTGCTAAAGCTGCGGTCCCGCATTTGATGTTTCTGGGGGGGGGAGGCCTGTCACTCGGCAGTTGCTCAAGCAGTTGTGCGGGAGCTTAAGCTTCACAGTGCTGATCTACCCGCTGGGTCGGGTTTGGCTTCAGTGCCCCTTCCTCTTCTCTCACGATCACTGGTTCGTACTCCAGGGGGTCTTGCATCTGTTGCTGCATAGCTGTCTTCGACTTCTAGGTTTTCGAGGTTCAGTGCTTTGGCGCCTACCTGAACCCTCGCTCGAGTGTTCACGGACGCGTCATCTTTCGGCTGGCCCTTGTGACCAGTGCTCACCAGGCCGGCCAGGGGCGATGGGGGTCCGTGCTTCCGTCCGGCTCACAGCATGGTGCAGGAGTTCGCAGCGATTCGGTTTTCGCTTTGGAGGGTTCGAGTCACTCGGGGTTCAACCATCCGGCTTCATTCCGACTGTTTCTCCGGTGGTTCATTGCTTGAACCGTAGAGGTTCTCCTCAGTCCTTGTCTCTTTGAGGCTGGTCACTTTGAGTGGCTCGTCTGCTGGCTTCTTGGGGTTTGGCTCTCCCTGCAGTTCATATCCGGGGAGTGTCCAACATCCTGGGGAACGGCCTGTCGAACAGGGTCCTGGCCACCTGTTATTTGGTTAACGTTCCTCCTCCTCCTCCTGGGCGTTCTTGTGTTGCTTTGGGACATAGGTTGCAGCCAGTTGTCTCGACTTCGCGTTGAGGGGGAATGTGGCAGCTGCCTCCTGGATAAGATCCTCTTTTCCCTAATCTTTGGTTATGTAGCTCCATGGAGCCGAAGGGGCTCCCCACAGAACCAGCATTGTATGTAATGAAAAACTATTTTCTGGGTGAGCCCCTGAGGCTCCCTAGCAACCCTCCCTCCCTCCAGTCATCAGTTTTTCTTGTTGTTTGATGCTTAGCTTCCGAACTGGAGTGCTGGGTAGCTGGCGTGGGGAGGGGAGGGCTGCATGGATGAGCGCTGTGGGAGTGGATTGTGACGTTTGCTTGTTTCCTTGGGATTGGAGGGAGTTCTGCCTCTCTTTTCGGTTTTTAGTTGTAATTTTCTTACCATGTGAGGTTTGTTTTCTTATGCCTACCATTCTGGGTCCCTAATCCTGGTCAATGGCAGGTACAGAAAACCCCAACCACAGGGGTAGTTTACCATGGCCATTGCTTCCTTAAATCTTTCTGAGGAAGCCAGGTACTGGCTCGTGGTCTCCCGTAAATCGAATGCCACAGACTAACGTCCCGGTCTAATACATCACACATTAGCCCATTGTTCCTGGGAGCCTCTGGGCTCACCCAGAATATGGCGTTTCATTACCTTCAATGCTGGTTTTTTGTGTCATCTTGGAATTTTATGCTCTTCTTTTCCATTTCTTCTTGTTAGATTTGGGTCATCTGCAAACATGGAAGGTGTTGCAAGACACTATGAGCCTGAGGTTGTCACTTACGGCAGTAGTTGATGCATTAACCTAGTTGTGTAGTAATCAGCTTTTCTCTTTGGGTGTTCTTTTGACTGCTAACATGTCATAGAAGATCTGTGATTCAGTATACAGTACAACATGTCCCCGATTAGTTCTTGCTGTACTCGCAGTTTATGATACAAGTTATTTAGTTTGTACTGTCTCCACTCGATTATCCGGACTATGTGGGAAGGACCCCCAGCCGGATAATCACGTGTTCCAGATAATGGTACTTTTCCCCTCTGAGTCCAAAAGTGACTATTTCCAACTATTTTTATACAGTACTACAACAACATAATTTGAATTGCCTTGCCACATATAATTATTAAATATTCAACTAGAAACCTCAACTTACCTTGTTGGTGTTCGTCTTCTTGATTGATGCCACACATCTTGAAGCTAAGAATTCTTAACAATTTACGTAACCTATACTAACACAACACTAAAATTAACACTTAAAATTACTGTACAGTCATTAAGCAAAGTTAGTTTTAACTGCCAGCTGCTGAAGCCTCACTGGTTGAAGGCATTTGGGTTGCCTGTGAAGCCTTGCTAGTTGAAGGTACTTGGCTTGCTTGTGATGCCTCATGGTTGAAGGTGCTTGGCTTGCCTGTGATGCCTCACTGGTTGAAGGTGCTTGGCTTGCCTGTGATGCCTCACTGGTTGAAGGTGCTTGGCTTGCCTGTGATGCCTCACTGGTTGAAGGTGCTTGGCTTGCTTGTGATGCCTCACTGGCTGAAGGTGCTTGGCTTGCCTGTGATGCCTCACTGGTTGAAGGCGCTTGGCTTGCTTGTGATGCCTCACTGGTTGAAGGTGCTTGGCTTGCCTGTGATGCCTCACTGGTTGAAGGTGCTTGGCTTGCCTGTGATGCCTCACTAGTTGAAGGTGCTTGGCTTGCCTGTGAGGCCTCACTGGTTGAAGGTGCTTGGCTTGCCTGTGAGGCCTCACTTGCTGAAGGCACTTGGCTTGCCTGTGAGGCCTCACTTGCTGAAGGCGCTTGGCTTGCCTGTGATGCCTCACTGGTTGAAGGTGCTTGGCTTGCCTGTGAGGCCTCACTGGTTGAAGGCGTTTGGCTTGCCTGTGAGGCCTCACTTGTTGAAGGCGCTTGGCTTGCCTGTGAGGCCTCACTTGCTGAAGGCGCTTGGCTTGCCTGTGATGCCTCACTGGTTGAAGGTGCTTGGCTTGCCTGTGAGGCCTCACTGGTTGAAGGTGCTTGGCTTGCCTGTGAGGCCTCACTTGTTGAAGGCGCTTGGCTTGCCTGTGAGGCCTCACTTGCTGAAGGCGCTTGGCTTGCCTGTGAGGCCTCACTGGTTGAAGGCGTTTGGCTTGAGTTTCTTACCATATAAGAATCAAGTTTAGCTTGCCTTCTGTGTTCATTGGCCTGTTGTATGATCAGCTCTTTGGTTCGCCTCAGGCTTCACTTCATTTGAAGTCGACCGGCCATTTTCACAAAGTTGTATAACATGTAACTTGTCTTTAATTGTTAGGACAACCTTCTTCCTCTTAACACCTCCAGAACGATTGATGCTGCTACCAGACATAGTCTTGGCCAAAAATGTTCAAAGTTACTATGAAAATAAAAAAGTTATTTAAAAAAATATTTCACTAATGGTGCAGCACTGTGGTATAACATGAGAGACGGGAGCACATAGGTTGACCAGGACTGAACACGTGCACTTGGGGCAGCTATAACACATTATGTAGGCCGCCAGGAGGAAAAACTCACAATATTTTTTAAAGAAACTTCAGCCTGTGCAAAATTGTTTTTAGGAAACTTATATATTTGTTATTACATAATTACAGTGGCACCTCGATTAACGAGTTTAATCCATTCTGGCACCAAGTGGAAAACTCGCCTTGCGAAATGGAAACAAAACTATCATAAAAGGTGCCCGAGAACCAGCGGAAACGCTCATTAATCGAGGAAAAGCTCGTTAGTAGAGACAAATGTTCTGCAAGTGGCTCGCTCGTTACTCGAAATGCTCGTAGATAAAGCTGCTCGTTAATTGAAGTGCCATTGTACTAGTATTTCTTTTGTTTTTAGTTATGCTGAATTGTTCTAAAATTAATGGTAATTCATGTACCCAGGTGGTCCCTCCCAACGCTCCCCTCTCTCCCGACACGACCCACCCACCCCACCCCCTCCTTCACCATGCGCCTCGAGCCACAGCCGTACGGGATTAATATGATACGGCCTGCAGCCTGGTATTCTTATCCAGACAATTCACTCCTTGTCCGGCTGACTGTCCGTATATTGCAACATCGGCAGCAAGTTAACTGGCCCAGATTTTTTATCCGGACAAACACCTGATTTTCCGGCTCCTATGGACATTTTGGACGGATATTGAGATAACTTTATCCGGTAATGATTTTGGCCATATAAAGGCATTTTCGAGATATTCGAATCCCGGATAATCGAGTGTCTACAGTATACTTACCTGAAAATTTGTATATCTTTAACAATGAAAATGCATTTTAGTCAATTATGGGCTATAAGACCTTCGCTTGTCTGTAACCATTCTTCTCAACAGTGTGAATGGTTAGTAGCCTTTAAGTATAAAAATAGGCAAAAAATACTGTAATTATCAGAGTGTAGTTACAGGATGAGAGCTTCCCTCGTGGTGTCGCGTCTTCCCAGCACTCTGTCATATAACGCTTTGAAAACTGTGCTCACCTGTCAGAAAATAGAGTGAAGTGAGATTTTGTTTTATCTCTCTGTTCCCCCACCTCCTAGACATTTATACCTGGCATGCTATGCCAGGTATAACCAGGTACCAGGTATGCCAGGTACCCTTCTCAACTTAATGTTTTCATCATATTTTTTCTTAATTTATGGATGGAATTGGCTTCAGCAACATCTTTATTCAATGCATTCTATTTGCTAGCCACACATACAGGAAAGGAGGATTTCCTTGCATCTTTATGACCAGTTGCATGTCCAACTTCCATTCGTGTCCTTTTGTACTGCCTCCTTTTAATATCAAAAGACTTCATTTGTCCACTTTGTGTGTTCCTCTCAAGATCTTGCATCTAGTGAACATATCCCCTCTGTTTCTTCTCTCCTCTAAGGTTGCGAGGGTGAATTCCCTCAATATGTCCTCATAGCTCAACCCTCTCAATTCTGGTACAGTACTAATCTAGTTGCAAATCTCTGAACTTTCTCTGTGGTATTCAGCCAGCAACCCTTTATAAGATTGGCAACAAACTATAGAAATTGTATGCTGTTTAAGCAGGTGTCTATTTTAGCTATACATTTCTGTACAAATATATGACACTAAAGTTTCTTTCAATACACATGACTGAATAACTCACTAGGCCTAGTGCCTAGCCATACTTTGTGATATAAACTTATCATTTTGAGAAGTGCTTGACATTTGGCATGAAGTCTAGCAGCACGCCCCTTGAGATTGTCCTGAATGGAAAATTTTCTGTCACATCTTGTTGAGCTTTGCATTCTGCATACTCAAATGCTTTAATAAAACTTTATTTTCCTCAGTAACAGTTCCGGTGGAAAGTTCTTCATGCCCATCTGGCATGCATCAATGTCGGAACGGACGGTGTGTTGCAGCCTTGTTTATCTGCGATGGTGATAATGACTGTAAGGATGGCAATGCCACTACACTCTCAAGCGATGAAGCATCATGCAACCGCACTTGCCCAGAGGGTAAGGACCCACATTCTAATTCATTGATAGGCAAACTATCAATATTCTTTTGAAAGCCATTATGTTAAAAAAGAAATTCACAACAAAAGTAACACATACAATTAGTGAACTTGATAAGGGTTTAAGATGAAGCAAAATATTATCGTGCAGGTGATGAGTCACAATAACGTGGCTAAAGTATGTTGACCAGACCACACACTAGAAGGTGAAGGGACAACGACGTTTCGGTCCGTCCTGGACCATTCTCAAGTCGATTTTGAGAATGGTCCAGGACGGACTGAAACGTCGTCGTCCCTTTACCTTCTAGTGTGTGGTCTGGTCAAAATATTATCGTATTATTCTAAATTCTTGTGTGTCAATTAGGTTATTTGTTCCAGCCACATTATTGTGTCATATTCTCTGCTGTAGTGAGCAGTTTCCTTCATTTGTCTTATGAATGACTTTCTTCTAAGTGAGCCAATTTGGGTTTCTGTTTTGCCAAAAGCATTCACTTTAAAATATATTTTTACACTAGTATTGCCATTTCTTGGGTAATTTGTAAATTTGGGAATTTTTGGCACCTAATCTGAAATTTATTAAGTGACAAAAATGGGATTTGGTTTTGATCTCATCATACAGGTTCAGTATTATTCATAGATACATCATGTCCTTGAGATATATTATGCAAAAGAAGGAAATGTTCATGGCCAAATCTACAATGTAAAATGCATTACTGCTGAATTATTCTTCAGTTGATGCTTATAAATATACAGTAATATAAACTATAAAGATCATGTTTACTAGGATTAGTATCACCATCTACAACACATTTCACCACTGTCAGCACTTATGACATATAAACAGAAAGATATATCATTGCCCTCTATCCAGGGTTAACTGAGAATGTTCTTAACTCATGTTGATATTTCATATACCATGCAAACATTTCCATAATGTAAAACATATACAAAAATAAAACATTTCCCATGAGTAAACAATTTTCAGGTTATACACAACACATAGAGAATAAAATTAATCTTCTTCCTAGATCAGATTATGTGTGATGACGGAAACTGTATTCCTGGTATATGGCGGTGTGACGCACACAAGGATTGCCCTGATGGATCTGATGAACCCAATGATTGTGGCAAGTAAACTTGGCACTATGTTAATTAAATTGTTAATAATAAATATTCTGGGTGTAATACATTCAAGGGGCAACAGCTTCAAGCTTAACAAGCCACAATGTTACACACACACACACAAGGGGCAACAGCTTCAAGGCTCAACAAGCCACAATGTTACACACACAAGGGGCAACAGCTTCAAGCTCAACAAGCCACAATGTTACACACACACAAGGGGCAACAGCTTCAAGGCTCAACAAGCCACAATGTTACACACACACAAGGGGCAACAGCTTCAAGCTTAACAAGCCACAATGTTACACACACACAAGGGGCAACAGCTTCAAGCTTAACAAGCCACAATGTTACACACACACACAAGGGGCAACAGCTTCAAGGCTCAACAAGCCACAATGTTACACACACAAGGGGCAACAGCTTCAAGCTCAACAAGCCACAATGTTACACACACACAAGGGGCAACAGCTTCAAGGCTCAACAAGCCACAATGTTACACACACACAAGGGGCAACAGCTTCAAGCTTAACAAGCCACAATGTTACACACACAAGGGGCAACAGCTTCAAGCTTAACAAGCCACAATGTTACTCACACACGAGGGGCAACAGCTTCAAGCTCAACAAGCCACAATGTAGGACAGAAAACAGGAGAAACTTTTTCACCCTCAGGGTTATAAACCCATGGAACCGCCTACCCACTGTGCTGTGAATGTCAAAACACTGCTGCAGTTCAAAATTCAGTTAGAAAAATCTTGAGGAAAAGTGGAGGGATCTTTCACTGGCTGCAGGCTTCCTGTCCCTGTCGCGACCATTAGGGAGATAGTGCCTTGTCAATTAATTTCAGCTAAATAAGAAGAAAGGACACTGCAAGCAGTCAATTAGGCTATATGAGACAGCTCCTATTGGCTCATGCAAGGCAATTAGTTCCCTTTAGCCCATACAATGCAGCTCCAATTGGCTTATGCAAAAAAAAAAAACCTGCAAGGCAGCTCCTATTAGCTCATACAAGGCAGCTCCTATTAGCTCATACAAGGCAGCTCCTATTAGCTCATACAAGGCAGCTCCTATTAGCCCATACAAGGCAGCTCCTATTAGCCCATACAAGGCAGCTTCTATTAGCTCATACAAGGCAGCTCCTATTAGCTCATACAAGGCAGCTCCTATTAGCCCATACAAGGCAGCTCCTATTAGCCCATACAAGGCAGCTTCTATTAGCTCATACAAGGCAGCTCCTATTAGCCCATACAAGGCATCTTCTATTAGCCCATACAAGACAGCTCCTATTAGCTCATACAAGGCAGCTCCTATTAGCTCATACAAGGCAGCTCCTATTAGCCCATACAAGGCAGCTCCTATTAGCCCATACAAGGCAGCTCCTATTAGCCCATACAAGACAGCTCCTATTAGCTCATACAAGGCAGCTTCTATTAGCTCATACAAGGCAGCTCCTATTAGCCCATACAAGGCAGCTTCTATTAGCTCATACAAGGCAGCTCCTATTAGCCCATACAAGGCAGCTCCTATTAGCCCATACAAGGCAGCTCCTATTAGCCCATACAAGGCAGCTCCTATTAGCCCATACAAGGCAGCTCCTATTAGCCCATACAAGGCAGCTCCTTTTAGCCCATACAAGGCAGCTCCTATTAGCCCATACAAGGCAGCTTCTATTAGCTCATACAAGGCAGCTCCTATTAGCCCATACAAGGTAGCTTCTATTAGCCCATACAAGACAGCTTCTATTTATGTATGACTTATGCTTGAAGTAATCCATAGTCCCAACTTGTAATATATTGATATTGCCTGGTGATTTGTTCCATAAATCATGAACCCTGTTCTCAAAGCAGTTTCTCTATGTATAAGTATAATGTGGGTTAAATACAATGTTCTGTTGTAAAGGTAATTTTCTCTGTTTTGTGAGAGGTTACAGTAAACATATTTCTGGGAAAGATCCCTCGGAACCAGATTTTGAAGCTTTGACCTTTGTTAATTCTCCAGTTGTCTGTAAATCTTTGCTGACTTTTTGGATGCTTTCCTCATGTGGTGAGGAATTGTCACTTGCTCTCTGTGCCTCTATGGGCAGGGGAAGGGGGCAGATTTTGGCTTTGGTTCCCATAAGGCCAGACAGAACTCCTGCATCTAATGTGACCTATTTGCATGAAGCAATCTCGGCATGATAGCTTCAGGGATGCATACGATGAGTCAGAATAACATAGGTGAAGATATGAAGATCAAACCACACACCAGAAGATGAGGAGACAAAAACCTTTTGGGCCGTCCTGGACCATTATCAAGTCACAATCGACTTGACAATGGTCCATGAAGGACCGAAATGTTGTCGTGTCCTCATCTTCTAGCGTGTGGTTTGGTCATCATAGCTTCAGGGAACCACTGGGGCTCATATCAAAATAGATGTTTTATTACATTCATTGCTGGGTTTTTCACGCACTGCATCAGTATAGCCTGCACAGTTAAGGGTTAACAGTGAGTTAAGAGCCTAACTAAGCATGCACTTTTAACAACATAATTTTTCCTCAAGAAAAACATTTGATAATTTTCTCATGTCATGATATAGAGTATTATTTGTAAAATGGTTAAATATCCTGTACAGAAGAATGTGTCTCACTAGTGAACATTACTTGTAGCACCACAGTATTCCAGTGCTGTTGTAAGTGAAATATATTAATTAATAACTGAACCCATACTGTACATGGAAAGGAAAAATGTGTTGAATTTTGGTCCATCCTGAACCCTTATCACTGCACCGTGATGGACCAAAAAGTTTAATTTTTCTTTCTTTTCATGTGTGTGTTTGGTTATTAATTTTCAGTTATTTTTGAGACTTACTCTCTACTTATAATTTAATTATGGTGATTTCAGTAACCAAAACATGTGATGAAGGTCATTTTAAATGCAACACATCTGGGAGGTGCATTCCTCAAGAGTGGGTTTGTGATGATGACAATGACTGTGGTGAAGGAGCATCAGACGAGAACCCTCCCGAAGGCTGCCCTCTACCTCTTGGTATTGCTTGCCCAGCACCGCAGTTTATTTGTCCGGTATTGAACCAGTATGAGCACCGTTGTCTTCCAGCGGTAAGATACCACTTTGCCACATTTTTTCCATAGACTTGCTTTTTGTTAAGATATAATTACATTATTTCTTGCTAGTATAGCACTGTGTGTGATTCAGAGAAACCACTGTTTCCCACACTGAAACCCATGTCATGTTGTTAGTTTTCCCTTTACCCATCAGAGGCACCATCTTTCCGTAGTAATTAGGTAAGTGCACTTACGGGATGGGAGCTATGCTTGTGTTATCCCATTTTCATGGTACTGTTTGTCAAATGAATCTGAAACTACTGATGGCTATGGCACAAGCTACTTTCTCACTTAACTTGTTTCAACTGTCGCAAGAGAACTTTCTTATATTTTTTGGCACCTTTGTGACCTTAGTTTGAGTTTATGAATTCTTGTTCATGATGTTGCAGGTTTCAGGGTTCTCATTGTTTTCTTCCTGCTTGATACCTGCTTGAAGGGGTTCTGGGAGTTCTTCTGCTCACAATTGACTTGTGAGAGCTTGGTCCACCAGGCTGTTGCTTGGAGAGACCCGCAGGCCCACATACCCACCACAGCTCGGTTGGTCCGGCACTTCTTGGAGAAAATTATCTAGTTTTCTCTTGAAGATGTCCACAGTTGTTCCGGCAATATTAATTATACTCGCTGGGAGGATGTTGAACAACCGTGGACCTATAATGTTTATATAGTGTTCTCTGATTGTGCCTATGGCACCCCTGCTCGTCACTGGCTCTATTCTGCATGTTCTTCCATATCATTCACTCCAGTATGTTGTTATTTTACAATGTTGTTGCGTATAGGAGTGATGTGTAGATTTGGGACCTGGCCCTACAGTATTTTTCACGTGTATATTATTTGATATCTCTCTCGTCGCCTTTCTAGTGAGTACATTTGGAAAGCTTTGAGACGATCACAATAATTTAGGTGCTTTATCGCGTCTGTGTATGCCGTATATGTTTTCTATATTCCCTCCATTTCAGCAATCTCTGCTACTTTTAAGGGGGGGGGAGTGAGTACTGAAGTGAGTACTCAAGACGGGACAGTACAAGTGATTTGAATAGTACAACCATACTACGCCTGACAGCTGGGTGGACAGCGCTTCGGATTCATAGTCTGAGGTTCCGGGTTCGATCCCCAGTGGAGGCAGAGACAAATGGGCAAAATGTTTCTTTCACCCTGATGCCCCTGTTACCTAGCAGTAAATAGGTACCTGGGAGTTAGACAGCTGCTACGGGCTGCTTCCTAGGGGCGGGGGGATGTAACAAAAAGGAGGCCTGGTCGAGGACTGGGCTGCAGGGACGCTAAGCCCCGAAATAATCTCAAGATATCCTCAAGATAACTATTATGATGGGATACCAGGATTTGAAAGTTCTCATAATCCATCCGATCATTTTTCAGGCTGACGCAATATTTGCTTGGTTATGCTCCCTAAACGTTAGGTCGTCAGACATCATTATTCCCAGAGCGTTTACATGCTACCCTGGGTGCCCATTAACGCTGACCTTGACCATCTACAGTGTTGGTAAATCTAGCCAGCCTGCAGTCCACCCTTGGACCCATGATGTTCTCTAATAAGAAGCTTTTGCCACAGTCTTCTCCAACATGTCCCAAGCTGATATTCATTTGAGGGTTTTGGCATTTGGACAGGATTCCTTGCCCTTCTTATTAGATTACTATGTTGTCCTGGTCCGGTTCATGCTCGAGCCGGGCTCTTGGATGCTTTCCTTGGACTTCGAGGATACTTTTTGGCTCATCCCCCATGCATCCGTGGTTCAGGGATTGGTTAGGTTCGTGGTGGGGCAACAGATTTACCGCTTTTGGGTACTTCCTTTGGCTGAATCTGCCACCTCATGTTTTTACGCGTCTGACTCAGATCGTGGTGGCCAGTCTTTATCTGGTAGGTCCTCGGGTCTTTGCCTACGTAGATGACTGGCTGTTGTGGGCTCTTGGCCAGTCTGCTTGTGTGCTAGTCAGGTGTCTGGTTTCTTTTCCAGCTCGCCATGTTCGAGTTCCTGGTGTACTGAAGACAATCCCGGTTGGTTACGTCCAGGGTTCAGACCTGGTTGGGCCTCGTTTACGATTCTCGGACAATGTAGCTTTCCCTTCCCTCTGCAACTTGGTTTCTGCTGCAGTCCCTCCATTGGCTGTGGCTGATGGAGGGACTGATGGCAATCCATGTGCAGATTGGATTGCCTCCATCGACAGCAGTACCGATTAGTACAAACCCATTAGTGCTGATACTAATGGGTTTGTGCTAGTCAGAGTGAATTGCTTGTTTTGCCTGAGTACTTTGGGAAGTATAGCGTTTGGCCATTTTAATGCTTTATTTTCTATGAACCTTGCAGTTGTCTGTAAAGCTTCACTTACTTTCTGGATGCTTTCCCAGTGTGGGGTGATGATTATAGTCCCCTGCTCTCTGCACATCTGTAAGGGGGCCAGGCTTTGACTGTGATACCTGGTGGGCCTAGTAAGACTCCTGTGACTGATGTACCCCAGTAGTGGGGCAGCCATCTCAGCAACACAGCTTCAGAGATCCACCGAGCCTTTCAAGCCTGGCCTCAGGCCAGGCTCGGGGAGTAGAAGAACTCCGAAACTCTCTCTCGCCAGGTATACCAAGGGACTCCTCCCAGAAAAGTGAATGTGGACACCAGTGAAGTTATACTGGTAGAGAGAAAAAGAACTTGTGTGTGTTTGTGGAATAAACAACCCTTCCTCTGAATAGATAGTATGTTTTAATACTAAAAGTAATAAGTACATTCCTGACTGTCTGCACAGTACATAAATACACTTGCAGGCGATGAGTCACAATAATGTGCCTGAAGAATTTGACCAGACCACACACCACACACTAGAAGGGGAAGGGACGACGTTTCTGTCCATCCTGGACCATTCTCAAGTCGATTGTGATGAGGAAGTTGATCCAGGCAATAAGTAGGCAAGAGAGATGTGAGGAGCAAGGCAAAAAGTACGAACGGTAAGGTGTAGTAGAGGGGATAGTAGTAGGAATAAGGTTCTTATTCCTTATAAGAATAAGGAATTCTACCTACTTATAAGTAGTAGGAAGTAGGTTCTTATTCCTACTACTATCCCCTCTACTACACCTTACCGTTCGTACCTTTTGCCTTGCTCCTCACGTCTCTCTTGCCTATTTATTGCCTGCATCAATTTCCTCATCACAATCGACTTGAGAATGGTCCAGGACGGACCGAAACATCGTCGTCCCTTCACCTTCTAGTATGTGGTCTGGTCAACATAAATACACTTAATTGTGCTGTTACATTTACCTCCCCATATATTTTCCTCATTTTCTGTTAATACACTCAAAATTTTTAGGTTTAAGTTTTTGTGTTCAATTCTATATACACAAGTTTTAAATATAAAGAATTTCTTTTTCAGTTTTATTAAACAATAGACATTTTATACAAAATTTGAAAATATCCTGAGTTGCTCTATAATTTATTGAAAGACTTTAGTTTTGTTTTATTAGTTTTATAAAATTGTAATATCAGTATAGCTATAGGTTAAGTACTAATTGTAATTAAGAAGCAATAAATGCTATTTACATGAATGTCCTCCTACACTCCCAAGGTTAGGTTAGGTCGTGGTTTTCTATACAGCCTTTCAGGTAAACTTTAATATTCACAATATTTTGGTGCGATGCTGGCGATTAAGTGTATTTATGTACTATGCCGATAGTCAGGATTGAACTTATTACATATAGTATTAAAACGTACTGTCTATTCGGAGGATGGGCTGGGAATAAATATAAATACTAGTAGTGAAGTACTGGAAGTTATCAGTCAATTTAATACCTGCAATGTGTACTTGCCTATTTGTACTCACCTATTTGTGCCTGCAAGACTGGTGTAATATAACGAGTCAGTAACAAGACATTATAATTTCTTAGAGGGTTCCCTCGGAGATGAACTGAAGCTTCAGGGAGCCACCGGGGGGCACCTTCCGAGAGGTATTTCATTATATGCGGTGCTGGATTTATATTTTAGTGAAGTGTTAGCCGTATGTATAATTTTGTTGTATACTTTATTCTAGGAGTTCCATTGTGATGGACATGAGGATTGCTGGGACGGGAGTGATGAGCCAGACTCATGTCCACCACACGTGTGCCTTGACTCACAATTTAAATGTAATAATGGCAAGTGCATTCCATCTGTTTGGGTTTGCAATGGAAGAAATGATTGCAGTGACTCGTCAGACGAAGCCAATTGCAGTGAGTACCATTTCTGTATTTTCTTCACGGAGAGAACACTTAGAAATAATATTCCAAATCTGAATTCAAAGTATAGTATGTAAATAACCTAACCTATAGACGTGAAATGAATAAAAGTGACCACATTTTGTTCCATTCTGGACCTTTATCAAGTTGTGGCGCAGAAGAATGGAAGAAAGAGGTAATATAAGTCAAGAAGGAAGGTGCAGAGAAAGGAGGTGAAAGGTAAGTGGAGAAGTAAAGGATGGACACACATCTTCATAATGACTTTATAAGAGTCCAGAATGAACTGAAACATTGCCTCTTTGATTCATTTCACATGTGCAGGTTGTGTAATGCTGCAATATTATAACACTAAACTAATATTGTACACACACACTAGATGATACTGAATAATTTTTTTTGAGATATATACAAGAGTTGTTACATTCTTGCACAGCCACTACTACGCGTAGCGTTTCGGGCAGGTCCCTGGAATACGATCCCCTGCCGCGAAGAATCATTTTTTCATCCAAGTACACATTTTACTGTTGCGTTAAACAGAGACTACAGTTAAGGAATTGCGCCCAGTAAATCCTCCCCGGCCAGGATACGAACCCATGACATAGCGCTCGCGGAACGCCAGGCGAGTGTCTTGCCACTACACCACAGAGACTGTGGTGTAGTATAATACTAATATATACTGAGAATAATACTAATATATACTGAGTAACACTTCCTACTGGTTGCACTTGGTAACACTTTGTAAAAATTGATAAAGGTAAAGCCTTGAGGATATTAGTTATTGAACACTGGTTATTTATATTTTATGTAATATGAACTGACATATGGTGTACCACTGATGGTTACGCCAGAACCAAAGATACCTTTCCAAGGAAATGCTACAGAACGAACAAATTAATTAACTACGCTGCCACCATCCTGCCTGACCATTAGCTATATCAAGCAATGAGGGCAAGAAACATTGCTTGACTTGGAGAGTCCTCTTTTTTTTTAACTGTCATTAATTACGGGCTGGTTGTTAACAAAACTATACACAGAGGAATTTGAAAGGTTCCAGATAATTGACACAGAGGAAATGTTTAAGATGAGTTTATTGAGAACACTGTTTGATATTCACCAACTATAAGTCCCTACTCTAACACTGGCAAATGTTAAGAAATTTAGACATGGAAAATTACCGTCAGAGATCACACATTACCTTAAGACCACTGCCTCTCGATCTGGTGGATTCACTCTGTCTCTCCCTGACTGTGTGATATTCTACAGACCAGCCCTCCACTCTGGTACCCAGCACTCTCTCTCCTAACTTCCCTACAGGGGCATATATACATGCCCCCAAAACTGCCACACTCCCTATCAGGTGAGAAAAGGGGGGGGGGTGAGAGATATGCTGTTGCTAACCTACATTGAGGATGTGAGAGGTCTGCCCACACATGCACAAACGCTCGAGAATTTGTTATTAAGATGTTTGACAACCACCATACACCTCTTCAAGGATGGGAATTATTAATTATGGGGGGGGGGAGGTTTGCAAGAGGGAAGGAACGTTTTCCTCAGCCGAATGTTTACACAGCCAACACTCCCCCTGCAGGTGGTTGACCTCTGACCTGGCAGAAAGGGGTAGATCCCTGGGTGTTCTTGTTGTTTACACAAAAGAATCGGGGGGGGGGGGGGTCTAATTCCATTACAATGTTTGACAAGATTATCATGAAATATCCCCTACTTGAAACTAGCTGACGAAGACTAGCCCAGGAATTTTTAATTAACTTTGCAAGATGATCCAGAGGTAATCTGGGCTGACCTCTTGGAGAAGGCTTCCCTGAGTGTGAGCTCTGAGGGGGTGGGTGGGAGTGGGCATGGGTGTTGCAGTTGGATTATTTATTTCAGTCAAGTTATCAAGACTAATTCTCTACAATATATAAAATCTATGGCAAATACAATACCATAGATTCTCTATTTTATGTAAAATCTATGACAAATACAATACCTGTACATGGAAAGGAGAAGGGGCTGTAAAGAAAAAATAGCTGCATCTTTTTAGGAACAGTAAGCATTGTCTCTGAGTGAATATACACCACTCATTCAATATACATGGTGTATTCATCCTGTATAAGCAGCAGTACATGGTGGAAATAGGTTTATTCAGCGATGCAACAGTCTCGTCAGTGGTTTGTAAGTTAAATGTCAAATATGACAACAAAAAATCACAGTACAGTACTTTATTTTCCATATTTCAATTAGTAAATTAATCTGAAGGCATATTTATGGTGACAAGTGAGAGGGCTAGTTTATTTACTAGGGGTTCATATCATCACTCGCTATACTCAGGGCCTCGGGCAGCCGAGACATATCTGATTCTCGGGACATAATCATCCCAAAATCAACATCATCATCATTCTGTGCCTCAAGAGTGTGGCTATGGGTGTGGGAACTACCAGTAATTGTATGTTGTATCTGTGGGTGTGGGAACTACCAGTAATTGTATGTAGTATCTGTGGGTGTGGGAACTACCAGTAATTGTATGTAGTATCTGTGGGTGTGGGAACTACCAAAAGTTGTCTGGAGTATCTGTGGGTGTGGGAACTACCAGTAATTGTCTGGAGTATCTGTGGGTGTGGGAACTACCAGTAATTGTATGTAGTATCTGTGGGTGTGGGAACTACCAGTAATTGTATGTAGTATCTGTGGGTGTGGGAACTACCAGTAATTGTATGTAGTATCTGTGGGTGTGGGAACTACCAGTAATTGTATGTAGTATCTGTGGGTGTGGGAACTACCAGTAATTGTATGTAGTATCTGTGGGTGTGGGAACTACCAGTAATTGTATGTAGTATCTGTGGGTGTGGGAACTACCAGTAATTGTATGTAGTATCTGTGGGTGTGGGAACTACCAGTAATTGTATGTAGTATCTGTGGGTGTGGGAACTACCAGTAATTGTATGTAGTATCTGTGGGTGTGGGAACTACCAGTAATTGTATGTAGTATCTGTGGGTGTGGGAACTACCAGTAATTGTATGTAGTATCTGTGGGTGTGGGAACTACCAGTAATTGTATGTAGTATCTGTGGGTGTGGGAACTACCAGTAATTGTATGTAGTATCTGTGGGTGTGGGAACTACCAGTAATTGTATGTAGTATCTGTGGGTGTGGGAACTACCAGTAATTGTATGTAGTATCTGTGGGTGTGGGAACTACCAGTAATTGTATGTAGTATCTGTGGATGTGGGAACTACCGGTAGTTGTTTTCAATATTTACCAGAATTTACCTGAGGGCCACTAATACTAGTGGCCCTCAGGTAATTCGTCGAGGCCACTAATACTAGTGGCCTCGACGAGAACAGGAAGTTGGCGGCTTGTCAAAGGTCCCTCAATTTGCCCTGATGATCTTTTATAGTTGTATTTTAAAACTCAGCAGAGTTTTGGCAGTTATGGCTTCGGCGGGTAGGCAGTTCCACGGTTTACAACCCTATGGGGTGAAAAAGTATCCCCCCTGTTTTCTTTCTAACATTGGGGCTTGTTGAGCTTGAACCTGTTGCACTTTGTTTGTGTTATATCTGACTTTTGAAGAAACTGGATCGACATCCTCCATTTTTTTAGTATGTTGAAGGTTTCTGTGAAATCCACCCTGTCACACCTCATTTGCAGTGTTGTTAGCCCAGTGACCCTCAACCGTTCCTGGTACAAGAGATGACTTAGCTCTGGTATGATTTTTGTTGCCCGGTGTTGCACCTTCTCCTGAGCAATTATGTCTTTCTGAAGATGAGGTCTCCATGCATGCATGCAATATTCAAGGTGGGGGATGCACCAGAGACTTATACAATTGACTAACTACTTTATTTTCCTTGAAGGTAAAGGTACGCTTGATTAATCCGGGCAATACAGGCTTGTATGAAATTATGAAGCAGCATTATGAAGCAGGATCGCTCTTAAGAACCTAATTATAAACCATAATATTACAGTTATAATAATTCATTGTGTTGGGGGACAGGAAGCCAGTGTATATTCATAGACGTTAGGCTTTTATCAAGGTCATCCCTAAGGTCGACTTACTAACCCTGCCCAGGATGCGATCCCACAACAAGCTGACTCCTGAGTACCTACTTACTGCTGGGTGCCCAGCCCGCCCCCGTACCCCCAGCCCTGGGAAAAGGGCGTTGTACATCCCCGCACCCCCAGCCCTGGGAAGGGGGCGTTGTACACCCCCGCACCCCAGCCCTGGGAAGGGGGCGTTGTACACCCCCGCACCCCCAGCCCTGGGAAGGGGGCATTGGAATGTGGACATGTGATTAAACCCCCCCCCCCTCCTGTTAATAATATTAATAATATTAAAAATTTAATAATAATAATAATAATAATAATAATAATAATAATGATAATAATAATGGAAAAACTTATTGTAACTTACTTGCTCCTAACGGGGAGCAATTAAGGGACCTAACAGGGGAATGGGAGATGAAGTCCTTCATGAAACGGACAGAGAAAATGATCTTGGAGTTGATATCATGCCAAACCTGTCTTCTGAAACCCACATCAAAAGAATATCATCAGCGGCGTGTGCAAGGCTGGCTAACATCAACACTGCCTTCAGAAACCTGTGTAAGGAATCTTTCAGAGCCATGTATACCACATATATAAGACCAATCCTGGAGTATGCGGCCCCAACATGGAGCCCGTACCATGTCAAGCACAAGACGAAGCTAAAGAAAGTTCAGAGGTACAGTGCATTAATTGGCTGTTGATTGCTGGTGTTGACTTTTTGATGTGTAGTGCCTCGCTGATGTCAAGCCGCCTGCTATCGCCGTACCTATCTATATGCCGTACAGAAATCATCGATAGGTACGGCGATAGCAGGCAGCTTGACATCAGCGAAGCACTACACATCAAAAAGTCAACACCAGCAATCAACAGCCAATTAATGCACAACCATATTCTACCTACTTCAAGACCCCGAACCAATATGGAAACAGCAAGAGGAAGTATGGGTCAATAGGCCTTCTGCAGTTACTTCCATTCATATGTTCACTTATCCAATTTATACCCATTGTTTCGTGTTCTGTCTTGTGTTTGTCACCTCACCCAAAACTTTTGTACCATATCACCTCATCCAATAGAGTATAAGTACGAAGAATTTGTGTGTAAATTTGAAAATGTAATACAAATTACGAAACGCGTTCAGACGTCAGACAATTACAAAATGAATTTCGGAAAATTGTTATTTTTATTACCACCGACAGTGAAGAAAAACATAAGAAATATTGAGAAGATTTGTGTTAGAATTATGTATCTTACCTTTTCGGTCATATTCAACAACATATGTTTACAAGAAAGACTGCTACCAAAATATACTGTGTGTGTGTGTATGTATGTATGTATATATATATATATATATATAATATATATATATATATATATATATATATATATATATATATATATATATATATATATATATATATATGTGCGTATATCACGAAATTAAACACGTGATTTAAAATGTGACAATGTCAGACCACGGAGGAAAAATGAAACAGGAATTTCCTTAAGTACTTTCGTATATTAATACATCTTCAGAAGGAGTGATTTTACAGATCGAGTGCTGGACATAAATAGGCAGGAGAGAAAGGTAAAGTGAGGTGAGGTACAATCGATTAAGTCACCCAAGAGATGGCACGGGCATGTAAAGGTAATTATAGCATACAATAGTAAGTATATACAATGAATTAGTGAAACAAATGTGCTCCAATGATCCTACTTAAATCGCCCTTTAATTGATCTATTAAAAATGGATCTAAGTTATATAGACCACTGCTAATGTTCAAATTACTTTCTTTTGTAATCTGTATCAAAGCAGATTCAATTATGTTTCTGTTATAGGTGCTTTTACAATTTGTTATTGAAGAAGCCATCTCCCAATCAATTCGGTGAGCATCTTCTGACAAATGAACAAACAGAGCATTAGACAATTGGCCCTGTCTTACAGAGTATTTATGTTGCGATATTCTACATTTCAAATCTTTAGATGTTTGCCCAACATAGAACTTATTACAGTCTTTACAAGGTATTTTATAAATGACACAATTATCACTACGAGGGCTGTTCCTAACTAATAGCTTACCAACAGTGTTTTCGTAGCTAAACATTACATGTATGTTAAAAAGTTTCAAAGCCTTGGCAATATTCTCAAACCCAAAGAAATATGGTAAACATAACACATTCTTTGGGCGAATTCTTTCACTGCATATATTATTATAATATGTACGCCGTGCTTTGTTACGGCAAACTTCCAAAAAACTCAGTGGGTAACAAAGCTTGAGACCAATCGAATCAATATTCTTAAACTCTTCGTCTAAGAATTCTGGACTCACAACTCGAAGAGCTCTTAGATACATTGAAGAAAAAATTGACTTTTTCACATTGTATCTATGCCCTGAAAAATAATGAACATAAGATAGATTATTCGTAGGTTTTCTGTAAACACTAAACTTTAGTGAAGAATCTTCCCTATGAATAAGAACATCTAAGAAAGGCAAACATTTATCAATTTCAGTCTCCATAGTAAATTTTATAGAGGTGACTTGATCATTAAGTTTGGCTACAAATTCGTCAGTGTTTACATCTGAAGGCCATATACACAAGATATCATCAACGTATCTAAACCATGGAATGATTCCAGGGGTTATTTTTGAAACAAATTTCTTTTCGAAGAATTCCATGTACAAGTTTGAAAGCAATGGCGATAAAGGATTCCCCATTGCCATTCCAAAAGTCTGTAAATAATACTCATTGTTAAAGGTAAATTTACATTCTTTAATGCACAACTTAACGAGATTGACAATAATATCAGCGGAAAGAGGTAAAACATGGCTCATTAGTTCACGAGCGAGATAATCGACAATATCATCAACCGGTACCTTTGTGAACAAGGAACAAACGTCAAAACTGATTAACTTTACATCAGGAGTGACAAGAACACTATTCAATTTGTTAACTAATTCAAGAGAATTTGTCAAATGAGACGAGGAAATAGTTCCTAACAATGGGGACAAAATTTTGGTAAGCCATTTAGAGAGCTTGTAAGAAATGGATCCCACAGAACTAATGATAGGTCTCATGGGATTGTTAGGTTAGGTTAGAATTCGCCCAAAGAATGTGTTATGTTTACCATATTTCTTTGGGTTTGAGAATATTGCCAAGGCTTTGAAACTTTTTAACATACATGTAATGTTTAGCTACGAAAACACTGTTGGTAAGCTATTAGTTAGGAACAGCCCTCGTAGTGATAATTGTGTCATTTATAAAATACCTTGTAAAGACTGTAATAAGTTCTATGTTGGGCAAACATCTAAAGATTTGAAATGTAGAATATCGCAACATAAATACTCTGTAAGACAGGGCCAATTGTCTAATGCTCTGTTTGTTCATTTGTCAGAAGATGCTCACCGAATTGATTGGGAGATGGCTTCTTCAATAACAAATTGTAAAAGCACCTATAACAGAAACATAATTGAATCTGCTTTGATACAGATTACAAAAGAAAGTAATTTGAACATTAGCAGTGGTCTATATAACTTAGATCCATTTTTAATAGATCAATTAAAGGGCGATTTAAGTAGGATCATTGGAGCACATTTGTTTCACTAATTCATTGTATATACTTACTATTGTATGCTATAATTACCTTTACATGCCCGTGCCATCTCTTGGGTGACTTAATCGATTGTACCTCACCTCACTTTACCTTTCTCTCCTGCCTATTTATGTCCAGCACTCGATCTGTAAAATCACTCCTTCTGAAGATGTATTAATATACGAAAGTACTTAAGGAAATTCCTGTTTCATTTTTCCTCCGTGGTCTGACATTGTCATATATATATATATATATATATATATATATATATATATATATATATATATATATATATATATATATATATATATATATATATATATATACACACACACACACACACACACACACACACACACACACCACACACACACACAACACACACACACACACACACACACACACACACACATACATACACAGTGGTACCTCAGTTTAAGAGTTTAATTCGTTCCTGGAGACAGCTCTTATTCCGAAAAACTCGTATTCTGAAGCTAATTTCCCCATAAGAAATAATGGGAAATGAATTAATCCGTTCCTGACTACCCCAAAAACCCCATATCAAACTAAATTTTTGTACCTAATTCATCTAAATAAACCTACAAAACTATGTTCAAGTTATTACTTACCTTGCTCTTGAATGCTGTAGGCGTATGGAAGATGGTGAGGAGGGGGGAGGAGGAGAGGAGTTACTGTTTGGAAGGGGAGTCCCTTTCCATTATCACATCAGGCAGTGAGGACTTCACTGGTATGCACACACTGGCACATTTTGCCTGCATACCACTAGGACTTGCTTGTCTTACTAAGAATTTCTCTAAAGACACTTGTTTTTCCCTACATTTTAACACTTGTCTGTAGTAAGACATCACATTATCATTTAAAAGGTCAATGCAACGGCCTGCTACAGCTTTATCTGGGTGAGTTTTTCAACAAAACTTTGCAGTTCTTCCCATACTTCACACATTTTCTTAATCAAGGAGGGACATCCTCTACTGCCTCTACTCACAGCTATTTTCTTAGGTTGAACCTTATCAATGGCTTTCTTGAGACCCATGGTGAGATATATAATAACAAACTGTATAGTCAAATGACCAAAAATACAACAAAACACTGAAAATCCAGGTGAAGAATTGATGTGGGATAGTCATTGGGCACGAGACAATGGTAAACTGAGGGGCGGAGGGGCGACGATCGCCGATCGACCACGCGCTAGGTCGGCCTGTACGCGTATCAACAAACTCGCGTCCCGAGGTAACCCTCGCGTTCCGAGACATAATTTTCGAGGAAATCCTGCTCGTCTTCCGAAAAACTCGCATACAGGGACACTCGCATTCCGAGGTACCACTGTATGTGTGTGT
>WNGS01160430.1:7935292-7953279 GCA_020271785.1 Procambarus virginalis | reverse complement strand
TTTTCATCAGTTAAATAAACTGATGAATAAAATAAACAGAATAAATCTTGAAACTACTAAGATTTGCATGTGGTAACACACCTGTACATACAAGGACAATCACCACATTCACAATTGTTATTTACATTGTCAACATTTCCACCATATCGTTTGCAGTGTTTGATCAGTTTTATTTTCAGAATTATTTCTACGTATTTCTATATTTGTATCTCTTAAATGATTTAGTAATTTACTATTTTACTTTTTTCCCACCCTTTGTATGTACTAGCTCTATCTGTAAATCCAACTTTGTTTGTAACTCATCTTCTCTGTATGTACTTTTACCTGAATAATACATTTAAATTTGAATTTTTCAGCTGCCAACGTGACTGCTCTGGGAGATAGTGGATGTCCAGAAGGGGAACACAAGTGCAATAACGGTGTTTGTGTGACGTTGGCCAACCTCTGCAACGGCAAAGATGACTGTGGGGACTTCTCTGATGAACAGCTCTGCAGTAAGTCTTTATGGAAACTACATTAGTAATATCTTACATTATATATTTCGAAAATGTGTGTGATATCTGATCACCCGGGCTGTAGTTCATACCACCTAGTTGACCAGACTACCAACCACATGGTCAGAGACTGGGTCTCATGTATATTAATCATTCTTGAGGTTATCTTGAGTTGATTTGGGGCCTTAGCGTCCCCGCGGCCCGGTCCATGACCAGGCCTCCCTTTTTTTTTCACATCCCCAGGAAGCAGCCCATAGCAGCTGTCTAAAAGCCCATAGCAGCTGTCCTAGGTACCTATTTACTGCTATGTTACAGGGGCATCGTGGTAAAAGAAACTCTGCCTATTTGTTTCCTCCTCCGCCGGGCATCGAACCTCGGAACTTCGAATCCAGGGCACTCTCCATTCAGCCGTCAGGCCCCTTTGATCCTCAAAGCCACGCTGTTATGGAGGAAGAAAACAATCATCTTAATATTTTTTTTTTATTTAACAAGAAAACCATGTCAATGGCATTAACTGCAGATAAAATCATAACATAAATGAGGGCACAAAAGAATCACTATAACAATACAGTATATCATTTACTATTATATAGCATATATCGTAAGGCTATAATGATGCCCTAACATAGTACTCAATATACAACTATCACACTAAATCATGATGTACCACAAGGTGACCTCAGTATAATGCTTTAGCACATGTGTTCCAGAGTAGTTCTTACACGTGCAATTAAATTGTGTTTTTTTTTTCCCCAATTTATTCAGTCATATACAGTACTTTGTATATCATAGTAGATTCTGGGGTAGACTGAGTGTCTAGGGCCATTTTGTTCCTCCACCCTAATATGTGAACTTGCATAACCCAACCTACACATGAACTATGAGGAAACTGGTGATGTCTTGGTCCATCCTTGATCCCTGTCAAGTCTAAACTGAAACAGCTCAGTTTGGACTTGGATGAATAATTCAATTCATTGTGTCGGGAGACGGGCAGCCAGTGTATATTCAGTACAGTATATACAGTACACGTTAGGCTTATATCGTTATACAGTATAGCGTTATTAGCTTATCGTACAGTATAGCTTATATCGTTATACAGTATAGCTTATATCGTTATACAGTATAGCTTATATCGTTATACAGTATAGCTTATATCGTTATACAGTATAGCTTATATCGTTATACAGTATAGCTTATATCGTTAGGCTATATTGATGAAGAAAAGGACCTTGGCGTCAAAATCCACCACTCGTTAAAAGTTGCACAACAAGTAGGAGCAGCAGTCAGAAAAGCTAACCAAACCCTTGGAATAATCAAGTGTACTTTTGACTTCAAAAGTTAAAGTTCTCATTTTCAAAAAGACATAGCTACTCTGGAGAAATGTGCAACACCGGGCAACAAAAATCATTCCAGAGCCAAGTCATCCCACTTACCAGGAATGGTTGTGGGCCTCAGGGCTAACAACACTGCAAACCAGGTATGACAGTGCAGATCTTATTTAAATTTTTAAATTACTGAACAAGTTAGAGGATGTTGATTCGGACAATTTCTTCAAAAGGTTAGATGTAACACAAAGAAGCAATGGTGACAAGCTCAACAAGCCACAATGTAACACAAACAAGGAACAACAGTGTCAAGCTCAACAAGCCACAATGTAACACAAACAAGGAACAACAGTGACAAGCTCAACAAGCCACAATGTAACACAAACAGGGAACAACAGTGACAAGCTCAACAAGCCACAATGTAACACAAACAAGGAACAACAGTGACAAGCTCAACAAGCCACAATGTAACACAAACAAGGAACAACAGTGACAAGCTCAACAAGCCACAATGTAACACAAACAAGGAACAACAGTGACAAGCTCAACAAGCCACAATGTAGGACTGAGAGCAGGAGATGCTTTTTCACCCACACGGTTATAGACCCATGGAACTGCCTACCCGTCGAAACCGTAAATGGCAAAACTGTGAAGTTTTAAAATCTACCTGGAAAAGATCATTAACAAATACAAATACAAATATTTATTCAGGAAAAGTACATACATACAAGGTGAGATACAAAAAGTTGATGGCTTTATAGATTAAGGCAAATGGGGGGACCTTTAATAAGCTGCCAGCTTCCTGTCTTCATTGAGGCCACTAGGGCTAGTGGCACTCGGGTAAATCGGGTAAAAATCGAGATCCCCCCCCCCCAAGTTGCAACCCAACAACAAGCCGACTAACTCCTGGGTACGTATTTAGTGCTACGTGAACAGATGCAATAGGTGATATGAAACAAACCTAACCAATCCTGTCCCACCTGGGATTTGAACCCAGAATTCCAGATTGTGCATAGAGGACAAACCCGACTGTACTATCGGAAACTATATTCCCAGGACAGACTGATGCGCTGCCACTTTTCTGTCATATTTACCTGAATTTACCTGAGGGCCAATGACAAGTTAGAGGATGACCTTGACCTTGACAAGGACAGGAAGCCGGTCAGCCGAGCGGACAGCACGCTGGTATTGTGATCCTGTGGTCCCAGGTTCAATCCCGGGCGCCGGCGAGAAACAATGGGCAGAGTTTCTCTCACCCTATGCCCCTGTTACCTAGCAGTAAAATAGGTACATGGGTGTTAGTCAGCTGTCACTGGCTGCTTCCTGGGGGTGGAGGCCTGGCCGAGGACCGGGCCGCGGGGACAGTAAAAAAGCCCCGAAATCATCTCGAGATAACCTCAAGATAGGAAGCCGGCGACTTGTTGAAAGACCCCCCAATTTCCCTTGATAATCTTTTCCAGTTTGATTTTGAAATTCATGTGTGTAGGGTTGGGTTATGTCTTTTAGGCCTTGTTATTGTGACTTTCTCTTAGTAACAAGTAATCATGGTTCTTGAACTTTACTTTCAGACATTAATGAATGTCAACAAACTAATCCTCGAGTCTGCGCTCATCAATGTGTGGATAAAGCAATTGGCTATGCCTGTCAGTGCGACGATGGCTATACCATCAACCCGTATGACTCCAAGCTGTGTGTGGATATTAATGAATGTGCAGACTACCCATGCCCTCACTTCTGTCATAATACTCTTGGCTCCTACAAGTGCATGTGTGCTCCTGGCTACATAGCAGAGGACAACAGTCACAAGTGTAGAGCAAACTCCAGTAAGTAATATTTGTATATATATATATATATATATATATATATATATATATATATATATATATATATATATATATATATATATATATATATTTATTTATTTATTTATTTATTAGGGGTACCACCTCTGGTGCAATTGCAGGGACCCACATCCTCGAAGAAGAAAACAAAGATCATTCAGAGAAGATCTTGTGGATTCTCACTGAATACTTTATTCTTTTCTTCTCCTACCACCCCTATTATTTTTTTGTATGTTATGTTTTATGTTATGAGTGTAGTGCAGTGGGTATAAGTGCGTACCTGCCATTGTGGTGGCCAGGGTTCGAGTCTCCTGGTGGGTGCTGTGTGTCTAAAAGTTTCTATATATATATATATATATATATATATATATATATATATATATATATATATATATATATATATATATATATATATATATATATATATACAGTATATATATATATATATATATATATATATATATATATATATATATATATATATATATATATATATATATATATATATATATATATATATATATAATATATACACATACACAAGAGTTCTTACATTCTTGTAAAGCCATGAGTAAGTGTAGCATTTTGGGCAGGTCCTTAATCTTAATTTTTCCCTGGAATACTGAAAATTTACCTGAGATTTTCACTTGAGTAATATCAAGTCACATGTATTAGTCCATCCTTCAATACTGCTACTACTGTACTTATATCAATTATATGCCCAAATGTGTAGAAGTTGACTGTTAGACCCCAAAAAGTTCTTAGTTTGTATTACAGTATTAAATTAGCCCAAGTGGCATTCAAAATGGAAAAGTAGTTTAAAAAATCTAACTTAATCTGTCCAAGCAATCCTAGGCCTAATTTAGTACATATATTGGTTCTAATAAACTTAAGAATGTGAACATTGTTGACTGTAATGGTACGTTTCTGAGGGGAGCCCCAGAGGCTTCTTGGAGCTATCAGGCTGATATTTATTATATTAGTTTGGGGCATCAGTCAATTGGAGTTGACTGATGCCAGAACCTGGCCCCCATCCCCTCAGAGAAGCAAGGGGAGCAATGGCCTATAGAAACCCCCATGGGGTTGAGGACATTCTATGTCTGCCATCGACCGGGGTTGGCACCCAGAAAGATAAGCATAACAGAACTAACACCACTAGGGAAGAAATTGTGACTGAAACCCGAACAGGGAGGCAGAACTTGCCCTACAAGGAAACGAGCAAACGTCACACCTTGCCATCGCGCCGCCTGTCCATGCAGCAACCCCTCCCTCTCGCCCCCCCCCCCCTATATGTCCCCCATCGCGCCGGCTACCCAAGCCATCCAGTTTGTTGGCTGATGAGGTCTGGGGCAGATGTTGACTCTGGCCACAAAATTCTGTGCAGTTGTGTGCCTTCAAGGCGTGTTTCTGCTGTGTGTGAGGTGCAGTGGCCAGCTGTACTTTGGGCAGTACTGGGCTGCTGCATGCACTCATGGTTCTCTTCCCTGGGCACCCTGTAAGTACTACCCTTGGGTTCTAGGGTTCTCTTCCATAGAATTTTCGAGAACCACTTCCGTAAGGGTCTTTGCCGCTTGGCTCTTACCCTTTCCTTGGGGACAGCTGGAGTTTTTGTGGCCTTGGGTAGGAAGCGGTAACCGTTTGCTGTTAGGGGTGCAAAGTACAGTGCAGCTCGCCTACCAACTTGGCAGCCGGTTTCTGTTCCTCTGAAGACATACTTTTCTGGGGGGTTTTCTTTTATTTTTATTTTCCCCTTGCCTGGAGGTGGGGGCCTGCCTGGTTTGGCTATAGGTCTACTTCTGTTGTTTGGGTGGCCCCCCTCTAGGCTCCTGTAATTGTACATGTCGCAGGGGGTTCAGCTGTTAGCAGATTCTCTTGTTATTTTGGACCCAACCGGTTTTGCTTTACCTTGCCTGGGCTTCCCGTAGCAGTCAGCCTGTGAGACCTGGAAAACCCCATTGGGGCTCATTAGACCTGTGGATGTGTCTTCTGGGATCCACCTCACCACATGCAAGTTTGAAGGTCGCTGTGTGCCCATGTCTGAGGGTGGCAGTCACCGTTTTTGCTTCCGTCATGCTGCCTGCTGGGTTACAGACGCCCTAGATCCGGAGTCTTGCAAGTCGTGCTCTCTGCTAGTTCTCCAATATACGCATTCTGATATTGCTATTTGGGTACAAGCAGCATCCGCCTTGCATGCCAGGTTTAGGTTGCTGCAATGCAATAGGTTGGTTGCCCACCCGGATTCCCTGAGGCTGCCCCGTTTTGGCCATAGGGACCTAGACCTGGGGGAGTTAGTCACTTTGACTTTGGTTCAATCCGCACTCCCCAGTCCTTCCCCTGTTGTTCACTATGCACCCCTTCCCCTGCTTCCGGCTCTCTAACATCTGAAGGTTTCAAAGTCGGAGCGGGGTTTAGTTGGTAATGAGACTTGGACAGCTTTGGGGGATGCCTTGTTCAGGTTAGGGACTGAGGCATTCGAGCCGGTCCCTCCTACCGAGGTTTCTGGGTCCCACAGCAGGCCCCCCTTTTTTCTGCTTTTTCTTTAGGGGTAGAGGATATGGAGGACTGCTCTGCCCTGGGTCCTGGTTTGAAGGATTCCGGGGCTGGGGAGGAGTTGAACTGGGGGGGGCCTTGAGTTCCCCTTTGACCCTGCTTGGGTGTTGGTGCCCTCTTTGTGTAGCATGCTGTTGCAGGAGAAGGGGCTTTTCTTACCCCGCTTTCCTATATGAGTATAATTTAGGGTTGGCTCCTCCCTGGGTTCAGTTCCGGGTGCCCTTTTGTTCCTCGGCTCCCTCTTTCCGGAGGCTTTCTGCCTCCGGGACGGATCCGTCCTCGTTTGAGTTTAGTTCTTCCCGGTATTGAGTGCATTTGGAGGTTCAGAGTTTTCCTGGCTGGCAGACTCCCATTCTTTTCGTTGGGGGGCATGGCATGGGTTCTGTCAGATACACACTTGATTGGCGAGAAACTTCTACCATTCTGTAGGTTTTCCTTTCGGCGTCCTAGGTCGCTGAGTATTTGTGCACCCATGGGCATTTGGCTTCAGTCTTGGCTGTCTTTGACCTGGCTTGAGGAGGATGTGGAGGCATTGTGTGCTGGGCTTTCATCTGGTGCGCTGACCTCGGCGGCTCAGGCGCCGGCAGCGCTGTTGAGGCTCTTTGTGCCGATTCTCAAGGAGGCGGTGTCTCTGTTCTTTGCTTCTCGGCTAGCGTTCCGTCAGGCTGTGTTCGCTCGCTCTTTGGAATCTGCTTGGGCCCTGGCTCTTAGAGTTTATCGCCGTTTAGTCCATTGCTGTTTACGGAGACTGCGGTTACGCAGTTTCTGCAGGCCGCTTCAACTAGTTATCGTCCCATGTCGGACTTGTTGGTTCTCCGGGGTGGTTGTTCTCGGTCTTCTTGGAATGGTCATGCGAGGGCGTGGAGTTCTGCTGATCGAGGTGGGCTTTGATGCCAGTTTCTGTGCCGACGTTATCTTTGGTGCTGACGTTGCCTTTGGTGCCGACGTTGCCTTTGGAGCCGACGTCGTCTGGTCGGCATGGTGATCGCTCTGTTCGTTTGTCTGCTTCTCGTAAAGGGCGTCAGCCCTTTCGTGGTTCTCCCTGTTGACGTGACAAGGGGGGGAGAGAAAGCTTGTGCTCTTTGCTCTCACTTGGTCCCATGATTTGTGGGCATTTCTGGTCATCTCCGCTAGCCTGTGGTGGCATTGGGCGGCAGCTCCTCCTTGGGGTGGGGGGGGGGGGGTTCGGGGCTCGCGGGGCAGGCTTCTTTCCCTGCGCTCTGTCAGGTCATCTCAGAGTGGGTGTGCTTGAGCATGGTCGAAACTACCACGTCCTTCAGGTGGGTTTCCCGCTTGTTACCAGTGCCGAAATGAGACTGTGCGGATCTGCGGTTCATTCTAGACTTGTCCTGTCTCAACCCCTGGATCCCTTGGCCGTCCTCTCGCATGACCACTCTGTCTCGGGTCCCGCTTCTCTTGGATCCGGGTGCTTGGATGGTGTCCCTAGACCTCGGGGACACGTCTTGGCATGTTCCCATTCATTTGGGGTTCAGGGACCAGTTCAGTTTTGTGGTGGGGCATCAGGGCCCCCAGGTCGACTCCTCCCAAAGTCAGGACCCGGGGCAGAGCAGTCCTCCATACCCTCTACCTCTGAAGAAAAGGCAGACCCCTGGGGGGAATGGCTGAAAAGAAAGGGTAAGTCTGGGTCTTACCAGCTGATAAGACCCAGAATCAAAGTCGAAGTGACTAACGCCCCCAGGTCCGGGTCCCTATAACCAAAGCCAGGCAGCCGCAGGGCATCAGGGTGGGAAACCAACCTAGTGTTGCAGCAACCTAAACCTGGCATGTAGCACAGATGCTGCCTGTACTCTTAACAGTCATCAGAAAAGTACTGGAGAACAAACAGAGAACACAACTCGCAAGACTCTGGGTCAAAGGTGTTGTTCATCCAACAGGCAGCATGACGGAGGCAAAAGAGGTGACTGTCACCCTGAGGCAAGGGCACACAACAACCTTCAAACCCGCATGAGGTGGGCTGGAACTCGGAAAAAGAATCCACAAGTCCACCGAGCCCCAGTAGGAGTTTTCCAGGGCCCAGCAATGAGGCGGTCTGGTCGACGACCAGGCCACGGGGTTGCTAAGACCCAAAATCACTTCAAGGTAACCTTAAGGCAAGGTAGGCCTGTAGGCTGACTGCTACGGGAAGCCCTGGCAAGGTGTTGCTAACGGGTTTAAGACACAAAGCTAACAAGGGATAGATCAGAACACTGAAACCCCTGTGACGTGTACAATCATAAAGCTCTAGTAGAGGAGCCATCAAAATATTATAAGTGGAACTATTGCCATACCAGGCAGACCCCCCACCAGGCAAGACAAACAAAAACAAGAGAAAACCCCGCAAAAGTACAATGTCCCCAGAGGAAACAAGAACCAGCCGCCATGTAGGTAGGCAGGCTGCACAACACCTTGATGCCCCAACAGCATGATACTGCTCCCTACACAAGACCAAACAAGGGTCACGAAACCCCAGCTGGCCCCAAGGGCGGGGTAAATGCTGAGCAGCAAAAAACCAGCGTTGAATGTAATGAAACGCCATATTCGGGGCGAGTCCCGGAGGCTCCCCGGAGCTTACTAGGCTGATATGCTAATGTCAGACTTTGGCATCAGTCATTTGTATGGAGTTCTTATGAGCCTACCGGGGACCACGAGCCAGAACCTGGCCCCCTCTAGAGAGGCAAGGGGAGCAATGGCCTATAGAAACTCCTGTATAATTGGAAGCATTCTATATCTGCCATCAACCGGGTTAGGCACCCAGAAAGGTAGGCGTCCCAAAACATACCCATATTCTGGTGAAAATTGCAACCATAAGCCGAACGAGTAGATAGAACCCCCCCCCCCCCCAAAAAAAAAATGAGCAAACTAGTATGACGTCACCCATTGTCGCGTCGCTGTCTGCACAGCCCCCCCCCCTCCCTGGGAGGGGGCAGGGGTAGCCCCAGACCTACCGCACTGGCGATCCACACCCCAGATCTGAAGCTGGATGTCAAAACACGCGAAAAAAAACGCCGACCGGAGGGAGGGAGGGAGGGATGCCAGGGATGCCAGGGATGCCAGGGAGCCTCTGGGACTTATCCAGAAAATGGCGTTTCATTACATTCAATGCTGGTTTCCTGGGGGGAGCCCCTATGGCTCCCCAGAGCTAACTACCCACAGAGGAAAAGAATAGGGACTTACCCGGGAGGCAGTTGCTGCTCACTCCTCAACCCGAAGTCGAGACAACTGGCTGCATCCGCCGACCCAAAGTGACACAGGCCCGACCGGGCCCAGGAACGTTCACAAGGTAACAAGCAGCCAGGACTCTGTTCGACCGCCAAAATCTCCGCGCCCGAATGTCAGCCCAGGACATATTGCCAAAGACGGCGGCAAGAGCCACGAACTTGCGGACATCATGGGAACGGGGATAGACCGCAGGCTGGCTAGCCTTAATAACCCTGCGGAGGACCTGGGAGACCCGCACCCTCGAACAGGAAAGAAGGGAAACAGGATCAACCCAAAGCATCCATGGACATAGAAGCCGTGGCGCGCAAATAACGGCAGAGAGCTGCAACCAGACATAAAACATGATGCACCGCCGGCCGTACCAACCAAGCATCAACAACCCAGGGACCCATCTGGAAAGCAGCAGTCTCATCCTTCGCCAGGAAAGAAGAAGGCTGCAGACGAAAAAACCAATCACCCCGACCGAAGGAGCAGAAACCTCTGCGCCGGAGGAGATCATGAAGCTCACCTACCCGACCCCCAGAGGCCAATGCCAACAGGAAAAGACCCTTCGAAAAACCTTTCCGGAACCAAAGGGGCCACAACAAAACGAGGAGAAGAAAGAAAAGAGAGCACTCTGTCCAATGACCAGGATAGCTCAGGCGGCGCACGAGCAGGCCGGAGGTGAAACAACGCCCGAGACAGCTTGCGAAACGACACAGACGTGACATCAACACCGAAAGCAAGCTGAAGCAGCTCCGCCAGCGCCGCACGATACGAGATGACAGCGTTAGGCACAAGGAGACGGTCTTTGAACAACCAAGAGAGACAGGACAGCACCACAATAACAGAAAGTGAAGTACAATGACCTAGACGTAAGAAGAACCGGAAGGACCCCCCAGGAAACTTCATACTGCCGCCAAGACGAAGCCTGCAGGTGGGACACTAATAAAGAAGCCACCTGATCACCATAGAGATGATGATAAACTCGAGTAAAAAATACCATACGCGAAGACTCGAGGAGATCGAACCATCCACGTGACGTGCCGGTCTGATCTGCTGGAAGAGGTGGAACCGGCGAAAAACCTCCGGGTTCAGACACCGAGCAAGCAGCGCCTGAAACCACGGCTGGGCCGGCCACCAATGGGCCAAGAGGACAACTCTCCCCTGGCAAGTCTCCAAGCGAGTCAGGACCTGGAGCAACAGCTGAACCGGGGAAAGAGGTACAGGAACCCCCACCTCGACCAGCCCTGCCGAAAGACGTCGACTCCGATGGCCTCGCAGTCAGAAAAGGGGCCACATACAGGGGAAGGCGCCATGACCATGCTGATGCGATGAGGTCCACCTTGGGGGGTCCGAATGTCTGGTAAAGTCAACAGGAGGAGTCGGCGTCGACCATTCATTCCGTGGAGAGGAGGAGCAAAACGAGACTGGCCGTCGGTCAAGACGTTGGACACTCCCCACACGTGAACTGCCAGGAAAGCCAAACCCCGAGAACCTGGCAGACGAGTCACCCAAAGCGACCAGCGCCAAAGAGCCAAGGACTGCATCGAACCCCCTCGGTTCAGACAATGAACCAACGGGGAACAATCCGAATGGAGTCGGATAGTCGACCCAATACTCGAATACAAAAGGGCCGGCGCCCCTTAAGAGACCCAGAACCTCGCACAGAGCAAACACAGCGCCGACCCGACGAAGGCGGGTCCGAAGGAGGAGCCGAACCCGAACCTGACACCAGTGGCCTATCCACGACGAGAGGAACCCCGAGCCTTGGCATGACCCTTCCGGGAAGGTCCACCACGGGACCCCGGAGAACTAGAAAGTCCAACATAGGACGGCAAGATGCCGAAGCAGCCTGAATATACTGCGCAACGGTGGAAGTCTCGAGCAAAAGAGAGCAAAAAGGGGAAGACATCCTAAGAGCCAAGCCCCAAGCGGATTCCACAGGGTAGGCAAGCACCGTCTGCCGACATGCGAGCTGGTAGGCATAAAACAGAGCCACAGCATCCCGCAAGATTGGCGCGAAAGGCTTCAGCAAGGCAGCCGACGATCGAGCCGCCGAGGCCAAGGCGCCAGAGCCAGGAACAGTCCCAAGCGCCCCCACATTCTCTGTGAGCCAGTCGGAAGACAGCTCCAGGAGGTAAAAGAAATGCAAGGCCGCAACCAAAAGGCCCCGAGCGCGCAAGTCCTCCGCCACCTGTGCTGCCAAAAGGGAGGGAACCTGCACATGGAGCTGAACGACACCAATATCCCAGGGAAGGGCAGGAGCAAACAAGTACTCATTGAGGTGCTCAAGGTTGCACCCCAGGAAAACCTGAAGCACCGTCAAAGCCTCCCGCCCTTCAAGCGCACGGGAACGGCAGTAGTGCCAAGCCTCCAAGGTAAAGACAGGACAGTCCGCCAGCCAGGAGGACTCCGTAACCTCGTAACGGAGCCAGAAAGGGAACGAAGTCCCAAACCTGAAAGCCGAGGGATCCATTGCCGAGGCATAATCCAGGTCACGCAGGAGGTTTGCCGCAAGGGCCGCCCGCACCACAGCAGGCTGGATGTAATAAGCTGAAAACCTCCAGAAAGACGGAACCGAAGTCCCCAGGGAAACACAGAACCGAACCAGTGGAGGGGCAGACACCAAGTCTAACTCGTACGCAGAGGGGGAAAAGAAAACCCCACTCCTTGTAACAGTAAGCCCCGCTCAGAGGGTAGAAAAACCCAGGCGAGGTCCAGCGGGGCCCAAGTCAGCCCCTCCCCAGCACCAGGGTCCGAGTCCTTCCCCTAAGCACTGACCCCACTAGACAATGCCGACGCAGCCGTAAAAGCCGGATAGAATGAGGCCCACTGGTCTGACCCAGAGGCTTCGGCCGGGGGAGGAGACTCGAATGCCTCCGTCGCCACACCGGAAGGGGCATTGCCCGAGGCTGCCAGTCTCTCAAGACCAACTAACCCCTGCCCCGATTCCGAAACCCTCAGACATTTCGGGGCCGGAAGCAGAGGAGAGGACCAGAATGAACAACAGGAGGGAAGGACCAGGAGGTGCAGACTGAACCAGGGTTGAAGCGACCCCCACCCCCAAGTCCGGGTCCCTATAAGCAAAACGAGGCAGCCCCCGGGGCATCCGGGTGAGCAACCAACTGAGTGCGTTGCAACAACCAAAACCTAGAATGCAATGCCTGCGTAGCCTGTACCCGAAGATGATCATCCATAGATTGGGTAAATTGAGTGACCAGCAAGCAACAATACTCAGAGGACTCGGGGTCGAAAGTTTCACCGACCCAACAGGCTGCGTGACGGAGGCAAAAACGGTGAGGGTTGCCCTGAGACAAGGGGGCCGAACAACCCTCAAACTTGCACAAAGTGAGGGGGGGGGACCCCGGGGTCACATACATCGGACCCACGCGTCCCCTAGGGGATTCCCTGGGTCCTGAGCGTTTACTTGAAGAGGACTCGCGCTCAGGTAAACCCAGGCAGGGTACTGCTAACCGGTGCCCAAAACTACCAAACAAACTGTCCAACTGAACCCCAGGGACATGTACATTCACGGGGGACCAAGCAAGGGGCACCTCCAAGTGTCATGGTGAGGCCAAACACCAGTGGTAATTATGGCAGAATCCCCCCCAAGGCAAAAAGAAAAAGAAAAACAAAACCTCGCAAGAGGGCAACGTATCCCAAGGAACAAAGCTGGCCGCTGTGATAGGTGACAACTAGTTGCACAGGACACTACGCCCCTTACCAGTGCGAAAACTGCCTCTTACCCTAAGGTAAACTAGGGAGACAAAACACCCAAGTACCCAAAGGGCGGCCGAGAAACCGAGCAGTAAAACGGACACACAGAGGCAGACTCCGAGGAACTTGTGGAAGGTAACCCCAAGCTCCAAGGGCATTACTTACAAGGCACCTAGGGAAGGGAACCCTAGGCGCATGCAGCCTGAGTACTAAGGAATAATTCCTGGCTCTCGCACCCCTGGAGAACAGCAACCACACACAAGGCACAGCGCCACAAAAATACTGGAGCCAGAGCACACAACCGAGCTGATAGCATCAGCCTCAAGAACTGGGCTGTGGATTACTGGCGCGGTAGATCTGAGCCCCCTTCCCCCTCCTGGGGAGGGGGGGGGCTGCACAAACAGCGGCGCGACGGCGGGTGACATCATACTAGTTTGCTCGTTTTTGTTTGGGGAGTTCTATCCACTCGTTCGTCTTTTGGTTGCAATTTCCACCAGAATAGGGGTTTGTTTTGGGACGCCTACCTTTCTGGGTGCCTAACCCAGTCGATGGCAGACATAGAATGCTTCCAATTATACTGGGGTTTATATAGACCATTGCTCCCCTTTCTTCTCTAGAGGGGGCCAGGTTCTGGCTCAGGGTTCCCGGTAGGCCCATAAGAACTCCATACACATGACTGATGCCAAAGTCTGACATTAGCATATCAGCCTAGTAAGCTCCAGGTGACATTAGCATATCAGCCTAGTAAGCTCCAGAGAGCCGTAGGGGCTCCCCCCAGAAACCACTATGAAATGATTTTCCCAAACGCACCAGGGAAAGGAACCCTAACACGCATGGGCAGTATTCACAGGGTGCCTAGGGAAGGATGCCCCTAATAGCATGCAACCCCCAACACTGATGAGGACACATTGCCACCACACAGAACAACACTGCAGAGGTTGCCACGAAGGCAAAACACCGCCTTGGAAATCGAGGCCAGAGAAGTCGTCCGACCCAGACCACATTAGCGAAAGAACTGAAGTGCTAGGTAGCCGGCGCGGTGAGGTCCGTGGCTCCCCCTTCCCCCTCTCGGGGAGGCGGTGGAGTGTGGTGTTTGCTGCTTCCTTGTTTCCTTGGGATTGGTGCAAATTCTGCCACTCTTTTTGGGTTTTTAGTTGTAATTTTCTTACCCTGTGAGGTTTTTTGTTATGCCTACCTTTCTGGGTGCCTATCCCCGGTTGATGGCAGATAAGGAAACCCCGAATCACGGGAGTTTTCCAGGGCCATTGCTTCCTGAACCTCTCTGAGGGGGCCAGGTTCTGACTCGTGGTCCCCAATAGGCTGAATTCCATAGACTAATGCCCCGGTCTAATACATTATATCACACATTAGCCCGATAGCTCCCGTTAGCCATAGGGGCTCTCCACAGAAAGTAGCTTTAAGTGGTATCATTTTATAAGGATGGGGTTGTTATAAATACTGTGTATTGTTTTCCTTCAATATTTTATGATAGTATCCATGTGTCTTGCATAGACTAACAACTTTAAATATTACTTTTTGCCTAAGTTATGTTTATTGCTTTATGGTGCTTATAATGCTGTTAAAAAACATATATGTAAAAATAGTCATATTTACACATCTTTATATTTACAGCGGTTAAACCTAAACTCATATTTACAAATCGCTATTATATTCGAGAAGTAAATATTGATGGAACAAACAGCAGGTTGCTGGTTGCAAACCTCACTAATGCTGTTGGACTTGATTATGATTTTGTCGAGAGCTGCATATATTGGTCGGACGTAACCCACCTCTCGTCGTCAGTGAAAAAGATGTGTAATAACAGCCAGCCAATGGTAAGATTTATAATCTTAATAAGTATTAATTATTATTATGGCTCATAATTAAATTGAGACATTCCTTTTTGTAGTACTTCCAAGAAGTTTAGAGTCCATCATTATAATACTCCAGTGCATGAAATATTTATTTACATATATAAAATGCTGAACTGTAATGCCAATCCTGACCTCAAAAGCTTCATTGAAGGTTGTAACAGAACCCATGAGCACCACACCAGAAACAAATACCGTTTTGATATTCCAAGAGTACAACTTAATCAGACTAGAAATGCTCTACAAATCAAGGGACCCAGAATGTGGAATGACCTTCCCAATTATGTTAAAGACTGTACCTCTCTCAACCAGTTTAAGATAAAAACTAAGCACTACCTAATAAATTCCCTGGGTGCCTCCTTACCCCTATATTGTCAACCCATGTCTTTTTTTTAAACAACGCTGTTTGTCGACCTAATTGTATTTGTGCTGCTTTTCTGCCATGTTTCCCCTTTTTTATTTTTTTATTTTTATTTGTTCTCAACACATTTTATACTTTAATCTCAATTAGTATCAAGTTCTAGTCTTTAATGTTTTTTCCTGCCCGAAACGCTTTGCGTAATAGTGGCTTTAGGCATTGTATGTACTAACTCTATCTATAAACCTATCAATTTTGTATAACCTCTTGTATGTATGTACTTTACCTGAATAAACATTTATTTTTTTTTATTTATTTTTTTAATGGAATATGTTTATAGCCTTTGGAAGAATAATCACCAGCAGAGGTAGAAATACAAACACAGTTAAAAGTAAAGAACTATAAGGTATATTATGGGTGATGCTGAGGGCACTGGTGACTGTATGCTGGCAACTCTTACCGTATATCATGTGGGTGATAGGTCGCCATGGGTGATGGGTCGCCATGGGTGATGGGTCGCCATGGGTGATGGGTCGCCATGGGTGATGGGTCGCCATGGGTGATGGGTCGCCATGGGTGATGGGCCACCGTGGGTGATGGGTCGCCATGGGTGATGGGCCGCCGTGGGTGATGGGTCGCCATGGGTGATGGGCCGCCATGGGTGATGGGCCGCCATGGGTGATAGGTTGCCATGGGTGATGGGTCGCCATGGGTGATGGGCTGCCATGGGTGATAGGTTGCCATGGGTGATGGGTCGCCATGGGTGATGGGTCGCCATGGGTGATGGGTTGCCATGGGTGATGGGTCGCCATGGGTGATAGGTTGCCATGGGTAATGGTTCGCCATGGGTGATGGGTCGCCATGGGTGATGGGTCGCCATGGGTGATGGGTCGCCATGGGTGATGGTCGCCATGGGTGATGGGTAGCCATGGGTGGTGGGTCGCCATGGGTGATGGGTCGCCATGGGTCATCAATGGGTCACCATGGGTGATGGGTCACCATGGGTGATGGGTTGCCATGGGTGATGGGTCGCCATGGGTGATGGGTTGCCATGGGTGATGGGTCGCCATGGGTGATGGGTTGCCATGGGTGATGGGTCGCCATGGGTGATGGGTCGCCATGGGTGATGGGTTGCCATGGGTGATGGGTTACCATGGGTGATGAGTTGCCATGGGTGGTTGGTCGCCATGGGTGATGGGTCACTATGGATGACCCATATAAGTGAGAAATGGGAAATGAGATAATAATGGAAATGGAGTAATGGTTCACCTTATAGTTGTCATAGTTGGACATGAAGCCTGGGATGTAACCCACAACAGTTTACTAACTCCCATGTAGGTAAACAAAGGCATCAGGTGAAAGGAAATGTGCTCCATCTCTGTACTGCCTGGGAATCTATCCCAGGGTCCTCAATTGTGAGTTGAAGATGTAGACCACTACACTACTGTTTCACTGACCAGGCAGTCAGGCTGCAAGAGCAGAACAATTTGGCAAATTGTTTAGATATTTCACGTACACTTCATGCATAAGAGGAAGGAAGGTTGTGTTTGTGTTATTCACGTATACATACACAGGACACTACTGTGTCTGGTCTGAATACGCTGCAGTCATGCACATATCAGTATTTACATATGAGAACGTTCAAGGATGCAGGTTAGGTTTCATTATATTTCCTAATGGATGAAAGTGTCGGACCACGGAGGAAGAATTGAAACGGGAATTTTCTTAAGAAGTTTCGTATCTAATAATACATCTTTAGAAGGGTGAGTTACAAGTACAAAGATTTGGACATATATAGGCAGGAGAGAGGTGAAGTGAAGTACAATGATAAAAATATGACTAGGATTGGGTGGGTATGAATAGGCGCCTGCATCTTATGGGCCAATAGGCCCATATATGGATAATAATAGCATAAGATAGATAATATTAACAATGAATTAGTGAGACAAATGTGTATCAATGCTCCTACTCAAATTGCCCTTTAACTGATCTATCAAAATGGATCCAAATTATATAAACCACTGGTATTGGTTAACTGTTTCTAATTGATATACAGTATCATCCTCATGTGACTTCATTATGCAGTATTTACATGCATTCATTATTTGTGTATTGTTTGAACTGTATTTAATTTAATTTTAACGTGATCAAAGGTGCTGCATTCGGCTGTACAGAGTCCTGATGGCATCGCCCTCGACTGGGTTGGACGTAACCTGTATTGGTGTGACAAGGGCAAAGACACCATTGAGGTGTCCAAATTAGATGGTCGGTTCAGGAAGGTCCTCATCAACAAAGGATTACAGGATCCACGAGCCATCGTTCTTGACCCTTTTCATGGGTTAGTATGATACTGTATGCACTATTTTACGTATAAAATAATCCCCAGCGTCTGGAATTGAGGCAACATAGACCACTGTGCTATAGGACCCATTAACCTGTGCACTGCTCCAATCACTTATCTGGAATTATCTTCTTACTCTAATCACCATGTCATAATTTTTTCATTTCATTTGTGAACAGTTTTCTGTCATGTACTCCACTTATGGTTAATATTATATTTGTATGCATTATTATCAATTTAAATGTTTTTGTTTTGTCAATTATTGTAGTCCATTACTGTGTTTATGGGT
>WNGS01160430.1:7918228-7930288 GCA_020271785.1 Procambarus virginalis | reverse complement strand
GGTCGCATGGGTGATGGTGTCACCATGGTGTGATGGGTCACGCATGGGTGATGGGTCACCATGGGGGATGGGTCGCCTGTGTGATAGGTCACCTGGGTGATGGGGCACTATGGATGACCGCTGATAAGTGAGAAAATGGGAAATAATGAGATATATAATGTTGAAATGGAGTAATCGGTTCACCTGATATATTGTCATAGTTGTACATGTAAGCCCTGGGTATGTTAACACTCGACTCATAGCTAGTTCCTATCGTACTAACCTCCCATGTGAGGTTATCAACCCTATTGGAGTGCACAGGGGAAAGAAATGCTGCTCCATCTGCTGTTACTGCCTTGCGGATACTAATCCCAGGTCATCTGTCACATTTGTGATTGTTAAGATGTCTAGACACTACACTACTGTTTCACTGACAACAGGATCAGGGCTGCAAGAGCAGAACAATTTGTCAATTTGTTTAGATATTTCACGTACACTTCGGCATAAGAGGAAGGAAGGTTGTGTTTGTTTATTCACAGTATACATACACAGGGGCACTACGTTGTCTGGTCTGAAATACGCTGCAGTATGTACATATCAGCATTTTACTATGAGAACGTCAAGAATGCAGTGTTAGGTTCACATTAGTATTTCCTAAGGATGAAAGTGTCGGACCACGAGGAAAATTGAAACGGGAATTTCCTTAGAAAGTTTCGTATTTAATAATACATCAATTGTAAGTGGTGAGTTACAAGTACAAAGATTTGGACATATATAGGCAGGAGAGAGGTGAAAGTGAATTACAATGATAAAAATACGACAGGATTGTGTGGTGACAAGTGTATCAATTAGGATGCCTAAGCAATTTGACCATAATCAGACGAATCATATACAAATGGATCAAAATACCCATAACACCACGAGTAATATGGTACATGTTTAATTATTAGCAAAAGTTAAATTCTACTCAAATCCTACTATCTACAATGGTCCAATATACATGGTGGTACTTTCTAATTGATTAGTATCAGTATTATACATATAATGCATTCATTATTTTGTATTTGTTTGAACTGTTTAGTTAATTTTAACGTATCAAAGTGCTGCATTCGGACTGTAACAGAGTCCTGATGGCATCGGCCCGACGGCGGGTTGGACGTAACCTGTATTGGTGTGAGACAAGGGCAAAGACACCATTGAGGTTCACAATTAGATGGTCGGCTATTCAGGAAGGTCCTATCAACAAAGGATTACAGGATCCCCGAGCCATCGTTACTTGACACCTTTTCATGGTTAGTATGATACTGTTGCACTATTTTACGTATAAAATAAGTCCCCAGTCGTATGTGACAATTGATCGCAAACATAGACACTGTGCTATAGGACCCATTAACCTGTGCACTGCTCCAATCACTTATCTGGAATTATCTTCTTTACTCTAATCACCATGTCATAATTTTTTCATTTCATTTGTGAACAGTTTTCTGTCATGTACTCCACTTAATGGTTAATATTATATATTTGTATGCATTATTAATCAATTTAAATGTTTTTTGTGTGTTGTCAATTATTTTGTAGTCCTTACTGTGTTTATGGGTATTGAGGTACAAGTTAGGGCCATTTGCTAATTATTAATTGCAATTGTGAGTCCTCCCCGACCTCTGTGAGACACAGCACACCACATCATCAACCCACCACCACACTACAGCAAACTGTTACCACTCTTTGATGGTTACCACTCTGCAAGGCTGGCTAACATCACAACTGCCTTCAGGAACCTACTGTGTAAGGAATCTTTCAGAACCTTGTAATACCACATAAGTAATGCTAATCCTTGATATGCGGTCCCCAGAATAGGAGTCCCAACCTTGTCAAGCACGATGAGCTGGAAAAAGTTCAGTAGGTATTCCATAGCTAAGGATATTCCCGGATACTAAGAGTGCATGAGTTAACGAGGAACAGGCTGGAGCGTGAACTGCACTTCACGTCGTTGGAAGCAGTAAGGAATAGTTAGGTGGAGGAGACATAATCACACCACGAATTCTCATGGGTATTGATAAGATAGACAAGGATTGGATTATTTTAATTGGTACATGCACAATGGACACAGGTGGAATTGAGTACCCAAATGTGGATCACGAACAAGAGAATATCATTTTTCAGTGTGAGAGTTAGTTAATAAATAGAAGCGCTAGGAAGTGATATGGTGAGACAGACTCCATACCTTAGTTTCCTATAGTTAGAATCATGAATAGAGTACTCGAGAACTCAGAATCTGTATCACCAGTTGCATTAAACTGTTGAGGGGTGTGACCCAGAGCCAGGCTCAACCCCCACAACACAACTCAGGTGAGTATCTCACATCTGTCACTTGTCATTCCTCCAGACCACATGGGACGCAGCACACCACCAAAAACATATCATCACTCGTACATCTATCACTCGTGTAATTCTGGGAAAAGTGACTTTTTCCATGATTATAACTTTGATATGTTTGTGTGCCTTTGTTCTTGGCCTTAATGGTCATGACACTAACATTTACTGTATTATTGTATTTCTTTATTATTGTATTCATCAAAATGTTTTGTATGTACAGTAATTGTTTTTTTCCCATCAGCAATATGTATTGGACAGATGGGGAAATCAGCCTCATATAGGGAAGGCCGGAATGGATGGTTCATCACAGAAAATAATTGTAAATTCATCTCTGGGATGGCCAATGCTCTCACAATCTCATACGTGACGAATGAACTCTTCTGGGCTGATGCCCACCAAGATTATCTAGCTCACTCTGATCTTGACGGCAACAACATTCGGATCATAAGAACAGAGGTAAATTGCGTGATTTATTATATTGGTATTCAGAGAATAAGTAACAGTAATGTGGAGGAAGCAATATTCCAACACATACTTAGTGTAATTATGTAAGTGTAATTACACATAGATAATTACACTTAGGTAATTACACACACGTAGAAGTAAAATAATGTTAAATGACAACTTTCAGTCCATCCTGAACCCATATAAAGTGAAGACAAAATGGTATTTGGTATTGTTGAGATTGTTGTCAACATACAACAATCATATGTTGTATTTTTCATTACAAAAATGTATGAGTAATGTATGATGAATGTTAATCTACATTTGCCTAGCATAAATGTAGCATAACTTTAGAGTAGATACTAAATGTCTTGGTGGAGCACTCTTTATACTAGATTTAACTTTTGAAATGTGTGTAGGATAAATCAAGTGTTATCTCTATATGCATACAACAAATTCTTGAATGAATGAAACACCTTTTTTCTCATAAGGCCTCGGTGGGTCCCTGAAGCTGTCTCGGTGAGACAGCTTCCCAATGCTGAGTCAGTCACAGGAGTCCTGTATGGCCCACTGAGGACCAGAGCCAGAACCTAGCCCCCTCAGAGAGGCACAGAGAGCAGGGGATTGTTACGATCACCGTCACTGAGAAAACATTCAGAAAGTCTACTGAGCAATATAGACAACTGCAAGATTTACAGAAGGTAAAGCACTGAAAATGCTAAATGACTCCTCGAGTGATTCTCTCGGAAACCTAGCTTGAACCCTTAGTTGTGGTTGACTACCACAAGTGGCAGCAGCTCTGGGAGCTTCTATCTTGAGATTATCTTGAGATGATTTCAAGGCGTTTTTTTTTTTTTTTTTTTTTTTTTTGTCCCCGCGGCCCAGTCCTCGACCAGGCCTCCACCCCCAGGAAGCACCCGTGACAGCTGACTAACACCCAGGTATCTATTTACTGCTAGGTAACAGGGGCATAGGGTGAAAGAAACTCTGCCCATTGTTTCTCGCCGGCGCCTGGGATCGAACCCAGGACCACAGGATCACAAGTCCAGAGTGCTGTCCGCTCGGCAGACTGGCTCTGGTCGCTCCTGACTTTTGTTGCCAACTTTGCCTCAGTCTGGGGCTGAATGATCATGAACTGATTTCACCCTACGGAAAATGAAAAGGAAATGTGTGAAACATTAAACAAAAGTTCCAAAGTGTGTTTGTACAAAATGAAATCTTCAGGGAACCAGATACAATAAGAATTCCAGAGAACAACATAGAGCACATAGAGGTGTCTAGAGACGAAGTGAAAAAATGCTCAAGGAGCTAAATAAGAACAAAGCAGTTGGTCCAGATGGAGTTTCGTCATGGGTTCTGAGAGAATGTGCACCTGAGCTCAGCATTCCTCTTCAACTGATTTTTCATGCATCCCTGTTTACAGGAGTTGTAGCTGATGTGTGGAAAAAGGCTAACATAGTTCCAATCTACAAAAGTGGAAGCAGGGAAGACCCCCTTAACTATAGACCGGTATCATTGACAAGTGTAATAGTCAAAATATTGGAAAAAATAATTAAAACTAAATGGGTAGAACACCTGGAGAGAAATGATATAATATCAGACACAGTATAGTTTTCGATCTGGAAGATCCTGTGTATCGAATTTACTCAGTTTCTATGACCGGGCAACAGAGATATTACAGGAAAGAGATGGTTGGGTTGACTGCATCTATCTGGACCTAAAAAAGGCTTTCGACAAAGTTCCACATAAGAGGTTGTTCTGGAAACTGGAAAATATTGAAGGGGTGACAGGTAAGCTTCTAACATGGATGAAAATTTTCTGACTGATAGAAAAATGAGGGCAGTAATCAGAGGCAATGTATCGGAATGGAGAAATGTCACAAGCGGAGTACCACAGGGTTCAGTTCTTGCACCAGTGATGTTTATTGTCTACATAAATGATCTACCAGTTGGTATACAGAATTATATGAACATGTTTGCTGATGATGCTAAGATAATAGGAAGGATAAGAAACTTAGATGATTGTCATGCCCTTCAAGATGACCTGGACAAAATAAGTACATGGAGCGCCACTTGGCAAATGGAATTTAATGTTAATAAATGCCATGTTATGGAATGTGGAATAGGAAAACATAGACCCCACACAACCTATATATTATGTGAGAAATCTTTAATGAATTCTGATAAAGAAAGAGATCTAGGGGTTATCTTGAGATGATTCAAGATGGGGTGGTTCTAGATAGAAAACTATCACCTGAGGACCACATAAAGAATATTGTGCGAGGAGCCTATGCCACGCTTTCCAACTTCAGAATTGCGTTTAAATACATGGATGGCGATATACTAAAGAAATTGTTCACGACTTTTGTTAGGGCAAAGCTAGAATATGCAGCGGTTGTGTGGTGCCCATATCTTAAGAAGCACATCAACAAACTGGAAAAGGTGCAAAGACATGCTACTAAGTGGCTCCCAGAACTGAAGGGCAAGAGCTATGAGGAGAGGTTAGAGGCATTAAATATGCCAAAACTAGAAGACAGAAGAAAAAGAGGTGATATGATCACTACATACAAAATAGTAACAGGAATTGATAAAATCGATAGGGAAGATTTCCTGAGACCTGGAACTTTAAGAACAAGAGGTCATAGATATAAACTAGCTAAACACAGATGCCGAAGAAATATAAGAAAATTCACTTTCGCAAACAGAGTGGTAGACGGTTGGAAGTTAGGGGAGAAGGTGGTGGAGGCCAAGACCGTCAGTAGTTTCAAAGCGTTATATGACAAAGAGTGCTGGGAAGACGGGACACCACGAGCATAGCTCTCATCCTGTAACTACACTTAGGTAATTACCTGGTGGGGGGGGGGAGTGGGGAGTCTGGAAGCCACTGAGGCCCTACTAGAAAGAGGCATCATATTACTTTCAATGGGAGGATAAAAGCACCAACACCCTATCAAGATACAGTACCAAAATGGCTCATTAGCAGCATGAGCCAGCTGGAGATGAAAGAAAAAAAGACAACTTGCAAAATGGCACCAAGGAGACATTAATGCCGAATGCCAACAAGAACGGCTCTGCCAGAGCCAAATGATAAGAGCTGAAAGTATTAGACATGATACCATTCAATAAATAACCAACAGAAATAGAACAAAACCACCAGAACAGACACAAAAGAAACTTGGAGAGAAAGAGGTGAAAGGAGCAGCTACAAGCTTCATACTGTTGCCACAATGAAAGACACAAGTTGGGCAACAACAACTCAGCCACCTGCACACCAGACACTTAAATCAGTGGAGAATGCCAAACAGCAAGATACATTACTGGGCCAATCTGCTGAAAGAGGCAGCACTGTGGAAAAATGCCTGGGTTTGGACACCAGGCCAGAACAGCTGGAAATAAAGGCCGAGCCAGCCACCAAAGAGCCAGAAACGATCAACATGATTAAGAATGTCTCCAGCCTGGACAATAGCAGGAATAACAACTGATCCAGGGAGAAGAGAGAGAGAGAGGAACCCCTGACCTTGACTCATCCAGCTAAAGGACATCCACCACAAGAACCTTGCAATTGGGGAGTATAGCCACATAGGAGGGAAGCTGCCGGTTCCACGCCAACATGAGGCGGTCCACCTCGGGCTAATTGAATGTCTTGCAAAAGCAAAGGTAGGATGTGTCATTGATAGTCTACTTTGTGGAAATGGGATAGAAGTGAGAGACCATTCACGAACGTTGGACACACCCGCACTTTGTGAAATGCATTAAAACCAAATGAAATTAATTGTGAAGCAAATCCCTGAGAATCCAGAAGCCGAGTTATATGCAGCGTCCAGCTCCAAACTGAAAAAGGCTTAAGCCACCCGGTTCAGTGAATGAACCACTAGGGAGCAAAGCCGATCTGAAGGATGACAAACGCTCTGAAGACCTGCCTCGCAGCCAAAAATATGCTCAGTGACTGTGTGCCTAAAGAAGCAGGCCTGACCAACAACCCTGGAAGGCTTGGTGAGCTTGGGTCATAAAACCCTCACTCAGAGCCATGGTGGCTTGGTGAGCTCAGGTCATAAGGCCCCCCACTCGGAGCCATGGTGGCTTGGTGAGCTCAGGTCATAACACCCCCACTCGGAGCCATGGAGGCTTGGTGAGCTTGGGTCATTAAACCCCCATTTGGAGCCATGGAGGCTGTCAACACATCGAGTGACTGTTGGAGAAAGGCGCCATGTACCTGAACTCAGAAAAACCTGAGTAGTAAGCTGACACTGCAAAAAGCAAATTAGGCCTGAACTTGATGGACCTAGCAGTGACAAAACCATCAGAACTGGAGGAACCAGTACAGTATCTGAAGCCAAACCCCTGCGCAGGGAGGAAACACCACACAGGCAAAGTTCAGGTTCCCACACAACTTAATGACTAACCACTGGTCACCCGGGACTGGTTAAATACCAGACTGCAATGCCACGGCAGGCAGAGCAGAGCTGCAGAAGTCAAAGCAATAGATGCCAATTTGTAATCCCAAACCATGTTCAACCAGATGTGAACCTGGAACACAACCAACTGGGACTTACGCCAGTTCACCAGTAACCTGAACTTGGCAAGCTGAGAAAGAATCAGGTTCCTGGCCAGCTGAAATGTGGATTGGCTAGAAGCCCAAACTAGCCAGTCATCAAGATTGGCCAAGACACGAAACCCTCAAGAGTGTCCAGGTCCAATCCAGGTCACAACTACCCGCACTAACGTGGTAAATATCCAAGGAGTCAGATTCAAGCCAAAGAATAGAAGCTTTGTGGTAAGTCTGATGCTCCACTAGAAACCCTAACTGGTCCTAGAACCACATGTAAATAGGGACATGCCAGTGCATGTCCTCAAGGTCTAGGGACACCATCCAGGAAACTACCTGCAATACCACGCAAACCGGCATTAAAGTGATCATGCGGAAGGTTCGACAGGGAAGGAACCCATTTAAACCTGAGAGAAAAAATGTACTGTAGTTCTGCTTGGGGACCAGGCACACCTGGGACACCTACCGAGGAGAAGAGGAGGTTATCTTGGCTATGCCCAAGTCCAACCACTTTACAATGACCATGTGAAGCTAAGGGAAGGACTTCTGACCCAACAACCCTAAACCTAAGAGGGAATGGGGAAGGTGGACCACCTCCACCAGAGACCCTGGAAAATCACCCAGAAAGCCCACAAAGTGTGGGACCAGGAACTGGCAAAATGGGCCAGACAACATCCCACAGCACCGTCAATGGGTTATGGGGTTGCGGAACGGTGGATCTGCCACACGTACTTGTGACATCGACCAGAAGTGGCATCTGCTGAAGGAAGTGCAAAGACTCTGGAATCCAACTCCACATAAACCTTCCCCTGCTAATAGCAGGCAAGGCCCCAATACTGGAGGGCCACCTCTGAGCATAAGGGACAGAACCCCCTCTTCAGATTACCCTGATTGAGGAGCCAAAGAGCAGAAGCAGCTGAAAGGACCATAGATAGAGCCACCTCAGGAAAAAGGAGAAGTGAAAATAGGAGGCAAACAAAAACGGTTAAGGACCAAGCCAAATCTAAAGACTAGGCCAGCAAAGCCCACTGACAGGTCAGATAAAATACCCCTCCTGAAAGAGTGGGATGAGTAACCTGGGCAGAGCTACTGAAGCTGAAACCACAAATAACAAGACAGTCACACAAGAATTTATAAAACTGGCAGGGAAGAATTTTTGAAAATTGCAACTTTAAGAACAAGAATTCACAGGTTCAAGCTAAGGAAACAAAACTGCCAAAAAAATCAGAACGTTCGCTTTTACAAACAGAGTGGTATGCATTTGCAACAAGTTAAGTGAGAAGGTGGTGGAAGCCAAAACTATCAGAAGTGTCAAAGCTTTATATATAACAAAGTACTGGGAAGATGGGACACCACAAGCATACTTCTCATCCTATAACTAAACTTAGGTAATTACACTTAGGTAATTACCAGGCTCAGATGCCAGAACAGACTCACCACCACAGAGCTGGTCAGAGAGCACTTCAACAACTGTCCAGGCATGCAAAATGACCAGCAAGTGAATACGATCCCTGTGATCCTCTGCCGAAAGAGCTCCTAGAATTTTTCCTTTTTCTTATATTGATATGTGCATTTCATGGGTTAAGGCATAGACTGAGCTATAGAATGTTAATATTTGTTACTGTCTGGCTCATGTACCAGCAAACATATCTCCCTTCAAGGAAAAGAATGTAGTAGGCATCCGTCAATCCCGTGGGGTTATGGAGTTGCAACCCGTCCTCGCAAATTTAATAAGTCAATATTGACTTATTAGTTGCGTGCATAGGTGACATACTTAACATAATAGTTTCCCTTGAAAATCTTCATAGAAAACACCGACCTTACCTAACCTTGTTAGTATGTCAAAATAAGCATCTTATAGCTTCGTAATTACAATTGTTACTTAACCTATTATAGGTATAGGTTAGGTAATAATTGTAATTACGAAGCAATAAGATGCTTGTCTTAACATACTAACAAGGTTAGGTAAGGTCGGTGTTTTCTATGAAGATTTTCAAGGGAAACTATTATGTTAAGTATGTCACCTATGCACATATTTAATAAGTCAATATTGACTTATTAAATTTGCGAGGACGGGTTGGGAGTTGTGCCCTGGGTGTCTAGTTGTTGTAGTCTAGTTGAATGCAGCGCCTGCTGTGACTGTGAAGGCCAACCCGAGAATGACAGTCTCGACTGCAGCGAGCGCAGATAAACGCCGAAGCGGGTGCGTCTGACAGTGGCCGAGACCTCCTCTGGAGTCTATTATGCTCCGCCTGCTTCTTCAGTTCATCCTCGAATTGCTGGAGTCCCTTCTGCACTTTATATCTCCAGGCAGATCTGTCCGCAGCTGCTGCCTCCCAAGTGTTGATGTCGATGTTCATCTGCTTGAGGTCGCGTTTGCAGGCATCTTTGAACCGCAGCTGAGGTCTTCCGGTAGGTCTCCTTCCTGATGCCAGTTCTCCATACAAGAGGTCCTTCGGTATGCGGCCATCGACCATGCGTGAGACATGTCCCAGCCATCGCATGCGTCTCTGTTTCAGGAGAGTGAACATTGAAGGGACTCCTGTTTTCTCGAGTACAGTGTTGTTGGTGACGTGGTCTTTCCACGTGATGTCAAGGATGCGTCTCAGGTTCCGCATGTGAAAGGTATTAAGCCGTCTCTCCTGGCGAGAGCGCAGGGTCCAGGATTCCGAGCCGTAGAGAAGTGTACTCACCACACATGCCATGTAGACTTGTGCCTTGGTGTGCACTGTCAGTTTGGCATTTTCCCAAACGCGCTTTGTGAGCCTGGCCAGTGTTGTTGCGGCCTTCCCGATACGCCTGTTGAGCTCAGTGTCCAGGGAAAGGGTGTCTGAGATTGTGGAGCCCAGGTACACAAACTCGTGAACTGCCTCCAGCGCATAGTCTGCTATATTTATACAGGGTAGCTCATTGACATCTTGTCCCATCACCTGTGTCTTCTTCAGGCTGATTGTCAGGCCGAATGCAGAACAGGCTGCGGCAAAGCGGTTGAGTAGCTGCTGCAGGCCTTCTGCTGTGTGTGTGGTGATCGCTGCGTCGTCGGCGAAGAGGAACTCCCTGAGGATTCGCATTTGTACTTTTGTCTTTGCTCGGAGTCTGGATAGATTATACAGCTTTCCATCAGATCTTGTACGGAGATAGATGCCTTCTGTGTTGTTCCAAAGCATGCTTGACGAGGATCGCGAAGAAGATGCCGAACAGGGTTGGAGCAAGAACACACCCCTGTTTAACACCACTGTTAATGTTGAATGGTTCAGAAGTTGAGCCGTCGAACACAACTGTCCCCTTCATGTCCTTGTGGAACGATTGTATCATGCTGAGTAGGATGGGTGGACAGCCAATTTTGGCCAAGATCTTGAAGAGTCCGTCCCTACTCACGAGGTCGAAGGCCTTTGTAAGGTCAATGAAGGCAATGTACAAGGCTTTTCTCTGCTCCCTGCACTTTTCTTGAAGCTGTCTCAGGGAGAACACCATGTCAGTGGTCGACCTCTCTGCTCGGAAACCACACTGTGACTCGGGGTACACTCTTTCGGCAAGAATCTGAAGCCTGACCAAAACGACCCTAGCGAATAGTTTGCCAACGACGCTGAGGAGGGAGATGCCGCGATAGTTGTTTACATCGCTTCTGTCACCTTTATTTTTGTAGAGAGTGATGATGTTTGCATCTCTCATGTCTTGTGGCACCGAGCCCTCCCTCCAGCACTGGCGCAGAAGTTCATGAAGCTCAGATTTAAGTGTTCCACGAGCGCACTTGAGAACTTCAGGCGGAATCCCGTCGTCTCCTGGGGCCTTCCCTGAGGAAAGTGAATCCAGCGCTTTCTCAACTTCTTCCACAGTTGGTTCAAGATCAAGTTCTTCCATGATGGGCAGGCATTCAATTGCATCCAAAGCCTCTACGCTGACCAAGTTCTCTCTGGAGTAGAGTTCGGAGTAATGTTCCACCCAGCGATTCATCTGTTGATCACGGTCTTTAATGATCTCTCCAGTGGCAGACTTTAGAGGAGCCGTCCGGTTTTGTGTAGGGCCTGTTGCCTGTTTGATTCCTTCGTACATGCCTCTTATGTTGCCGACAGTGGCTGCAGTCTGGATGCTGGAACAGAGTCGAAGCCAGTAATCGTTAGCACAACGCCTCGCAGTTTGTTGAACTCTACTGCGGGCAATACGGAGGGCCTGTAGGTTCCTTCTTGAGGGCAGGTTCTTGTAGGATGAGAGAGCTCGTCTCTTTTCCTCTATGAGGGGTAACAGTTCCTCTGCACTGGCCTCGAACCAGTCTGCTGATTTGTTCTGTCTCTTACCGAAGGTGGACATGGCAGTGTTGAAAATAGTGCCCCTGAGATGTAACCACCTCTCACTTGCGCTATCGCAGGGTGGTACAGGAAGGGCATTTACCAGCGCTGCAGTGAATTCCTCCACCTTGTGAAGGTCACGGGTCTTGTTTACGTTAATGCGTGGTCTTCCCTCCTTCTTTGCTCTGTGGATTTTCCGGGGCTGGAACTTTACTCTGCAAACGACGAGAGAGTGGTCGGTGTCGCAATCTGCGCTCTGGAAGCTGCGGGTCAGTTTGACATTTCTCAGATTGTTACGCCCCGTAAGCACCAGGTCGAGTTGGTGCCAATGCTTAGACCTGGGATGTCTCCAGGAAACCTTATGCTGGGGCTTGGTGTCGAAGAAGAATTGGTGATGCAGAGATCATGACGGCAGCAGAACTCCAGAGGC
>WNGS01160430.1:7898637-7917228 GCA_020271785.1 Procambarus virginalis | reverse complement strand
TAAATGACAACTTTCAGTCCATCCTGAACCCATATAAATGAAGACAAAATGGTATTTGGTATTGTTGATTGTTGTCAACATACAACAATCATTGTTGTATTTTTCATTACAAAAATGTATGAGTAATGTATGATGAATGTTAATCTACATTTGCCTAGCATAAATGTAGCATAACTTTAGAGTAGATACTAAATGTCTTGGTGGAGCACTCTTTATACTAGATTTAACTTTTGAAATGTGTGTAGGATAAATCAAGTGTTATCTCTATATGCATACAACAAATTCTTGAATGAATGAAACACCTTTTTTCTCATAAGGCCTCGGTGGGTCCCTGAAGCTGTCTCGGTGAGACAGCTTCCCAATGCTGAGTCAGTCACAGGAGTCCTGTATGGCCCACTGAGGACCAGAGCCAGAACCTAGCCCCCTCAGAGAGGCACAGAGAGCAGGGGATTGTTACGATCACCGTCACTGAGAAAACATTCAGAAAGTCTACTGAGCAATATAGACAACTGCAAGATTTACAGAAGGTAAAGCACTGAAAATGCTAAATGACTCCTCAAGTGATTCTCTCGGAAACCTAGCTTGAACCCCTTAGTTGTGGTTGACTACCACAAGTGGCAGCAGCTCTGGGAGCTTCTATCTTGAGATTATCTTGAGATGATTTCAAGGCTTTTTTTTTTTTTTTTTTTTTTTTTTTTTTTGGTCCCCGCGGCCCAGTCCTCGACCAGGCCTCCACCCCCAGGAAGCAGCCCGTGACAGCTGACTAACACCCAGGTATCTATTTACTGCTAGGTAACAGGGGCATAGGGTGAAAGAAACTCTGCCCATTGTTTCTCGCCGGCGCCTGGGATCGAACCCAGGACCACAGGATCACAAGTCCAGAGTGCTGTCCGCTCGGCAGACTGGCTCTGGTCGCTCCTGACTTTTGTTGCCAACTTTGCCTCAGTCTGGGGCTGAATGATCATGAACTGATTTCACCCTACGGAAAATGAAAAGGAAATGTGTGAAACATTAAACAAAAAGTTCCAAAGTGTGTTTGTACAAAATGAAATCTTCAGGGAACCAGATACAATAAGAATTCCAGAGAACAACATAGAGCACATAGAGGTGTCTAGAGACGAAGTGGAAAAAATGCTCAAGGAGCTAAATAAGAACAAAGCAGTTGGTCCAGATGGAGTTTCGTCATGGGTTCTGAGAGAATGTGCACCTGAGCTCAGCATTCCTCTTCAACTGATTTTTCATGCATCCCTGTTTACAGGAGTTGTAGCTGATGTGTGGAAAAAGGCTAACATAGTTCCAATCTACAAAAGTGGAAGCAGGGAAGACCCCCTTAACTATAGACCGGTATCATTGACAAGTGTAATAGTCAAAATATTGGAAAAAATAATTAAAACTAAATGGGTAGAACACCTGGAGAGAAATGATATAATATCAGACACAGTATAGTTTTCGATCTGGAAGATCCTGTGTATCGAATTTACTCAGTTTCTATGACCGGGCAACAGAGATATTACAGGAAAGAGATGGTTGGGTTGACTGCATCTATCTGGACCTAAAAAAGGCTTTCGACAAAGTTCCACATAAGAGGTTGTTCTGGAAACTGGAAAATATTGAAGGGGTGACAGGTAAGCTTCTAACATGGATGAAAAATTTTCTGACTGATAGAAAAATGAGGGCAGTAAACAGAGGCAATGTATCGGAATGGAGAAATGTCACAAGCGGAGTACCACAGGGTTCAGTTCTTGCACCAGTGATGTTTATTGTCTACATAAATGATCTACCAGTTGGTATACAGAATTATATGAACATGTTTGCTGATGATGCTAAGATAATAGGAAGGATAAGAAACTTAGATGATTGTCATGCCCTTCAAGATGACCTGGACAAAATAAGTACATGGAGCGCCACTTGGCAAATGGAATTTAATGTTAATAAATGCCATGTTATGGAATGTGGAATAGGAAAACATAGACCCCACACAACCTATATATTATGTGAGAAATCTTTAATGAATTCTGATAAAGAAAGAGATCTAGGGGTTATCTTGAGATGATTCAAGATGGGGTGGTTCTAGATAGAAAACTATCACCTGAGGACCACATAAAGAATATTGTGCGAGGAGCCTATGCCACGCTTTCCAACTTCAGAATTGCGTTTAAATACATGGATGGCGATATACTAAAGAAATTGTTCACGACTTTTGTTAGGGCAAAGCTAGAATATGCAGCGGTTGTGTGGTACCCATATCTTAAGAAGCACATCAACAAACTGGAAAAGGTGCAAAGACATGCTACTAAGTGGCTCCCAGAACTGAAGGGCAAGAGCTATGAGGAGAGGTTAGAGGCATTAAATATGCCAAAACTAGAAGACAGAAGAAAAAGAGGTGATATGATCACTACATACAAAATAGTAACAGGAATTGATAAAATCGATAGGGAAGATTTCCTGAGACCTGGAACTTTAAGAACAAGAGGTCATAGATATAAACTAACTAAACACAGATGCCGAAGAAATATAAGAAAATTCACTTTCGCAAACAGAGTGGTAGACGGTTGGAACAAGTTAGGGGAGAAGGTGGTGGAGGCCAAGACCGTCAGTAGTTTCAAAGCGTTATATGACAGAGTGCTGGGAAGACGGGACACCACGAGCATAGCTCTCATCCTGTAACTACACTTAGGTAATTACCTGGTGGGGGGGGGGGAGTGGGGAGTCTGGAAGCCACTGAGGCCCTACTAGAAAGAGGCATCATATTACTTTCAATGGGAGGATAAAAGCACCAACACCCTATCAAGATACAGTACCAAAATGGCTCATTAGCAGCATGAGCCAGCTGGAGATGAAAGAAAAAAAAGACAACTTGCAAAATGGCACCAAGGAGACATTAATGCCGAATGCCAACAAGAACGGCTCTGCCAGAGCCGAATGATAAGAGCTGAAAGTATTAGACATGATACCATTCAATAAATAACCAACAGAAAAAGAACAAAACCACCAGAACAGACACAAAAGAAACTTGGAGAGAAAGAGGTGAAAGGAGCAGCTACAAGCTTCATACTGTTGCCACAATGAAAGACACAAGTTGGGCAACAACAACTCAGCCACCTGCACACCAGACACTTAAATCAGTGGAGAATGCCAAACAGCAAGATACATTACTGGGCCAATCTGCTGAAAGAGGCAGCACTGTGGAAAAATGCCTGGGTTTGGACACCAGGCCAGAACAGCTGGAAATAAAGGCCGAGCCAGCCACCAAAGAGCCAGAAACGATCAACATGATTAAGAATGTCTCCAGCCTGGACAATAGCAGGAATAACAACTGATCCAGGGAGAAGAGAGAGAGAGAGGAACCCCTGACCTTGACTCATCCAGCTAAAGGACATCCACCACAAGAACCTTGCAATTGGGGAGTATAGCCACATAGGAGGGAAGCTGCCGGTTCCACGCCAACATGAGGCGGTCCACCTCGGGCTAATTGAATGTCTTGCAAAAGCAAAGGTAGGATGTGTCATTGATAGTCTACTTTGTGGAAATGGGATAGAAGTGAGAGACCATTCACGAACGTTGGACACACCCGCACTTTGTGAAATGCATTAAAACCAAATGAAATTAATTGTGAAGCAAATCCCTGAGAATCCAGAAGCCGAGTTATATGCAGCGTCCAGCTCCAAACTGAAAAAGGCTTAAGCCACCCGGTTCAGTGAATGAACCACTAGGGAGCAAAGCCGATCTGAAGGATGACAAACGCTCTGAAGACCTGCCTCGCAGCCAAAAATATGCTCAGTGACTGTGTGCCTAAAGAAGCAGGCCTGACCAACAACCCTGGAAGGCTTGGTGAGCTTGGGTCATAAAACCCTCACTCAGAGCCATGGTGGCTTGGTGAGCTCAGGTCATAAGGCCCCCCACTCGGAGCCATGGTGGCTTGGTGAGCTCAGGTCATAACACCCCCACTCGGAGCCATGGAGGCTTGGTGAGCTCAGGTCATAACACCCCCCACTCAGAGCCATGGAGGCTTGGTGAGCTCAGGTCATAACACCCCCCACTCGGAACCATGGAAGCTTGGTGAGCTCAGGTCATAACACCCCCCACTCAGAGCCATGGAGGCTTGGTGAGCTTAGGTCATAACACCCCCCACTCAGAGCCATGGAGGCTTGGTGAGCTCAGGTCATAACACCCCCTCTCGGAGCCATGGAGGCTTTCTGAGCTCAGGTCATAACACCCCCACTCGGAGCCATGGAGGCTTGGTGAGCTTGGGTCATTAAACCCCCATTTGGAGCCATGGAGGCTGTCAACACATCGAGTGACTGTTGGAGAAAGGCGCCATGTACCTGAACTCAGAAAAACCTGAGTAGTAAGCTGACACTGCAAAAAGCAAATTAGGCCTGAACTTGATGGACCTAGCAGTGACAAAACCATCAGAACTGGAGGAACCAGTACAGTATCTGAAGCCAAACCCCTGCGCAGGGAGGAAACACCACACAGGCAAAGTTCAGGTTCCCACACAACTTAATGACTAACCACTGGTCACCCGGGACTGGTTAAATACCAGACTGCAATGCCACGGCAGGCAGAGCAGAGCTGCAGAAGTCAAAGCAATAGATGCCAATTTGTAATCCCAAACCATGTTCAACCAGATGTGAACCTGGAACACAACCAACTGGGACTTACGCCAGTTCACCAGTAACCTGAACTTGGCAAGCTGAGAAAGAATCAGGTTCCTGGCCAGCTGAAATGTGGATTGGCTAGAAGCCCAAACTAGCCAGTCATCAAGATTGGCCAAGACACGAAACCCTCAAGAGTGTCCAGGTCCAATCCAGGTCACAACTACCCGCACTAACGTGGTAAATATCCAAGGAGTCAGATTCAAGCCAAAGAATAGAAGCTTTGTGGTAAGTCTGATGCTCCACTAGAAACCCTAACTGGTCCTAGAACCACATGTAAATAGGGACATGCCAGTGCATGTCCTCAAGGTCTAGGGACACCATCCAGGAAACTACCTGCAATACCACGCAAACCGGCATTAAAGTGATCATGCGGAAGGTTCGACAGGGAAGGAACCCATTTAAACCTGAGAGAAAAAATGTACTGTAGTTCTGCTTGGGGACCAGGCACACCTGGGACACCTACCGAGGAGAAGAGGAGGTTATCTTGGCTATGCCCAAGTCCAACCACTTTACAATGACCATGTGAAGCTAAGGGAAGGACTTCTGACCCAACAACCCTAAACCTAAGAGGGAATGGGGAAGGTGGACCACCTCCACCAGAGACCCTGGAAAATCACCCAGAAAGCCCACAAAGTGTGAGACCAGGAACTGGCAAAATGGGCCAGACAACATCCCACAGCACCGTCAATGGGTTATGGGGTTGCGGAACGGTGGATCTGCCACACGTACTTGTGACATCGACCAGAAGTGGCATCTGCTGAAGGAAGTGCAAAGACTCTGGAATCCAACTCCACATAAACCTTCCCCTGCTAATAGCAGGCAAGGCCCCAATACTGGAGGGCCACCTCTGAGCATAAGGGACAGAACCCCCTCTTCAGATTACCCTGATTGAGGAGCCAAAGAGCAGAAGCAGCTGAAAGGACCATAGATAGAGCCACCTCAGGAAAAAGGAGAAGTGAAAATAGGAGGCAAACAAAAACGGTTAAGGACCAAGCCAAATCTAAAGACTAGGCCAGCAAAGCCCACTGACAGGTCAGATAAAATACCCCTCCTGAAAGAGTGGGATGAGTAACCTGGGCAGAGCTACTGAAGCTGAAACCACAAATAACAAGACAGTCACACAAGAATTTATAAAACTGGCAGGGAAGAATTTTTGAAAACCAACTTTAAGAACAAGAATTCACAGGTTCAAGCTAAGGAAACAAAACTGCCAAAAAAATCAGAACGTTCGCTTTTACAAACAGAGTGGTATGCATTTGCAACAAGTTAAGTGAGAAGGTGGTGGAAGCCAAAACTATCAGAAGTGTCAAAGCTTTATATATAACAAAGTACTGGGAAGATGGGACACCACAAGCATACTTCTCATCCTATAACTAAACTTAGGTAATTACACTTAGGTAATTACCAGGCTCAGATGCCAGAACAGACTCACCACCACAGAGCTGGTCAGAGAGCACTTCAACAACTGTCCAGGCATGCAAAATGACCAGCAAGTGAATACGATCCCTGTGATCCTCTGCCGAAAGAGCTCCTAGAATTTTTCCTTTTTCTTATATTGATATGTGCATTTCATGGGTTAAGGCATAGACTGAGCTATAGAATGTTAATATTTGTTACTGTCTGGCTCATGTACCAGCAAACATATCTCCCTTCAAGGAAAAGAAGTAGTAGGCATCCGTCAATCCCGTGGGGTTATGGAGTTGTGCCCTGGGTGTCTAGTTGTTGTAGTCTAGTTGGATGCAGCGCCTGCTGTGGCTGTGAAGGCCAACCCGAGAATGACAGTCTCGACTGCAGCGAGCGCAGATAAACGCCGAAGCGGGTGCGTCTGACAGTGGTCGAGACCTCCTCTGAAGTCTATTATCCTCCGCCTGCTTCTTCAGTTCATCCTCGAATTGCTGGAGTCCCTTCTGCACTTTATATCTCCAGGCAGATCTGTCCGCAGCTGCTGCCTCCCAAGTGTTGATGTCGATGTTCATCTGCTTGAGGTCGCGTTTGCAGGCATCTTTGAAACGCAGCTGAGGTCTTCCGGTAGGTCTCCTTCCTGATGCCAGTTCTCCATACAAGAGGTCCTTCGGTATGCGGCCATCGACCATGCGTGAGACATGTCCCAGCCATCGCATGCGTCTCTGTTTCAGGAGAGTGAACATTGAAGGGACTCCTGTTTTCTCGAGTACAGTGTTGTTGGTGACGTGGTCTTTCCACGTGATGTCAAGGATGCGTCTCAGGTTCCGCATGTGAAAGGTATTAAGCCGTCTCTCCTGGCGAGAGCGCAGGGTCCAGGATTCCGAGCCGTAGAGAAGTGTACTCACCACACATGCCATGTAGACTTGTGCCTTGGTGTGCACTGTCAGTTTGGCATTTTCCCAAACGCGCTTTGTGAGCCTGGCCAGTGTTGTTGCGGCCTTCCCGATACGCCTGTTGAGCTCAGTGTCCAGGGAAAGGGTGTCTGAGATTGTGGAGCCCAGGTACACAAACTCGTGAACTGCCTCCAGCGCATAGTCTGCTATATTTATACAGGGTAGCTCATTGACATCTTGTCCCATCACCTGTGTCTTCTTCAGGCTGATTGTCAGGCCGAATGCAGAACAGGCTGCGGCAAAGCGGTTGAGTAGCTGCTGCAGGCCTTCTGCTGTGTGTGTGGTGATCGCTGCGTCGTCGGCGAAGAGGAACTCCCTGAGGATTCGCATTTGTACTTTTGTCTTTGCTCGGAGTCTGGATAGATTATACAGCTTTCCATCAGATCTTGTACGGAGATAGATGCCTTCTGTCGTTGTTCCAAAAGCATGCTTGACGAGGATCGCGAAGAAGATGCCGAACAGGGTTGGAGCAAGAACACACCCCTGTTTAACACCACTGTTAATGTTGAATGGTTCAGAAGTTGAGCCGTCGAACACAACTGTCCCCTTCATGTCCTTGTGGAACGATTGTATCATGCTGAGTAGGATGGGTGGACAGCCAATTTTGGCCAAGATCTTGAAGAGTCCGTCCCTACTCACGAGGTCGAAGGCCTTTGTAAGGTCAATGAAGGCAATGTACAAGGCTTTTCTCTGCTCCCTGCACTTTTCTTGAAGCTGTCTCAGGGAGAACACCATGTCAGTGGTCGACCTCTCTGCTCGGAAACCACACTGTGACTCGGGGTACACTCTTTCGGCAAGAATCTGAAGCCTGACCAAAACGACCCTAGCGAATAGTTTGCCAACGACGCTGAGGAGGGAGATGCCGCGATAGTTGTTTACATCGCTTCTGTCACCTTTATTTTTGTAGAGAGTGATGATGTTTGCATCTCTCATGTCTTGTGGCACCGAGCCCTCCCTCCAGCACTGGCACAGAAGTTCATGAAGCTCAGATTTAAGTGTTCCACGAGCGCACTTGAGAACTTCAGGCGGAATCCCGTCGTCTCCTGGGGCCTTCCCTGAGGAAAGTGAATCCAGCGCTTTCTCAACTTCTTCCACAGTTGGTTCAAGATCAAGTTCTTCCATGATGGGCAGGCATTCAATTGCATCCAAAGCCTCTACGCTGACCAAGTTCTCTCTGGAGTAGAGTTCGGAGTAATGTTCCACCCAGCGATTCATCTGTTGATCACGGTCTTTAATGATCTCTCCAGTGGCAGACTTTAGAGGAGCCGTCCGGTTTTGTGTAGGGCCTGTTGCCTGTTTGATTCCTTCGTACATGCCTCTTATGTTGCCGACAGTGGCTGCAGTCTGGATGCTGGAACAGAGTCGAAGCCAGTAATCGTTAGCACAACGCCTCGCAGTTTGTTGAACTCTACTGCGGGCAATACGGAGGGCCTGTAGGTTCCTTCTTGAGGGCAGGTTCTTGTAGGATGAGAGAGCTCGTCTCTTTTCCTCTATGAGGGGTAACAGTTCCTCTGCACTGGCCTCGAACCAGTCTGCTGATTGTTCTGTCTCTTACCGAAGGTGGACATGGCAGTGTTGAAAATAGTGCCCCTGAGATGTAACCACCTCTCACTTGCGCTATCGCAGGGTGGTACAGGAAGGGCATTTACCAGCGCTGCAGTGAATTCCTCCACCTTGTGAAGGTCACGGGTCTTGTTTACGTTAATGCGTGGTCTTCCCTCCTTCTTTGCTCTGTGGATTTTCCGGGGCTGGAACTTTACTCTGCAAACGACGAGAGAGTGGTCGGTGTCGCAATCTGCGCTCTGGAAGCTGCGGGTCAGTTTGACATTTCTCAGATTGTTACGCCCCGTAAGCACCAGGTCGAGTTGGTGCCAATGCTTAGACCTGGGATGTCTCCAGGAAACCTTATGCTGGGGCTTGGTGTCGAAGAAGGAATTGGTGATGCAGAGATCATGACGGCAGCAGAACTCCAGGAGGCGCTGCCCACTCTCATTCATCTTCCCAAATCCAAACTGGCCCAGGCAGGAAGGCCAAGAGCTGTGGTCAGAACCAACTCTTGCATTAAAGTCTCCCAGGAGGAAGACTGGCTCTTGGTGAGGTATGTCTCTGAGAGCTAGGCCGAGGTCATCATAGAACTTGTCCTTCGCTTCGGTAGAGGAGGTCAATGTTGGTGCATAGGCATTGATGAGGCTGACCATTCCTACTGCTGTATGAAGCTGAAGTTTGATGATCCTTGAAGACCCCTCCATAGGCGGTACTATGGACCCTAACAACCTGTTCCTGATGGCAAAACCAACGCCATGCTCCCTTACCTCTTCTTGTGGTTTGCCCTGCCAGTAGAAGGTAAAGTCCTTCTCCCGTATGCTGCCAGTTGCCGGCAGACGTGTCTCCTGCAGGGCGACTATGTCCATCTGGAGTCTGCGCAGTTCATTGTTGATCACAGCTGTCTTGCGGGCGTCGTTCACTTCCAGTAGATCTTCCGAGAGACCCGGTGTCATGGTCCTTACATTCCATGTGCCCAGTTTGAGAGCTGGGTGGCTCTGTGTTTGTTTTCTTTTGCCTGGTGCATGAGTTGACGATCCGCTTATTGGATTGTGGCCTAAGCCCCACGCACCCAGTGGAGCAGGCGGACCGTGGCGGGACAGCACCTTATTGGCTGGGGGCTGCCCAGCTTGAGGCGGGCGGTAGCTGTCCTATGAAATCGGATGATTTCTCCCACCGACGGAAGCAACCCCTGGCGCCTTACTCTACGCCAATTGAGTGGTAGGCTTATCACCGGTAACTGTCACTTCCCGTGTTGAGCCATCGCCAAGGCGATGCTGGAGTGTCCTCTCCAGGGCACAGGCCTGGGCAGTAATTATGGAGGATCAGCTGTTGCCCATGCAGCAGATCCACCCTCTCCACGCCACCGATGTGATCCAAGGGAAGGGCAGGCGCCGATACGCTTGGCACCAGTGTCGTCGCAGGAGTTGCCAGAATGTAGCTGTAAACAGCTGCAAACTGCCTTAGGGACTCCGACTCCGGATTTTTCCTCAGGGTTGACTCCCGAAGTCTTTCCCATGAGTGGGTTTAGCCACAAGACAGCAGAGGTTTGAATTCGGGGTTTTCCTTCCCCTAGATGGGCTGCCTTTCCAGGCTAACGAGTCCCATCTGCCCGAAGCAACTGGTTTTAAGGCGCCAGAGACCCGCCTTCGCCCCTTCTCCTGTTGGTAGAAGCAGTTCCGCCAGGCCTAGAGGCTAAGCCACACGTGCAGGCCAGGAGCTGGACTTGGTTGTCAGAGGCTATTTGAGACGCACGCCATCAGGGGCACTTTACAGGCTGTGGGAGCTTATCTCCACAACCCTTCCCCCCGGCTGTAACAAACCTTGGAACCAAGAAAAGAATAGTACTTTAATATACTTTTATTTAATAAAATATTTATAAAATTTATAAAATTATTTATTTATAAAATTATAAAAATTATTTATAAATTATTTATAAAATTTTATAATATATATTTAATATAGTACTATACAGTAATCAAGGAAAAGAATAGTACTAATATAAATAACCAAATACCAAGACTATACAGCGTGTGGTCGACCGATGCCCCAGAACTCCTCGGGCACATGCACTACCGACTGGACCATTATGGCCTCAATATACATCCATAGGCTCATCACATTCTTGTAATTTCATTGTGCAAGTAACGATATACAGTACTGTAGATGTTAAGCAGACGATGAGTCACAATAACGTGGCTGAAGATATGACCAAGCCACACAACAGAAGACGTGGAGACGACGACGACGACAACGTTTCGGTCTGTCCTCGACCTCTATCGAGTCGACGGACCGAAACGTCGTCATCTCCCCATCTTGTGGTGTGTCGTTTGGTCGTCATATCTGTAGATGTTAATTGTGTTTCAAGAGGCTCTTTCTTTCTTTCCTTGGACAGACACGGCCCCCAAGCACGTGCAGCACATCTTCGCCATCACCGTGTTTGAGGATTATCTCTACTGGACAGACTGGGAGCTAAAGAGTGTTTTGCGTGCTGACAAGTATTCTGGAAAGGACATCCAAAACATATATAATGCTATACACAGACCAATGGATATCCATGTCTACCATCCGTTCCGACAGCAACCCTGTATGTTATAAGTGTGTTTTGAACACTCACAACAGTACTGTACTTTTAATGTTCTATGTTTTCCCAAAACAAATTTATTTAAAAGCTCAAAATGGGTTAATACCCTTCTGCAACTCTCTTTGGGCCTTTAATTTTATAATATATATATATATATATCTATATATATATATATATATAATATAATATATATATATTATATATATATATATATATAATAAAAAAATGCATGCATGCAGTAATTAAGCCAGATAATCAGTTCTTTAGTGCATGCATATCTCTGGATTCCCATAACCAATTATTTGGATTATATCGAAAGCCTTCATATGTTCTGACCCCATATTTGGTTGTATTCAAACCCAAGTGATCCAAAAAGTTGTTTTCTTATGGTAATCCAAATTTTTGGACAGAGCAACTTCAAATAGATAGAACTCCACTTTATTTACTGGGAAATGTTCTTTGAGAAAGCAGGTGGTACAGTGGAGGAGCTAATAGGCCTCTTCAAATAAATCTTGATCAATCTGATCATTATGTCCAAATTGGATTGCAAACTGCTAGCAAAAGTGTGTGGCTGACCAGATTAGACATCACAAAGGTAGGCCAGAGGTCAAGGCAGGAGTATGAAGGTCAAGGGGTGACACAGGGACTGTAACAGCCCAACAAGTGTTAAAACTTGACCCGTCACAGGTCAGCAAGTGCAATTACCTTGCCTGTGGTACGCATACCAGATGTTTATTAAAGAAAATATAAAGTTATCCAGATAGGTTTTAACTCTTTAACAGGTAGACAAGTTGATCTCTGCACCTTTGCATAGAAAGGTTGTTGTGATACAATCTCAGTCACAAGTTAAATCAGTTTTCTTGTTCACATTCTTAGCATATGTGCTTTGTTTTCCTTCAAAACCATCTTGAATTCTTACTTGCAATTTGTCTTCTGTCTCTTCAGTCATGAAACGGTTAATACTTAGCATCTTTAATATAAATGTAGACGATTCTGTATCGAACTACAGTACAGTGTACTGTTAAATAGAATCTTTAATATATAAATTTGTATATAAACCTTCATATAAAATATATTTATATAAATCTTAATTTTTTCAGTGAAAGACAACCCTTGTGAAGGGGGTGGAGGGTGCGACACAATGTGTCTCCTGGCCCCCGGTGGCACCAGTATCCCTGTTGGCAAGACATGCACTTGCCCTGAGAACTTTATATTGGATTCTGATGGCGTGTCATGCAAGAATAACTGCCTCAGCTCCATGTTCGTGTGCAACTCCACTTACAAGTGCATCCCATTCTGGTGGAAATGTGACACCCAGGTAAGTTAACTGCTTAATCTACCTACCTACCTTGTGCTACCTTGTTTACCTTCCAGGGATCAACGGTCTCGTGGCCCGGTCTCCGACCAGGCCTCCTGGTTGGTGGACTGCTCAACCAGGCTGTTGGTTGCTTATTCTTAGTATGGTTGCAATGCTTAGAACTTGCTTATTCTATGCAGAGAATAAGTCACAATAATGTGGTTGAACAAATAAGCCAACACACCAAGAAGGTAAGGTGATTATCAGGAGAAATGCTAAGCCATTACAAGTATATAGCACTTGAAAGGAATGCGAGGACAGTGATTTCAGATAGAACAGAGGAAACAAATGGTGGCCAACCATTTGGATGGTCGGAGATTGAACGCCCACATCCTTTCATACATTTAATACTTTAACATTCCAAAAAAAGACCTGGGCTATTACTGGTTTGGTAATACTGTAGTTAGATATATGGAGCATATGTCCAGGTGCAGTCTATCCTCCTGTTTTAGTAGTACCTGTAGTAACGATGAGGACCGTAGTACATATATCGACGTACAACACAATTAGAAAGCAGAAATCGGTACTATTGAATTTGGACATGCCAGAAAAGGTTTTGTATTTATGTTGCAAAGACAACTTAAACTAATCTAACCTAACCTACTAAGGTCTAATGCACGCTATCTGAGGCTTAATATAGGACATATGTATGTTAGACTAGGCCTAGGATACAGTATTTAAGTTTGTTTTCTGTGGGGAGCCCTTTCAGCTCCCAAGAGCTATCGGGCTGACATGCAATACATTAGACTAGGGCATTAGTCAATGGAGTTCAGCCTACTGGGGACCACGAGCCAGAACCTGGACCCCCTCAGAGAAGCACAGGAAGCAATATCCCCTGGAAACCCTCCTGTGGTTGAGTTTTTTTCCTAATCTGCCAGCGACCAGGTTAGACACCCAGAAAGGTAGGCATAACAAAACAAACCCCACATGGTCAGAAAATTGCAACTGAAAACCGAACATAGAGGCAGAACTCTCCCAAATTCCAAAGAAACAAGCAAACGTCACACCTCACCGCCGCACTGCTTGTCTGAGCAGCCAACCCCTCCCCGGAGGGGGAGTTCCGGACCTTCTGCGCCGGCTACTTGGCAACTCCAATTCATTGGCTAATGCATATAGGGCAGTCTTCAAGTCTGGCCTCGATTTCCTGGCAGTGTTTTGTCTTAGTGGCGTTCTCTGCGACATAGTGGTTAAGTGGCCAGGTGTAATAGGGGTTTAGTGGCCATGTGTAATAAATTACACCTTAGGGCAGCCTTCCCTAAGTGCCCTGTGAGTACTACCCCTGGGTGCTAGGGTTCTCTTCCCTTGTGCCTTCAAGATGCCATTTCCGTAGGGGTTTTTGCTGCTCGGCATTTACCTCGCCCTTGGGGCCAGCTGGGGTTTTGTGGCTCTTGTTTGGCCGTGGTTAGGGAGTAATATTGTTGCTGGTTGAGGCATCAAGGTGTTGCGCAACCAGCTTACCTACGCAGTGGCCGGTTTCTGTTTCCTCTGGGAACGTTGTACTTTTGTGGGGGTTTTCTTTATTTTTGTCTTTACCTGGTGGGGGTCTGCCTTGTGTGGCTATAAGACCACTTATAATGTTTTAATGCCCCTCCACTAGGTCCCCGTGATTGTACACATCGCAGGGGTTTCAGTGTTTTGATCATCTTGTTAGCTTTGGGTCTAACCGGTTAGCAACACTTGATAAATTGTCTTGCACTTCTTTTCCCTTTTCGAGCTGGCCTTGGCACCTTGGGCGTTGGCCGTGCTGTTGAGGCTGTTTGCACTGATTCTCAAGGAGGCGGAGTGTCTGTTTTTTGCTTTTCGACTCGCATGTAGGCAGGCTGTGCTCATTCAGTCTTTGGAATCCGCTTGGGCCCTGGCACTTAGGTTTTCATCGCCGTTTTGTTTGTTGCTGTTTGCGGAGACTGCTGTCATGCAGTTTCTGCAGGTGGCTTCGTCTAGTTCTCGTCGTATGTTGGACTTGTTGGTTCTCCAGAGTGGTCGTTCTCTGGCTTTCTCAGAAGGATGTGCCAGGGCTTGGGATTCTGCAGCTCGGGATGGGCGATTTGTGCCAGCTTCTGAGCCAGCGCTTCCTTTGGACCGGCGTCGTCTGGTTGGTGCAGTGATCGCTCTGCTCATCGGCTGGCTTCTTGAAAGGGGCGTGGCCCTTTTGCGGGTTCACCCCATTGACAGGTGGATCGGATGGGGGGAAAGCTCGCACTGTTGCTCTTGCTTGGTCCCACAATTCATGGAGTTTCGGGTCGTCCCTCCGGCCTATGGTGGCATTGGGCGGCTCGTCCTCCTTCAAGGGGGGGGGTTCGGGGCAAGCTGGGCAGGCCTCTTTCCCTGCGCTCTGTTGGGTCATCTCAGAGTGGGTGCGCTTGGGAGTGGTCAAAAGACCCCATCCCTCATTTGGGTTTCCTGTCTGTTTCCAGTGCCGAACCAAGACTGTTAATCTGCGGTTCACTCTGGACTTGTCCTGTCTGAACCCCCTGGATTCTTTGCCCCTCCTTTCAGATGACCACTCTCTCAGTCTGCTTCTTTTGGAGCGGGGTGCCTGGATGGTGTCCCTGGACCTCAGGGATGCGTATTGGTACTTTCCCATTCATCTGGGTTCAGGACTGGTTAAGTTTTGTGGTGGGGTGTCAGGCTTACCGCTTTCATTGCCTTTCTTTTGGCTTGAATCTGGCACCTCACGTATTCACTTATCTTACCCACCTCGTAGTGACCTATCTGTGTCTGCTAGGGGTTCAGATACTGGTCTACTTCGACGACTGCTGGTGTGGGCTCCCAGCCAGTCTGCTTGTGTGCTTGCCAGGGGTGTAGTTCTTTCCCACCTCGCCGGATTTGGGTTCCTGGTGAACTGGAGGAAGTCCCATCTGGTTTCATCCCAGGTTTGGACCTGGCTGGGTCTTGTTTGGGACTCTCGGACTGCTTCCTTGTCTCTCCCTCCAGAGGCATTGCTGCGGCTGAGGTCCCGTCTTCAGCTGTTTCCGAGGGGGTCTCGGGTCACTTGGCAGTTGTTCGAGCAGTTGTGCGGGAGTCTGAACTTCACTGTGCTGATTTACCCGCTGGGTCAGGTTTGGCTTCAGCACCTGTTCTGCTTCCTTCGGGGGACACTCCTTCTGCCTCTTTTGCGATAGCTGGGTTCGGCCTCCATGAGCCTTGCATCGGTTGCTGCGTTGCTGGCTTCCTCTTTGAGTTTTCGGGGTTCAGTGACTTGGTGTCTACCCAAGCCCTCGCTCTTCGGTCCTGGTGGTCAGTTTGTTCGGTTGCAGCCCCCTCTTTCTTTTCTGGCGAAGAACAAGACGGCGAGCTTCTGGAGGGGTGCTTGGGTTATTGATGCTTTTTTTTTTCTACCACAGATGTGGCCACACATTTACAATGCTAACCAGCTTATATACATTTTCTTCTGTCCTCCATGGACAGGGTTAGAGATGTGTTAAACATAGTTCAGGGGTTTATTGAACAATCGACCACAGAAGGTGATTGGTGCTTTTAAAATGCTAAGCTAACCTACATACGTAAATGCATAGATACGCAGATTTACGTATGCCCTACATAAAGTGTTCGATGTGTCTCTTACATAGTGTCATTAATGTTCATTTACAAAGATGAAATGTAATTCTGATCAGCTTCCATATATACTTTATATACATACATATACACACACACACATATACATACATATACATTTATACATACATATATACACACACATGCATTCACATTCATATTGATGCTTGATTGATCAGGCTGGCGGTGCATCATCTGTTGTGTCCGGTTGTGGCTCTGCGCTGTTACCTGTGGTCGTGGACGCACTTTGGGCTGATCCGATTTCCCTCGTTCCCTATTCCAGGGCTTGGGTCTCTCAGGTTGTCCGCAGGGTTATTGTCTAGCCAGCCTGCGATCTACCCTCGTACCTGTGATGTTTGTAAGTATGCTGTTTTGGCCACTGTTTGGGAACATTTCTTGGGCTGACATTCAAGCACGGGGGTTTTGTGGGTCGAACACAGCGGCTGTGGACGACATTTGCTTGTTTCCTTGTTTTCTTTGGGGGGGTTTTATTTCTCTGTTTGGTCTTAGGTTTGCAGTTTCCTACCAAGTTGGGTTTGTTTTGGAATGCCTACCTTTCTGGGTGCCTAACCCTGGTCGATGGTAGACATGGAGTAATCCCAAATACAAGGGGGGGGGGTTTCCTTAGGACATTGCTCCATGCACCTCTGAGGGGCCAGGTAGGCCTCCCTCTCTCTGGTCCCCAGTAGGTAAAACGCCATTGACTGAAGCTCCAGACTAATATAGCGTATATTGTCTGATAGCTCCAGGGAGCCTCTGGGGCTCGCCCAGAAAATGGCATTTCATTACAATCGATGCTGTTTCTGGGGGGAGCCCCGTCGGCTCCCCGTAGCTATCCAGGCTGATATGCTAATGTCAGACTTTGGCATCAGTCATGTGTATGGAGTTCTTAGGCCTACCGGGGACCACGGCCAGAACCGGGCCCCCTCAGAGAGGCAAGGGGAGCAATGGCCTATAGAAGCCCCCGTGTGATTGGAAGCATTCTATGTCTGCCATCGACCGGGACAGGCACCCAGAAAGGTAAGCGCCCCAAAACAAACCCCTATTCTGGTTAAAATTGCTACCAAAAGTCGAACTAGTGGATAGAACTCCCCAACAGAAAACAAGCAAACTAGTATGATGTCACACGTCACCGCGCCGCTGTCTGCGCAGCTCCCCCCTCCCCGGGATGGGGAAGGGGGAGCCCCAGACCTCACACGCCGGCTATCCACCCATCAGTTCTTCGGCTGATGCTATAGGCACCGGTTATGTGCTCCGGCTCCAGTGGTTGTTTCAGCACTGTACCTAGAGTGTGGTGTCTGTTTTTCTAGGTGGTGCGTGAGCCGGGAGTGATTCTCCAGTACTCGGGCTGCATGCGCCTAGGGTTCCCTTCCCTAGGTGCCCTGTAAGTACTGCCCTTGGGACTTGGGGCCACCTTCCACAAGTTCCTTGGGGTCTGCCCCTGCTAGGCCGTTTATTGCTTGGTTTTCGGCCGCTCTTTGTGTGCTCGGGTGTTCTGTCTCCCTTGGTCGCCTTAGGGTAAGGGGCAGTTTTGCACTGGTGGGGCGCAGGGTACTGTGCAGCTTGTCTTTTCCCAATCATAGCGGCCGGCTCTGTTCCGCTTGGGTATGCTGTCCTCTTGCGGGGTTTTCTTTTTCTTTTGTTTATCTACCTGGTGGGGGGGTCTGCCTTCGTTCTTGCCCCTTGGGTCCCTTGTGTTCTGAGTATTTCTGGTGGCACCCCCTGCTAGGTCCCCGTGAGTGTACACATCCCGGGGGTTCAGCTCTTAGAAAGTTGTTTGGTAGTTTTGGGTGCCGGTTAGCAGTACCCTGCCTGGGATTACCTGAGCGCGAGTCCTCTTATAGTAAACGTTCGGGACCCTGGGAAACCCCTGGGGGCGCGTGGGTCCGATGGATGTGACCCCAGAGCCCCCCCCCCCTCGCTTCCAGCGAGTTTGAGGGTTGCTCACCCTTTGTCTCTGGGTGACTCTGTTTTGCCTCCGTCTGCTGCCTGTGGGGTCGGTGACACCTTCGACCCGGAGTCCTGCGAGTTTGTTGCTCGTTGTGGCTCGGTTACCCAGTTGTGCTAAGCTGGTGCGGGCAGCAGAGGCGTTGCACTTGAGCCTTGGTGGTGGCAACGCTCTCGTGGTAACTCCCCAGGAACCCGGGGCTGCCCCGTTTTGGTTCTTGGTTTTTCCCCTGGATTCCCCTTTCTGCCTGCATCCGGTTCCTTACCGTCTGTAGGTTCAGGGCGGGGTTTATTGGTGTTGAGACTCGGGCAGTCTCGGGGTAGTGACGGGGGCATTTGAGCCTGTTCCTCCAGCCGTGTTGTAAGAGTCTGCCAGTGGGCTCCCTTCCTTCGTGTTTTCACGGCTGCCCCGGTTTTCTGGTACGGCGGGGCTTTGGGGGACGGCTCGGCCCGGGGCCTGTCGTGTGGGTTCCGGGGCTGGGGAGGGGCTGACTGGGGGGGCCTTGCCCCGTTGGACCCCGTGGGGTTTTTATCCCCCTCTAGGCGGGGCTTGTGGTTACGCGGAGTAGGGTTTTCCTCCCCACTCGC
>WNGS01160430.1:7848269-7871458 GCA_020271785.1 Procambarus virginalis | reverse complement strand
TTGAATCACTGGGAGTAACCCTTTACTTAAACAATAATGCCCTACATATAATCAACTTATATGTGCCACAGAGTAAACTTGACCTTGACACACTGCCTGAATTTATTAATGGGGAACCTACCCTGCTGGTCGGTGACCTGAATGCCAGACACCCACACTTTGGTGCCAACTGTCATCAGCCCAATGTCAATGGACGGAAACTCCCTCTTGTCAGGGGAAGTGAAAACCTTAGAGTCCTGGGTGATGAACAGCCAACCACCTCAGAGGAGGAAGATTAGACTATGCTCTCCTGCTGAATGCACAGGACATGGATGCCAGTACACACATTGTGCACAGTTTATGTAGTGACCACTGGGCACTAATTACCACCGTCGACATGAGCAAGAGAAGGAAGGAGACAAATAAAAGAAAAAGGTTATCACTCGATCCAGATATGAGGCCGCACTTCATACACAGGATGAGTGACTGGTTCACGGAATACCAAATCCCAGAAGAAATTGACACATTTGTTGATGTCCTTAATCACCAAATTGAGAGCTGTCTAAGAGTTCCGTGCCGTACACCTGGGCGAAGTAACCCTCAGAGGAAGAAAATAAATGGTACGAGAATGATTACATAAAGATGCTTAATGCAAATGTGCGAGACATGAGTAGAGAGTACCGGAGACATCCCACTGAAAGTAACCAAGAGTTGTTTAAAACTGTGTCAAGTAGCCACCCTTTCTGGGTGCCAGACCGGGCAGATGGCAGACATAGAATGCTCCCAACCACACGGGGTTTCTATAGGCCATTGCTCCTCATACCTCGCTTGAGGTGGCCAGGTTGTGGCTCGTGGTACCCGGTAGGCAAAAACTCCATGCACTTTGACTGATGCCAGAATGCTAATAGATACAAAGCAGACTGGGTAGCTCCAGGAAGCCTCCAAGTTGCACCCAGAAAATTGTATTTCATTACATTCAATGCTGGTTTTCTGTGGGGAGCCCCTTTGGCTCCCTGGAGCTATCTAACCGAAGATAAGAAAAAGAGGGACTTACTCAGGAGGTGGCTGCCACTCGTTCCTCAACTTGAAGTTGAGTTGAGGAACCCAAAACAACACACAAACGCCCAGGACCAGGAATGTTTACCAAATAATGGGTGGCCAGGACCCTGTTCGGGTCCTGGCAGCAGTTAGCAGCAAACTTTCGAATGTCATGGTCTCGAGGATAAGCCACAGGCTGGGTAGACTTAGTAACCCTACGGACAACCTGGAAGACCTAAGCCTTGGAACAGGGAACAAGGAAAACGGGATCAACACAAAGTGCATCTCTGGCCACAGAAGCTGAGGCGCGCAGATAATGGCAAAGTGCCGCAACCGGACACAACACATGATGCACCCCCGGCCTGACCAACTAAGCATCAGTGACCCAAGGACCCCTCCAGAAAGCAGCCATCTCATTCTTCCCCAGAAAAGAAGGCTACAAATGAACAAACTGCTGACCAGGACCGAACTAGCAGAAACCCCTACGCCGGAGGAGAGCATGAATCTCGCCAAGCCAACCCCCAGAGGCCAGTGCCAACAGAAACAGAGCCTTCGAAAAAGACTCTTGAACCAAAAGGCCACCACTAACCAAGGAGAGGAGAGAGAGATAGGAGAGCACCCTGTCTAAGGACCAAGATGGCACAGGCAGTGCATGAGTAGGCCAGAGGTGAAACAAAGCAGGAGAACGCTTACAGAACGGGGCAGAAGTGACATCCACCTCGAACGCAAGGTGGAGCTGCTCCGCCAGTGCCACACGATACAAAGCAACAGTATTAGGCATTAAATGACGGTCCTGAAAAAACCAAGAAAGAAAGGACGAGACAACCTGACAAGAAATAGAAGACAACCTACGAAGAGAGAGAAAATGGCAGAAAGAACACCAGGAAACTTCATACTGTTGCCGAGACGAAGCTCTCGGGTGGGACACCATCAACAAAGCCACCTGATCACCATACAAATGGTGATAAACCCACGTCAAAGAGACCAGATGCGAAAAGCAGAGGAGAAGACCAAATCAGTCGTGTTCTGGACAGGTCTGACCCACTGAAAAAGGCAGAGCCGAGGAAAACACCCTGGGTCGGACACCCAAGTGCACCCACTCCGAGATTACCTGACGGAGCACAGGGAAAGAAGCCTGCCCTGGCAGCCCCAACCCCTCCCCTCTGAAGTTGGGCGACTTCTCCTCTGTCACCGCAGACCAGAGGAGACACCCACGAATCGTGGGACCAGGTGTGAGCATGAGCCTCCCCCTCCCCCTTATTTGCACAGGGGCAAATAACCAAGCATTAAAGTGCTCAAACTCGCATCCCCAGGTAAACCTGCAGAACGGTAGAAGTTTTTCGCCATTCAAGCATGTGGATGAGTGCCTCAGCGACGGTGTGTGATGTCCGCTTGTGTCCTTGGGAATTGGGGGAGTTCTTCCTCTGTTCAGTTTTCCGTTGTAATTTTCTTACCATGTAGGGTCTGTTTTGTTTTGTTATGCCTACCTTTCCGAGTGCCTAACCCCAGTCGATGACAGATTAGGAAAGACCCCTGCCACAGAGGGGTTTTCCAAGACCATTGCTCCCTGTGCCTCTCTGAGGGGGGGGCAAAGGTTCTGGCTTGTGGTCCCCGGTAGGCTGAACTCCATTGTCTCTTGTCCTAGTCTAATATATCGCATATTACTCCGATACCTCCAGGGAGCCGAAGAGCCTCCCCACAGAAAAGCAAGATTTTGTTACCATCCTTACTAATAAAACAATATCTAATTTAATTTTTATATTTGAATTCAGCACACCAAAATGCATGGTAAACAGCTCTATTTATCTCAAAAGCAGACAACTTTTGAAAAATTATTGACCAGTGTTACCAGGAAAATTAATTTACCCTAACAGGTGCAAAAATGGCCGCTGCATCCCTCGTTCCTGGAAGTGCGACGGGGAGTTTGATTGCCCCGGCAGAGAGGATGAAGGTGAAGACTGCTTCCAGACACACACTTGCGATGAATCACAGTTCAAGTGTGACAGTATGAAGTATGTAGGATTTGCATTACAAAAATTAGTTATGGTATTGTTTTCCTGAAAATACAATTTTGTGTTATTTAAATTTACTAATGTATATAAAATCTATATTCATAAATAATTGTGCATTTATAATTGAGCTTACCATAAATATCAGTAAATTATTTACATGATAATGCTAACATAACATGTAATCATTAGAATTATGTACTCTATAATTTAGATTCAGTTAGACTTAGAAACTTTGTTTGTTGGTAATCTTTTAAGTACGGTATAAGATTGTAGCCATAATTTACTGAGAGAATGGGAAGCAGTTGGGAACATTGTTGTAATTTAAAGGGAAATCTCATATTCATATCACGACATGATAAAGATCCAGGAGGGACCAAAACAGACTTGATTTTAATTTCATATACATGTGCCGAGTTAATTGTACTCTACAAAATGGATTCCTTTTAACGAATGTACACACATTTTCAGGTGTATTCCTAGGCGCTGGAAATGTGACGGCGAAAATGATTGCATAGATGCATCTGACGAAACAGGATGTCCGGAGAGAAATTGTAGCGAGAGTGAATTTCGCTGCGATGATGGCAGGTTTGTACTTCTATATTGCTTTTACTTCATTATACAATACTGCTCATCAGTTTATGCACACTTATCAGCCATGTGTTTTCTCATCCAAATTATAGGTATCCACACTCTAATTGTGAACAGATGTAAATGTCTTGACTAATCATAACTGTATTGATTTGTATAAAATCACTTGCAAATAAAGCTTCTATATCTAAATCCAGATCAACTACTCACTAATCACCCAAACTGTCACCAGCACTATGACCATCATCACACACACACAATAAATGGTTATGAAGTCATTTCATATTTTAACATGAATAAATTCTTCTTCAGTGTTTTTATTTCTAATAAAGAAGTGGTTGGATAGCTTCAAAGTTGACATATTCCAGCTGGACTTGGTACAATGAAATGTGTCCAGGTACTTGAACATTTACAGGTGATTACTATTATTTTAATAACCTCTGTGATGCGGTACATTTATTGTGACATTTTGGTGGTGCGCCAATAATGGTGTTCCCCCAAGTTTTGCCTTTGTAAATCTGAACATGTACATGTAAAAAAATAACAACTGTCGCACGGGCCATTCAAGACTCAAGAGTTGCCACATAAATATTAACATTTATTTTTTCAATGCATTTTCAATGCTTTATAATTAATTTCTGTAGAGAGCCCATTCGGCTCCCTGGTGCTATATGGGGCTGATGTGTATATGTACATTAGACAGAGATGTGTATATATTAGACCGTGGCAACAGTCAATCATTGGATTTCTATGCCTCCCGGGGACTCTGTGCCAGAACCTGGCCCCCTCAGTGAGGCACGAGGAGAAATGGCCTATAGACACCCCCGTGTAGTTGGAAGCAGTCTGTCTGCCATCTACCAGGTCAGGCACCCAGAAAAGTAGGAATCCCAAAATAAACTACAGCTGGTTAAAAATTGCAATCCGAAAGTCAAATGAGCAAGTAATTTCCTCCAATCAGAAAACAAGCAAATGAGCATGTCACCACAGCCGCCGCGCCGCTGTCTGTGCATCTCCCTTCTCCGCTGTAGGGGGTAGGGGGGTCCCCAGACCTCTGGTGCCGGTTACCCAACCCCAGTACTCACCTAATTGTGCTTGCGGGGATTGAGCTCTGGCTCTTTGGTCCCGCTTCTCAACTGTCAGTGAACTGACGTACAGATTCCTGAGCCTACTGGTCTCTACCATATCTACATTTGAAACTGTGTATGGAGTCAGCCTCCACCACATCACTGCCTAATGCATTCCACCTGTTAACTACTCTGACACTGAAAAAGTTCTTTCTAACGTCCCTGTGGCTCATTTGGGTACTCGGTTTCCACTTGTTCCCATGTTCGCATACCACCCGTGTTAAACAGCATCTTTATCTACCCTCTCAATCCCTCTGAGAATTTTGTAGGTAATGATCATGTCTCCCTTTACTCTTCTGTCTTCTAGTGTCGTGAGGTGCATTTCTCGCAGCCTTTCTTCGTAACTCATGCCTCTTAGTTCTGGGACTAGCCTAGTGGCATATCTCTGAACTTTTTCAAGCTTCGCCTTGTGCTTAACAAGGTACGGCTCTCCATGCTGGGGCCGCATACTCCAGGAGTGGTCTTACATATGTAGTATACAAGGTTCTGAATGATTCCTTACACAGGTTCCTGAAGGCAGTTCTGATGTTAGACAGCCTCGCATACGCTGCAGATGTTATTCTTTTGATGTGGGCTTCAGGAGACAGGGTTGGTGTGATATTGACTCCTAGATCCTTCTCTGTCCGTTTCATGAAGGTCTTCATCTCCCATTCTGTATCCTGTGTCTGGCCTCCTGTTTCCACTGCCTAGTTTCATTACCTTACATTTACTCGGGTTGAAATTTAGTAGCCATTTGTTGGACCATTCATGCAGTTTGTCTAGGTCATCTTGTAGTCTCATACTGTCTTCCTCCATCTTAATCCTCCTCATAATTTTTGCATTATCAGCAATGACAGGAATGATTCTATACCATCTGGAAGATCATTTACATATATAAGAAACAGTATGGGTCCATGGACTGAACCCTGCAGGACCCAACTGGTGACATCTCACCAATCTGAGACGTCACCCCGCACAGTGACTCGCTGCCTTCTGTTACTTAGGTACTCCCTTATCCAATGGAGTACCTTCCCTTTCACTCCTGCCTGCATCTCCAGCTTTCGCACTAGTCTCTGGTGTGGCACTGTATCAAAGACTTTCTGGCAATCCAAAAATATACAGTCTGCCCACTCCTCTCTTTCTTGTCCGATTCTTGATGTCTGATCGTAGAATTCAATTAATCCTGTGAGGCATGACTTGCCATCCTTGAAACCATGTTGGTGTTGTGTCACAAAGTTCCTTAGCTCTAGATGTTCCACTAGCTTTTTTTGCACAATTTTCTCCATTAGCTTGCATGGTATGCAAGTTAGGGACACTGGCCTGGAGTTCAGTGCGTCCTGTCTATCCCACTTCTTGTATATTGGGACTACCTTTGCCGCCTTCCAAATTTCTGGCAGTTCACCTGTTATTCGTTATACACCATGGAGAGTGGCAGGTACAGTGCTTCTGCTCCTTCCTTTAGTGTCATGGCGATATTCCATCCGGGCCTATAGCCTTTGTCACATCCAACTCTAGCAAAGGCTTCCTTGCATCTTCACTGGTAATCTCAAATTCCTCTAGTGGTGCCTGGTTAATTATTCCTTCTCTTATCTCTGGAACTTCAACTTGCTCTAATGTGAAGACTTCCTGGAATTTTATAGATGATGTGATTTTTCTATATATATTTGTGCAATCTGATATGTTAAGGAAAGAAAGGCCTATCATTACTGTCAGTCACATATGAGGAGCGTATGAATCGGTATACCCTCTTGTAGAGCAAGTGCTGCCACCTGGTGGGGGAAGAGGTGGTGGAAGCTCGTGTGTTATTATCCGACTAAATTAATCCAGGGTTCATATTGTCAGTCATATGTGTGACTTCACTGATAGTTCTGAAAGAGCTTGTGCTTTTGAGAAGTGAATTTGAATGTCTTATTCTTGCTGGCTGGAACTATCTCCAGTGACTCCCAACCACCTTGTATATCACTATGACACTTGAGCTGTATAATTCTAATTCCTATTGTCAGAGACAGGAAGCTTGTGCTTAGGCCAATGACTGACGTTTTCCAGGATGCAGCCCGCAACTGTTGAGTAACTTCTGGGCACCGATTTACTGCTAAGTGAACAGAGGCATCGGGTGAAAGAAGACGTGCCAAACCATTTCTAAATGGGGGTTGAACCCAGGTCCCTCAATTCGAAGATGAGGGAATAGACCACTGTCTCTGACTTCATATTAATTTTCTATGTAGTTTTGTTTCCACTTCACATACACAAAATTTTGTGTGTTCTTCACGGACACGACAAAATTAATCATGTCTTGTTTATTTATAGATGCATTGCCAAGAAATATCGCTGTGATGGTTCAACAAATTGTGCAGATGGCAGTGATGAAGCCAAGTGTGAAGTGCATTGTGGCGAGACCATGTTCAAATGTGAAACGATTCCTCAGTGCATTTTAAAGTAAGTTAGGTCATGTATCTTACTTTCTCACAGCCTGTGGCATTTACCTTATTTTCCAGTGATGTTGATAAATTATTGTTCTGTAGATCAATATACAAATTGTGCTTTGTAGCTTCCCACTTTACCTTTTGCTTCAAACTCCACACTTCATGTTCATTTGGGATGGATGGAAGGGACAGTCTCACTTCACATAGGTCGGCGTTCAAGTCACCGACCGTGCAAATGGATGGGCACCATTCTTCCCCCTCCCCCCATCCCATCCCATATCCTTATCCTGATCCCTTCCCAGTTCTATATAATTGTAATGGCTTGACAGCTTATCATGATCGTTCCCTTGCCTTCATGTTCGGTTCAACCATACGACAAGTAGAGCAAGATGGTTTAAGGAGATGCACTTGTTAAAATTTAGCTAATCATACAAAATAGACCCGGGATCAATGGATTGTTACAAGAGTAGAGTTGGGTCGTCTCCACCCAAACTCATATTCATGAGTTTGGGTGGAGACGAACAGGAGCTGCCTCAGATGGGCCAATAAGCTTTTTGCGGTTTCCCTAAGTCTAATGTTCTCATGATCTTATATTTTTCATGATTATTATTTTCATTTATGTCTCCTACCATGTTTTATGGTTTTTAAACATCAGTACCCATGTTTTATGGAATGTTTAGCTGTGTGGGTGTTTTATGCACTCCTGTGAGCTGTGTGTGTATAACATGCACCCCTGTGAGCTGTGTGTGTATAACAGACACCCCTGTGAGCTGTGTGTGTATAACAGACAGCCCTGTGGCCTTGTAATGGGGGGGGGGGTGAATAGCTCTCTTTTTTGTCCATTATCCTGCCCCTATTTAACTATTCTATAGTTCCCCCAAGAGTTCCTACTGAACCTCTCTAGTTAAACACATTGTAACCTAGGTAATTGATTACCTAGGTGCTATACCTACAAGGCATTGTACCTTGATCAGCTACCCACAACTCCAGAGACCTCTAGAACATTTCACTGCCACGAACATATAAGAGAAACGAAAGGAAAGAACTGAATAATGAAGTAATGAGTGAGGGTTCGGGGTGAGAGGTGGGAGGAGCGGGGAGGGTTGTCAGTTGAAAGGGAAAGTGGAAGAGAGGAGAGTGAGTGAGTATGGAGATTGAATAGAGATAGTGGTAGAGGTAGAAAGGTAGATAAGCAGTAGAAAATGCTGCCACCATCCATTCTAACTCAGTACTTACAAGACAAGGAATGGAACTTGTCTGTATCACAAAATTATCCAAGGAGTTCATGTATCAACTCTAAACATGTACTCATTAAAATCATCAAATCAGTAACTGCAGAGGCTCTCTCGCCTCAACTGACAAAGCTCTAGGGAACAAAGTTAAAGACAATTTAAAAAATAAATTCATCAATTATATTTCACATAAGTATCATAATTTAAGCAATTCAGCTTAATGTTCAAGATTAATATACCAAGTGAGTCATTACACAAGAATTTGAGAACCATTACAACCGTCTGCCCCAAGATAATCACACAGTACTTTAATAAACATGACTAAGTCACCTTCACGTTCAACTCACGGAGGACTGAGCCTAATTAGGATAGAGAGGGGTTGGAGGGGTTGACAGGCAGAGTCCCCACCCAGCCAAACAGGCTGGACTGTCTGTTGCTCACTGCTCTGCTCTGCTCTGCTCTGCTCTGCTGTTGTGCTGTCTCCTGTCCTCTCGAATCTACAGTTCCCTGAGTATTTATTGGGAACCTAGTAGCTAACTCCGCCCACAAGTAGATAACCCCAGGCCCTCTACAAAGGCCCCACCTTAAACGGCGGCTTGTTTGATGGAACGACACTACCAACTGTTGGCTATTATCGGTTTAGCAGAAGCAAGGTGAAATCGCACGAGCTGACCACAGGTCGACTTGTGGTCATTAACACTTCTAGGTGTGACTTTCTTAATTACTAGGGGCCGCCAACCTGGCGCCTCTCAAAATCCTGTCTCGGTTGACTCTCGTACTCTGTGAAATATTAAATAAATCAAAACTAAACACCTTTATGGTGTTACAGGCTTTGTATATATAACATACACCCTTGTGAAGGTGTATTGCACATTACACTGTTACCTACTAGACATGCTGTGTATTATATAATACTTTGTAATTTATATAATTAATTATTAATGATAACTTGGTGCACAGAGACTGGGTGTGTGATAAGGATCCCGACTGCGGCGACGAATCGGACGAGCGCAACTGCAGCAGCACTTGTGGCCCCGGATTCACCCGCTGTGATAATGGCACGTGCGTCTTTGACTCGTGGGTTTGCGATGGCGAGAATGATTGTGCAGATGGCAGCGATGAAAGCAAGGAACAGTGTGCCAATCGTTCGTGCTCTGCAGGCAAATTTAGGTATGTGCCACCCAACACTAGGATGGTTTGAGGGGTAGACAGTGTAAGCTTATGCTCAGAACAGGAAAGCTTTAGGGGTAAATGAAGCAAAATGGATCAGTTTTATTCTGATACAAATTTTGGAAGGCCTCTAATTTTAAAACTCCATTTTATACTGATTTAGAATAGGGAAGCCTAAGATTAAGTGGAACATGTATATGCCAGTTTAGAACTGGAAGCTTCTTTTTATGAAGGAATCTGGTTTATACTGATTTAAGGCTTGGAATTTACAACATGAAAATTTTTGTGTTTTCCTAGGTGCAAAAATAACGTGTGCATTATGGAGGGCCACGTGTGTGATGGTGAAGACCACTGTCACGATGCCTCAGATGAAGCGCCGGAGCTGTGTAAGTAGTAGCAGCGTCCACCTGCAAAATGAGTACCATTTTCTCTTGATCTCATCTTAATAATGTCGAAGGATGTTTTTAGGAAAATTGAGCCAGATATAATCAAGCATCTACATATCCACTTATCAGACCTGTACATGTTTCTTCAATCATGGTGGCTTAGTCTGTATTTATTAACCCCTGCACTGCGCACCTGGTTTTGGCAAAAACTTCTTAATGCAATTGTCAAGGACATTTTTTTTTTTTTTTAATAGGTAAAGATAACGTCAAAATGTTTCCAAAATCAACTATTTCCATTTCAAACACACAGTATTGAAAACATTAAAAAACATTAAAATAGAGCCTAGTTAAAAAAAATGCAAAACTCCCAGAGCGCCAAAAGGTGCAGATTTTGTCTGTTTCTATGCCTTGTGGCGTGGTCCTCTCTCTACAGTTGGTGTTCGAGCCAGGAGTAATATTCTTCAAGTACTGTACTTGGGCTGCATGTGCCTAGGGTTTCCTTCCCTAGGGGCCCTGTAAGTACTGCCCTTGGGGCTTGGAGGCCACCTTCCACAAGTCACCTTGGGGTCTACCTCCGCTGTATCTTTTACTGCTCGTTGATAGACTGCCCTTGGAGTCAGCTGGGGTCTTTGTTTGCCCGTTTGCCTCTGGGTATGAGGTTGTTTTCATCACTGGTAGGGGCGCACGGTTCAGCACAGCTTATCACCTCTCATAGCAGCCGGCTCTGTTCCACCTGGGCACGTTGTCCTCTTGCGTGGTTTTCTTTTTCTTTTGTTTTCTCTGCCTAGTGGAGGGTCTGCCTCTTGGTTGATCATACCTTATTGTTCTTGGTGGTCCTCCGCTAGGCCCCCAGCAAGTGTACACGTCCCAGGGGTGCAGCTTTTAGTAGTTTGCTTGGTAGTTTTGGGATGCCAGTTAGCTGTACCCTTCCTGGGCTTCCCTTAACATGTTACGTAGGCTAAGAGCCCTGGGAAACCCTGCAGGGGTTCCTTGGTTTGATGGATGCGACCCCCGAGTCCCCTCTTGCTTTGTGCGAGATTGACAGTTGCTCTGTCCCATTGTCTCAGGGTGACAATCACAGGTTGTGCCTCCACCATGCTACCTGTAGGGTTGGTGATTCTTTTGACCCAGAGTCGTGCAACATTTGTTGTTTGTACGTGCTCCAGTTCACCCAAGCTACTGATCATGACATGCGGGTGCAGGTAGCTGAAGCTTTGCATGCTCAGTTTAGGTTGCTGCAACACGATAGGTTGATTGCTTCCCCGGATGCCTCGAGACTGCCCATTTTGGTTTTAGGGATCTGGACTTTGGGGTGGGAGTTGCCTTGACTTTGGTTCTGTCCACCCCTCCTTGTTCTTTTCCTTTGGTTGTTCTTCTGATTCCTTCCCCCTTGCTTCCGGCTCCAAACGTCCCTTCTTGGGGACTGGCGGTGGAGGCATTCGAGCCTGGAACAGCCCCCCCCCCCCCCGGCTGTGTGGATGTAGCTCCGGAGGATTCTCAAGAGGATTCAAGTCTTCTCCTCTTGAGACTTCACCATTATGGGTAATTTTATGAACTTGGTTGCCAGTGTGAGCACAGTTGCTAGCAGACTTCGAACTTTTCCCTCCCACAGCTCGTCTTACGTCTTACTCTGCAAGTTTTTCCTGCAACACAACCTGTAGATGACTTCTGACCCATGTTACTTTTCTTGAAGCTTTCTTCTCCTTACTTGCCTTACCTTACTACTCCATGGAGTACATGCTTCCACTCACTTTACAAGCAAGTCCCCAATAACTACTGGGTGAGCAGGGGTGAGCAGTTAAGGACCGGTTTCTAGTCGACCCTTCTTCAGCAAGGCTCAATGTCAGTCAAAATCACTCGCAAGCCATGGTATGAGCATCACCACTGCACCACAGGGACTGATAATGTGATGTTGCATAAAACTTCAGCATGATGTAGTAACTGCATCGTATGATATTTCATTATCCTCTAGACCATCTGGGTTGTGCCCTTGGTTGACATTGTTACAAATGTGAATTCCATATGATGTTACCGAGACATGCTTTCTCACATGTGAGTGAGATACCCACGAGTTCTTCAGGAATTTTGGTTCCTCAAAATAATGAGCATATTGAAGTGTATGGTAATTTGTAGTCTTGCCCTCATTGTTTACAATAAAACTATATGGAAGGTGGTTACAGTTATATTCCCATGCCCGTAACCAACAAATGGCAGTCTTATAGTAGAGCATTAACTTAGAGTAACTGTCCCTCTTTAGGACATGTGCAGGTCTCTCTTTACACTACGTAATAAAAGCCCCCAGCATGTGGGCATTACCCTGTACTGTGTAGTTTCTTCAAGCTGATGACGTATTCTTTTTCTTTTCAGGCCAGAGAAAAAAGTGTGTGGGCCAGGACAGTTCCAGTGTAAAAATGGCCACTGTATTGGGAAAGAGAGTTTATGTGATGGTTTTGATGACTGCGTAGATGACAGTGATGAAGAGAATTGCCCTAAAGGTTGCAGGTATGTGCCCTTGTTCACTGACAAATGTTTACTAACATTCTTAGTCTGGGAGGATATCCTTGGTGGGTTCCTGAAGCTAGCCTGAGGGCACCCTCCCAGAAAGAAGAGTTTCATTACATAAAATGGTAGATTTTTATTTTAGGTTACCCATAGCTGCTGCCAAGAGTAAAACATACTCTAGAAACTTGTCACTGGTAAAACACAGGTAAAATTAATTACTGTGGTGTCATTGTCTGCAAATGTCAGTCCACTACCGTATGTTTCACTAATGTGAGAATGTGTCAAAATAAACTGTTTAATGTTACAATTTTAGCATTTATTTCTTAATCTGATTTTCTGAATATAACTGCTGCTGCCTTTGTCTCCCTATGAGTCTAGCTGTTGAGAATACCTTGAACAGGTGAAAGTTCTCAAGCTATCTTTCCCCTATTTCACTCTGGTTATTTTCCATTGAATAGATCAATTTTTGTATCTGTTTTATATATAAATATAAATAAATGTATATACTGTGTGTGTATTATATATATATATATATATATATATATATATATATATATATATATATATATATATATATATATATATATATATATATATATAATATATATAATAACATATATCTAGCTATCATATATCTAATACAGGCATATATCTGGCACTCATTTTTTTCAGATTTGGAGAATGTTCACAGGTGTGCAATGTGAAGAAGGATGGGAACCACACATGCACCTGCGCTCCTGGCTACTCCCTCCACAGCTACTCCCAGAAGAATCAGAAGTCGTGTTTTGCTGATGGCAACCTGGCGTACATGGTGCTGGCAAATGATAACCACTTGAGAAAACTTTCTCCATATAAACATGGCAACTCTGCTAGTATTCTTACTTTAACTGAGGTAACATTTGATCATAATTTAGGCCAAATTTATTATATGTTTGTATGCATGTTTAAACATGTAGGAATAATGACAATTGTTCTTCATTTTTTGGTAGCATTTTGGCAACTCCAAATTATTACTATCATAAATACCTTACCTGTTTACCACCTTCATAGGGGTGGGGGGAAAGGCATCTAACTGGAAGAAAGAGAACAACAAATAAGAAATAAGGACTAAAGATGATGATAATAAATCCTTTCAATGTAGATGGAAAGTCCTTTCCTGAGCAATCCACTCTGTTGACGTTATAGCATTGCTCTTTGATGGACATAGAGAAGTGCCGACCTAGTTAGTATGATCTTCTTGTACCCAACATGGCAAGGGGTCTGTTCAAGCCTACTGCAATCACATCATATTCAGTGCAGTGGGAGTTATTTCAAGCTCTCTCATGCAATCTTCTCATCCCCGATACAGCACAAGTATTTTTCAGTTTTATTATTCTGCAAGGCCCTTAGAGAGAGAGAGAGAGAGATGGGAACCACTGACGAATTCTCAGTCAAGCCTCGAATGACCTTCAATAAGTTTATTCACCTACACAAAAAATGCCTTTCCCTGCAATATTTAGCTTCAAAGTGTATGCCAATATTGCTATACTAAACTTAAGTTAACTACTTTCTACCTAATATCACTGCCAGCATGTTCTCTTGATATACACCAGTTCCTTCCTTGCTCCTCAGTCTTATTTTGTTCATTTTTTGTTCATATAGTTCTTTACCAATTTACTGGGTTTGGGTACTAGTTGTGCTGGCGGAGGTCCTAATTGGTTCCATCCCAGGTTCAGACTTGGCTGGGCATTGTGTGGGACTCGGGCAGTTCTCAAGGCTTTGGTCTCTATTTAAGCCAGCAGTGGTTTGTTTTGACCTGCTAACTTTTTGGTTGCCTTTCCTGGTGATGTGGCAAAAATGTCACTACTCCCTGCGCCTCTTAGAGTGGTCCAGGTTCTGGAGCTGGTTTCCAGTAGGCCTATAGAACTCCACAGCTGATGCAATTTTACAAGATGATTAAATATCAGCATAGCAGCTTCAGGGAGCCACTGGGGCTCACCCAGAAATTGCATTTCATTACATTTAACAAATAGAAATTTTAATAACCCAACCAACTCATATTAACCCTTAAATTGTGCATCGCATCATATGATGCTTTGACCGACTTGCAGAAAATTGCGCATCACATCATATGATGCTTCGGAATACTACGCAAGATTTAAACGGCCCGCGGATACACGGGTTCACCACACCTTCATCAGGGCTCTTGTAAACAGACGCCATTTAAAAAAAAAATCGTGGGCCAAATTCCCGGGTGTTAAGGGCCTCGGTATTGAGTGAGCTACCAAGCCTGACGCATGCAGCATGAGCTCACAGCACTGCTGTTCAGCTTGTGACCACAGCATCGCCTAAAAATGCCATAATATACTTGTTAATGCTATTGTGTAGCGATGATATTATTACAGAAGACCCCTGACTGTGATAAAACTGACCAGGGTTCTGATAATAGCAGGATTGTGGTGATATTTAGCGCTGTGCTGCATGGAGGGAGGAGTAATGCTGTGGGAGGAAGGGTGGTGGCGATGTCTTCTGACTGTGTGGCCACCTTTTATTGACTGCACTCACCATACCAGCTTAGTGGTTCGCTATGGTGAACACAAATGTAGACACTTGTATATAACGTGTGTATAGAGGGTATAAGCAGCAAGAGGAGTAGGTTGGGAGCCGCCATTTTGGTGAGGGTGGTGGCGTTGTCTGCACGATTTATCATGTTGTTTACCGGTGACCACGATGGTCTTTGGGCACCATACCAGTTTACTTGTACAAGTATGGTGAATAAAACAGGTAGATATTTATATATAATGTGTGTGTATATAGCGTAATAACACCACAAACAGTTTTGTTGGAGGAGAAATATTAGTGCGTCTGGCCTTGAGGGCGGCAGCCAGCTGACTGTGTGAGGTCCTACGTCTTTGTGCTTTTACTCACCATACAAGCTTAGATGTCCAGTTATGGTGAACAAAACATGTAAATACTTATATATAACGTCTGTATATAAAGGCAAAAACAGTATGGTGGGTGGAGAATGGTGGCAAGTCAGGTGAGGTGAGGGAGGGAGTGGCAGCCAGTGGCGGGCTGCCACTGCCACTCAGCATACCAACTTAGTGGTTCGTTATGGTGAACACGAATGTAGATACTTGTATATAGCGTCTGTATATAGTGAATAAAAGGAAAAACAGTATGGTGGGAGGAGAATGTGGGTGAGTCAGGTGACTTGAGGGAGGAAGGAGCAGCCAGTGGCAGGCTTCCACTGCCACTCAGCATGCCAAATTAGTGGTTTGTTATGGTGAACACGAATGTAGATACTTACATATAACGTCTGTATATAGTGAATAAAAGCAAAAACAGTATGGTGGGAGGAGAATGTGGGCGAGTGAGGTGTTGAGGGAGGGCGTGAGTGGCTGGCTGGTACAAGGCGGTCACTCCTTGTTACTTTTTGACTCATAATAGTAACTTAGTGGATCTTTATGGCGAACAAAAACATGCAGATACTTATATATAACCTGTGTATATAGTGTAATAACCAACAAAGTATTTGTTCACTTTGATGAACACAATTGAATCAACAATATGCACACCATATTTTTGAGTACAGCGATGATTCACTCATTTTATTATATAAATATATCACACTACACACTATTGAATAATATTACAGCAAAAAAACTATGAAAAATCAATCAGAAACATTGAAATAATTAGGTAATTATCTCTTTGTGGCAACTCCTGCCTGACAGCTGGCGATCAACAGACCGTCTGGGACGCACGCTGAGTCAGCGCCTGTTTTTTGCCAGACTTCCCCGCCCTATAGCGGGCAATATATGCCACTTACGATTTTTTTATTATTTTTCCCATGATCAGTGAACACAAATTAACAGGTTAGGAAGAATTTTTTTTTTTATGCGCTTGTGGGTGTCAAATGGTATATAGCCATGCGCCATTTAAGGGTTAAATGAAATGAAAGTTATAAGATTTTGGTCCATGATAGACTATCATGGTTTGAGTTATCAAATCATAACTGGATGAGGGTCAATGGTGCACCCCAAACATTGTAATTTTCTTCTTCTTGATAGTAGGTGCAGTTTTTCATGAACTGTTTATCGTCCCGATGACTGCACCAGTACAAGTGTTGGGAGACGTGTTTGTTGAGAATGATAAGAGTTTCAGAGGTGTTTGTTGTGTTGTGCTGTAGGTAGAGGAACGGCGACTAAAACAAAGGCATGTGTGTGTTGGAGGAAGATTTGCCGCACCGTAGGGCGGTATGTTGTGTTTATAGAGTCGGCTGATCCTTGATGCTGCCACAAGGCAGTTATTTTCTGTGTTTGGCTGCTGGTGGCGCCAAGTAGAAATGTGACACATGTCAAACGTGACCCAATTTGTTGATCGACTAGAGATATCTAGCTGGTGCTTTGATTATTTTATATTTTTCCTGCAACGAGAGGTCACCACCACCTAATATGTGCTCGATGCTAAAGGGTATTTTAAGTGCGATAAATGCTTGTTTGAAGTTTACTCTAGCACTATGATGTCAGAAACAGTGAAAGATAATATTCGTTTGTTTCAGGCACCTGACAGTGGATGCAAAGTTTAACACTTTCAGCCGTCCGGCGATTGAGGAAAAAAAAAACGTATGTGCGCGCGGCGCAGAAAAACAAAAATGTGTATACTCTTTTTACTCTCCTGACATTAGTTATCGAGCTACGTATTTCATTTTGGTACCAATGTGTTCGCAATAAAATTCTCTAGAAGAACATCAGTAAAAAAGGTCACTAAAGGTATAGGGAGACCAGCACCAAAGAAAAAACTACGTAGATGACTTGCCGTGAGCGCCAAACAGCAACAAAATGTTTCTACTCTTGGGATTGTTGTCAACTCCACACTTGTCCTACAGCGTTAATTTTGGTATCAATGGATTGGCAATGAAATTCCCAACACAGATATGAATATAAACGTAGAATCATAGTCGCGGCCCACCCGCAAGAGTGTGGGAAGTGGTGGAACTGTTACCCGGTATCGGTGACGCGACGACACATGCGCGATACGAAAGTTTATACTTATTTGACTGTCCTGACATTAATTTTGTATGTACGTCATTCATTTTGGTGCCAGTGTGTTCGCAATAGAATGTTCTATGAGCACAGGTAAAAAAAGATAAAAAAAGATAAAAAATAGCGTAAGTTAGATTAGATTTTACCAGGACACGATTCTGAGTCCTGTGTGCAGGACGATCAGGCGGAACAGGACGCCTGGCGGAGTCCCACGCATGTGAAAGTGTTAATGTCTGTTCTGTACTTAGAGCTGTGTGCTGCCAGTTTGGTGTGTCCCAGCCTTAATCTGGTCATCGTTACATAAATTTTTCTGCTTTTATATCTGACAAGTCTTCAAATTTCCCATCTTTCTTTTTTATGGACCAATAGTGCAAAGGTGAGCATGACATGTTCCATTTCATTACAAAATCTTGGGTGATGGTATCTTTGACAGCTCCTCCACGTGCAACATGAGGTATTGGATGACGGGTAATCTAAGGCGTGTTGTTGTCATTTTCATATCATTTCATACGAGTGAGTTGGGTTATTGGTTTCACCCACATTAGAGTAGAGAGTTTGCTCTGCATATTTTGACATTGATTATATTTTCCAGGAAGACTCTAAGGTTACAAGGGTCCACAGTGTGGATGTGCTGTACGATCAACAACCACGGGCCTTTTGGACCAACTTGCATGATAATACGTTAGTGTCCATGTCGGTGCCAACTACACACGAAGAGGATAGTTCCCGTGTCCGCAGGGAGGCTTCTTCCTTAACGATTTTGGTAAGTTTAGGTATAAAGTGTTGTTTAATCTTGTCTCGTTTTAGCATATTAGTCTGAGGGGGAAAAAGAGGTTGCGGTACCATTTGAACTGAAGGATTTGAAGACAATATTAATGAGTTTACTCTTTGGGTAGGTTACCTATTAGTGAGTTTACTAATTAGTAAGTTTACTCACTTGTGAGTTTAGTCAATAGAGTTTATTCATTAGTGAGTTTACTCAGTAGTAAGTTTACTCATTAGGGAGTCTATTCATTAGTATATTTACTCATTAGCGAGTTTATTTAGTAGTCAAGTGTGAAATGAAATGTTCTTAGTCATGTCTATAATATAAACAGAATTATTTGTTTTTGATATATACAACAATTTCAGCTGAGGGACTTGAAGAAGCCCCGAGGTGTGGCAGTGGACTGGGTGACGGGTCTCGTGTACGTTGTCAATGCTGGAGACAGGACCATCTTAGCAGTGTATCCAGATGGATCCAAGAAATCACACTTATTTCCACAGGCTTGGAACAAACACAGGATATCGTGGTTGATCCACAGTCTGGGTATGTTAATGGGTATAATTATGGTAAGCGAATACTGTATTCATGATGTATACAAATTGCGTGAATTTCGGTTTTTATGGTTTGTAGGAACTAAATAAAAATTCTCTTTCACAGACAGTTGTTTTGGACTGACTGGGGCTTCAGTCCAGGCATTGATGTTGCTGGCATGGATGGGCAGAACAAAAAACGATTACTGGATCGCAATATACTCTCGCCAGTGGGGCTGGCCATTGACTATCCCACACGTAGACTGTATTGGGCAGATATAAAGACTAATAAAATAGAAACTGTCATGCTAGATGGCTCAGATAGGCAACTTGTGAGACAGTTTGGTCCCGGTAAGTGTGTTTTTGTCTTATAATTTTGACATTTAACAATACAGTATACATTTGCCATTTTTAATTAGTTGCTAAACATGCACATAAATATATACAATATGCTATATACACAAACCTGTATTCTACTATTTGCAGTTAGGAAAATATAAATAAGTGGCAAAACTGCAAATATTTGTTTGTATTGTTCATATACCATACAAGGTATTGGTATTATCTGGCATAAGACGCATTTACGAAAAGTGATTTTCAAGTGTTTTTGTAGAAAATCATTCACACAAGATTTTTTGAATGGAAATACAATATTAATTTTATCTGTGGTGGATCAAAAACACATGTCCTACCCATCATCAAATACAATGTGTGTAGATAAATATTCAGTGACTTTGATTTCATAAACTTTTTGTTGTACTGCATAATATCTTAACAGAATTATGAACAAAGTTACATAAATCATTGCATTAACAGGCGAAGGTGTGCCAAGCAACCTAGATGTCTTCGAGGACATGGTATATGTCATCACCCACGATACAAATTCGGTATATCGGTTGAACAAGTTTGGGAATCGCCTTCCTGAGATGTCCCGCATCTCTCATCACACGATCAAGATATCAGATGTTCTCATAGTTCAGGAGAAGAAGCAAGATAAGTCATGTAAGTGTGTTTTGATGAGCAATCTGTAGGTCTTAAGATTAGCTTATGTTAGGCTTTAAAATTAGCTTGACAGTCAGTATGTCATGAATAACACACAGAGAAGGACCTGGGCATGGACATAACACAGTGTAGGACCTGGGCATGGACATATCACAGAGAAGGACCTGGGCATAGACATATCACAGAGAAGGACCTGGGCATGGACATAACACAGTGTAGGATCTAAGCATGGACATATCACAGAGAAGGACCTGGGCATAGACATATCAGAGAAGGACCTGGGCATGGACATAACAGTGTAGGACCTGGGCATGGACAGAGAAGGAGCTGGACATGGACATATCATATCTTTCTTTCTTTCACCCTGATGTACCTGTTCACTTAGCAGTAAATAAGTACCTGGGAGTTAAACAGCTGCTACGGGCTGTTTCCTGGGGATGTGTAACAAAAAGGAGCCCTGGTCGAGGACTGGGCCATGGGGACGCTAAGCCCCGAAAACGTCTAAAGATAACCTCAGGATAACCTATCACACAAGGATCTGGGCATAGACATATCACAGAGAAGGACATGGGCATGGACATAATACAGTGTAGGACCTGGGCATGGATATATCACAGAGGAGGAGCTGGGCATGAACATATCACACAGAAGGACCTGGACATGAACATATCACAGAGAAGGCGCTGGGCGTGGCCATAACACACAGAAGGACCTGGGCATGGACATATCACAGAGAAGGACCTGGGCATGGACATATCACAGAGAAGGACCTGGGCATGGACATAACACAGTGTAGGACCTGGGCATAGACATATCACACAGAAGGACCTAGGCAAGGACATATCACAGAGAAGGAGCTGGGCATGGACATATCACAGAGAAGGACCTGGGCATGGTTATGACACACAGGAGGATTGGGGTCATGGACATCACACACTATATATAACACTGTTGAAAACTTCCTTTGCATAAAAATATGCAATGTGCTTCATGGTTGCAAGAGCAGGACAGAGGAAATCCTGCTTCACTCAATGTTTCTATGAATGAATGATACTAAAACATTTCAGTTGCCTTTTGGACACTAATTCTTGTTGTCGAGGTCAGAAAGTCTCTACTTAGGCTTATTGAGGTCCTCTCTATCCCATCCCCCAGACACACTACTGACTTTACCCAGAATACATCCCACAGTAGTTGCCTGACACGTGGGCTTCCTACTTAATGGCTAGGTGAATAGAGACATAGGCGAAAAGAATATGCCAAACCGTTTGTCTTGCTCTGGGATTGAACCCGTGTCCCTCAATTGCGAGCCGAGGCCGTAGACCACTGTGCTACTATTATTGTAGTATATTGACATTGCATTTCTTATTGTAATATACTTGTATTGAACCTTGTGTTGCGCATAACCAATTGTTCATTTTTACCAGTATTCAATCCATGTGCTGGCAACCCCTGTGACGCAGATGCCATGTGTCTCATATCTGGCCCAAAGAATTATTCGTGCCTTTGTCCCGATGGCTTGATCGAAGAAATTGTGGAAGGTAAGTACTGGTTTACATTATCATTACAGTTTGGGCTTTACTGTCACCTTTGCTATACTCGGTAGTGATTGATGATGATACTGTAATATTAAACTTATAAAAATACAGAAATGAAATTACTGTGGTAACTAAGTAGATACAATTTGTATATTTTATTTGCACTAATTATGCGTAGGGTTTATAAATTATAAATATAAATAGCACAATTATAAATTTTGTATGATAAAGATTTTAGTTTGAGAGAGTTAACATAGTGTTTGTAGAGGTTCACTAGAAGTGGAGGCACGCTACTTCCTTCTAAGCTTAATTGGTTTAGCTGTCCAATAGTTATTCTGCAGTTTGATTTGTCTTTATGTTCAGTTTTCATAGTAATTGTTCCATTTGTCCCCCCATGTCTCCTCTCACCTCACCCCCCCCCTGTCTCCTCTCACCTCACCCCCCCACTTGCCCCCCCCATGTCTCCTCTCACCTCCCCCCCCCACTTGCCCCCCCCCCATGTCTCCTCTCACCTCACCCCCCCCACTGCCCCCCCACCCCCATGTCTCCTCTCACCTCACCCCCCCCTCACCCCCCCTGTCCCTTCGCCCCCCCAACTGGCCCTCTCCCCCACCTCCCCCATGCCCTGCTCCTCTCACCTCACCCCCCCACTTGCCCCCCCCCCCCATGTCTCCTCTCACCTCACCCCCACCACTTGCCCTCCCCCCCATGTCTCCTCTCACCTCACCCCCCCACTTGCCCCCCCCCATGTCTCCTCTCACCTCACCCTCACCCACTTGCCTCCCCCCATGTCTCCTTTCACCTCACCCCCCCACTTGCCCCCCCCATGTTCTCCTCTCACCTCCCCCCCCCCACCTTGCCCCCCCCATGTCTCCTCTCACCTCCCCCCCCCACTTGCCCCCCCCCCATTCTCCTCTCACCTCACCCCCCCACTTGCCCCCCCCCATGTCTCCTTCCTCACCTCCCCCCCCACTTGCCCCCCCCCCCATGTCTCCTCTCACCTCACCCCCCCACTTGCCCCCCCCCCATGTCTCCTCTCACCTCACCCCCCCACTTGCCCTCCCCCCCCCCCAGTCTCCTCTCACCTCACCCCCCCACTTGCCCTCCCCCCCCATGCTCCTCTCACCTCACCCCCCCCACTTGCCCCCCCCATGTCTCCTCTCACCTCACCCTCCCACTTGCCTAATATTGACACCCTCTCCCTCTCTTGCCATGTAGGAGAGGACCCAGTATTGACTCCCTCTCCCACTCTTGTTACGAGGGAGAGGTCGAGTATTAACTCTCTCTCTGCTCTTGCTACGAGGGTGAGGTCGAGTATTGACTCTCTCTACTCTTGCTACGAGGGAGAGGGCCCAGTATTGACTCCCTCTCCCACTCTTGCTACGAGGGAGAGGGCCCAGTATTGACTCCCTCTCCCACTCTTGCTACGAGGGAGAGGGCCCAGTATTGACTCCTCTCACACTCTTGCTACGAGGGAGAGGGCCCAGTATTGACTCCCTCTCCCACTCTTGCTACGAGGGAGAGGGCCCAGTATTGACTCCCTCTCCCACTCTTGCTACGAGGGAGAGGGCCTAGTATTGACTCCCTCTCCCACTCTTGCTACGAGGGAGAGGCCCAGTATTGACTCCCTCTCACACTCTTGCTACGAGGGAGAGGGCCCAGTATTGACTCCCTCTCCCACTCTTGCTACGAGGGAGAGGGCCCAGTATTGACTCCCTCTCCCACTCTTGCTACGAGGGAGAGGGCCCAGTATTGACTCCCACTCTTGCTACGAGGGAGAGGGCCCAGTATTGACTCCCTCTCCCACTATTACTATGTCACCACTTGATCGCCGAGTACGGGTCCAAGATGGATTGAGACGTTAAAACGTTCATTTCATGTGTGTGATTTAGGTAA
>WNGS01160430.1:7777138-7797083 GCA_020271785.1 Procambarus virginalis | reverse complement strand
ATGCAAAGCGAAATGAAATGGACACAAGGGAAACTGCTATGCAAATATGGACACACCCCACGTGTGGTTGGATTTACCAGGTAAAATCGGGTAAATCAGGTAAATGTGAACTGCATGGAGAACCAAATCTTGATAGCTAGTAAATCGAACTATGGGAAGTCAGCTCCCAGGAAAGCCCTGGTCATAAAACCCCACCCAAAGTAAGGCCCTGTGCCACACACAGACTCCCCCCCCCCCCCCCCACCCTTTTCCTGTTGGAGGCTTCGGAGGCCCTTTTATATACCTCCTGCATGACCCGGTTTGCCTCACTTGATGGATGCGACCTCTTTCTGGAGGGAGCCCCCTTTGGCTCCACAGAGCTATCCGGCTGATATGTGACTTTGGACATTAGACATTAGACTTTGGTATCAGTCATGTGAATGGAGTTCTAGGCCTACTAGGAACCATGGCCAGAACCTGGCACCCTCAGAGGGCAGAGGAGCAATGGCTATAGAAATGCACATGGGATTTGGAGTCATTCCTAGTCTGTCATCACCAGGGCAGGCACCCAGAAAGGTAGTGCATTCAAAACAAACCCTATTAGTGGTTAAAATGACTAAAATAGACAAATTAGTGGACAGAACTCCCCAAATGAACGGGCAAACAGCACGACATCACACGAGCCGCGCGCATATCTGCGCAGCTTCCCCCCCCCCCAGGGGGGGGAAAGGGGGAGCCCTAGACTGCCACGGCGCGCGATCCCACTCCAAGTTTTTCAGCTGATGTGACTGTGTCTCGGTCGTGTGGCTACAGCTCCAGCTTCTCTCTCTGTTGTGCTGTGCCTTGTGTCCAGTACTATTCTTATGGTGGTGTGAGAGCTGTAGAGTAATATTCACAGTACTCGGGCTGCATGTGTTAGGGTTCGTTCCCTGAGTGCCCTGTAAGTACTGCCCTTGGGGCTTGGGGTTATCTTCCACAAGTCGCCTTGGGATCTACCTCTGTTGAATCTTTTGCTAGCTTGGGATTGACCACCCCGAGTGTGTTGGAGGGTTTCCTCCCTTTTTGCCTTGGGGTAAGTGGTAGTTTTGAACTGGTAGGGGTGTGGGGTACTGCACAGCTAGTTTTCACCTATAACAGCTTTGAACGGCTCTTGTTCCTCCTGGATGCATTGTCCTCTTGCGGGTTTTTTATTTTTATTTTGTTTGGTGGGGGGGGGGGTCTGCCTTGGTGTGTCTTCCCCAGTTATATTAGGATTGTCTTCTGTTTCGGTGGTACTCCCTTGCTTCGCCCCGGTGAGTGGACACGTCCTGGGGGTTTCACGCTGTTAGACAGTTTTGTTTGGTAGCATTGTGTGCCGGTTAGCAGTACCCTGCCTGGGCTTAGCCTTAGCAATACCAGTCTAGGGGCCCTGGGGAAACCCCCCACAGGGTGCACACGGTGGTCTGATGGATGCGACCCTTGGGGTCCCATCTTGCCTTGTGCAGCTTTGAGAGTTGCTGTGTCCAATTGTTTTAGGACGACGCTCATGTTTTTTGCCTCCATCATGCTGCCGTTGAATCGGATGACACCTTCGACCCAGATCCTGGCGAGTATTGTTGCTTGTTGTACTCAATTCACCCAATCATACTGATAATTATTGCGAGGAAGGCAGCTGGGGTATTGCAGGCTATGTTTAAGATGCCTGCAACGTAAGTTGGTTGCTGCCCCGGATGCCCTGAGACTGGCCCGCTTTGCTTATAGGGACCCGGACTTGGGTGTGATATCACTTGGCCTTGTTCACTTCGCACCCCCCCGTTCTTCCCCTGCTGTGGTTTCCTCCCAACCCTGATTTCAACTCCTAAGCATCTTGAGGGCTTTGGGGTCGGGAGGTGTTTAGAGGTTTTTGAGACTCCGGGTGTCCCATTCCAGGGTGGATATGGAGGCATTCGTGTCGGTTCCTCCAGCCGTAGCACCAATGTCTGGCCCATTGGCCCCTCTCTTCCTGCTTTTCCGGCTCCCCCCCTTGCCTTTTTCTTGTGAGGCTGGGGGCGACTGGAAAGGAGGAAGGTGGATGACACTCCATTTGGTAGGAATGGAGGCCACCCTCCGCCAAAGTTCATACTTTGGAGATGACTAGCCCCGGTGCCTGATTGGAATTCCCAGAGTTGTGGGGGGAGGTAAGTTGCTTGGGGCCTTGGGCCCTGTTGCCCCCCCTGGGTTTTCCAACCTTCCAAGCGGGGCTTACTGTTACAAGGAGTAGGGTTTTCCTCCCCTCCCCCCATCCTCTGCGTACGAGTTGGATTTCGTGTTCTGCCCTCCCCGGTCGGTTCCGTATCCCTGCGGGTCCTTTGATTCCGTCTTTCCAGAGGTTTTCGGCTTCCCGCGTCTTGCCTATGAGGTGGGCGGTGGCCATTGTGGCTTACCTCCTGCACAACCTGGAATATGCCTCTATAATGGATCCGTCTTTCTTCAGGTTTGGATCTTTGTCTCCATACTGGGTTCATTATGAGGTTCCGGAGTCGTCCTGGTTTTCGAACTGCCCGTTGTTGTCATTGGATGCTTTGGGCGCTTTCTGTTTGTACCTGCATGCTTGAGTAGCGCGTGGTGTTGACTGTGGTCCAGGTTTACCTGGGGTGATTTTGAGCACCTTAATGAGTGTCTTTTCACTCCTGCTCTTCTGCAGGATGTGGGCGTGATTCAGCTTCACGTGCAGGTTCCTTTCCTGTTGGCTGCGCTTGTGGCTTCGGACTTGCACGCTCCTGGCTTGCTGGCTTCGCTCTTGCATTTGTTTCTTTTCCCTCCTGGAGCTGTCTTCGGATTGGTTTGCAGAGGATGTAGGGGCACTTGGGGCCGTTCCTGGGTCTGGTGCCTTGGTCTTGGCTGCTCGCGCATCATCTGCACTTTTGAAGCGGTTTGCGCCGATCCTGAACGATGCACTGTCGCGGTTTTTCGCTGCGTGTCGTGCGTGTCGACAGGTTGTGCTCACTTCGTCCTTGGAATCTGCTCGGGCCCTGGCTCTTAGGTTGTCTTCACCCCTTTTGTCCCTTGCTGTTTGCGGACTCTGCGGTCAAGCATTATATGCAGGTGGCTTCTTCCAGCTGATGTCCGACTTGTTGGTTCTCCGGGGGTCCAGAGTGGGTTCTTCCTGTCGAAGTCGTGCAAGGGCTCGGGGTTCTGTCCATTAAGGTACGCTACAGGAGCTAGTTTCAGGGCCGTCGCCGCCTACAGAACCGTCTGCGTTTAGTCGGCGAGGTGTTTGCTCTGTGCGCAGGTCGAGTTCTCGTAAGGGGCGTCAGCCCTTTTGCGGTTCGCTCCATTGACGCATTGACGGGCCAATGCCGGGAGTGGGGGGAGAGGCTTGCTCTGTTCGCTCATGCCTGGTCTCACCATAAGTGGACCTTTTGGGTCGTTTCTCATCAGCCTGCGGTGGCATTGGGTGGCTCCTCCTCCTCCTTTGGTTTGGGGCTGGCAGAACAGGCCTCTTCTTCTGTGCTCTGTCGGGTCGACTCAGTGTGGGTGCGCTTGCGCGTGGTCGAAACGACGACGTCTCTCGGGTGGGTTTCCCGCCTGACTCCAATTCCAAAACAGGACTGTGCGGACCTGCGGTTCATTCTGGACTAGTCCCGTCTGAGCCCCTGGGTTTCTTGCCCTTCCTTTCGGATGACCACTCTGTCCCAGGTCTGGCTTCTGTTAGAGCCGCGCACTTGGGTGGTGTCCCTGGACCTCAAGGACGCTTATTGGCATGACCCGATTCATCCGAGCTTCAGGGACTGGCTAAGGTTTTGCTGTGGGGCCTCAAAGTTACCTCTTTCATTGCCTCCCTTTCAGGTTGAACCTGGCACCTTGCGTGTTTCGGGTTGAACCTGGCACCACGCCCTACCAGGGTCGCGGTGGCTCGTCTGCATCTTATAGGTGTTAGGGTGTTGGCTTCCCTCATTGACTGGCAGGTCTGGGCTCCCTGTTGGTCCACGTGTCTGGTCACCAGGAATTTGGTGCTTTTCCAGCTAGCCGGGTTCGGGTTCCTGGTGAACTTGCGAAAGTCCCATTTGGTCCCCTCCCAGGTTCGGTCCTGGTTGGGCCTTGTGTGTGGGACTCTCGAACCGCTTTCTTGTCTCTCCCTCCAGAGTCTCCTTCGGCTGCAGTCCCTCGTGCTCGTTTAGGGGGGGCACCCGGGTCACCCGGCAGTTGCTCTAGGGTTTGTGCAGGAGCCTGAACTTTATGATTATGGTCTACGCATCGGGTCGGGTTTGGCTTCGTCGGCTGTTCTGGTTCCTTCGGGGACGTCCCTTCTGCCTCTTGTGATCGCTGGGTTCGTCCCTCGGGGGGCCTTGCGTCGGGTGCTGCGTCTCTGGCTTTTTCCGCACAACACAACACACGGCAGTGAATGCCACACAAGGCAAACACCGCCTAGGAAACCGAGGCCAGAGAAGCGTCTATCCCGGTTGACATTAGCTTACGAACTGAAGCTTAGCAGCCGGCGCGGCAGGTACGGGGCTCCCCCCTCCCCCTCTCAGGGCGGGGAGGGCTTCGCGGACGATCGGAGCAGCAGTAAAGTGTGATGTTTGCTTGTTTCCTTGGGATTGTAGGGAGTTTCTACCTCTCTGTTCGTTTTTTTGTTTTAGTTTTTTACCATGTGGGGTTTGTTTTGTCATGCCTACCTTTCTGGGTTCCTGACCCCGGTCGATGGCAGATAAGGAAAACCCCAACCACAAGAGGGTTTTCCAGTACCATTGCTCCCTGAAACCTCTCTGAAGGGGCCAGGTTCTGGCACTGGTCCCTGGTAGGTCTGAACTCCTTAGCTAATGTCCCGGTCTAATATAACATACATTAGCCCGATAAGCTCCAGGGAGCCTCTGGGGCTCGCCTAGAAAATGGCGTTTCATTACATTCAACGCTGGTTTTTTTTTTTTTGTACCCCGCTCGCTTGAGTGCTGCAAGGTGTCAACCGTGTTTCAGGTGCTTTTAGGGAGGCTTTCTGTTGAGACTCCTAATGACTGGCTGTTTGCCCCTACTCTTTCCCAGGATGTGGGTCTTGGACAGCTCCATGCACAGGTTCCCTGTTGTTCGTGGCACTTGTGGCAGACATCCTTTATGCCCAACTGCATTTGGGTTCCATCATGTGCTTACTGGGTCTCCTTGAGCTTCATTCTAATTGGCTTACGGTGGACTTGGGCACTTCCAGTGTCTCACTGTGTTGGAACTGTCATGGAACAAAACAATTAGGTTGTCACACACCACTACCAATGATCTGCCTCTGAAACTACAACTAAATGGCAAACAACTTGGTTTAGCCCATGCCTTATCTCATATTAACAGTAATGTATAAGCACACTGCTAAAATGTTAGTACATGTTTGCACATGTATTCTCCTTTCATGATGTATAAACACTCCTAAGATGCACTAAGTGTGTTCACATTTTGTGCACACAAGCACACTTCTAGGATGTAATAAATGTACTAACATATCCTTTCATGACGGTAAGTATTCTACCAAGATGTAATACAGTACTTGTATTGTCTTTTCAGGTGCTCGGGCTATTGTAAAAACAATGGCCAATGCACTGGTGATGTAGAGAAAGGCGAAGTAGCAGGTGTACCAATCTTGAAATGCATTTGCGGTCCCAAGTGGAAAGGCAAGAGGTGCGAGACTCCCGTAAAGACTTGTGATAACTTCTGTCAAAATAATGGATCGTGTAAACTGACAGAAGATAATGTGCCCTACTGCATTTGCCCAAGAAAGTTTACTGGTAAGATTTGGTTATGATATTTTATTTTGCATGTAAACTAGTGTCAGTATTCTTTCATGGTGTTACAATGAGTTTCATTAATATTATAATATCAGGATAGCTGAACAAAGTGCTGATAACAATGTAGAGAAATACCAAGTTGAGAATGTTATGTTGTGACCATCACCAAGTATAAAAACTACGCACTGGAAACTTAAAAGTCTCGGGAACAACAAGAGCTGTTACATGATCTACTCAAACTTTTCATGAACACTGAAACTGCCTGTAAAACCATAAGGTATCTATTAAAAAAATATTAAGGCCAAATGGGATTAAATGGGATTTAACCCACATTCCTGGACTTGGCAGATAGTGTGTGCCTGGGGAGTCCAAGGATGTGGGTTTAATTCCATCAAACGGATTCATTATTTTTTTCATGTTTTTCGCATCCCCCTCAATGCCTGATTTTTTGTTTTATCACTCAATTGCTCCCTAAGACGAGAAGAGCTAGAAGTTTCCTCAGGAAACCATCAAGAAAAAACATCAATGAATGTAATGAAATGCCTCTTTGTGATAAAACCTCGATGGTTCCCTGAAGGTATCTCACTGAGATGGCGCCCCACTACCAAGTCTCAGTGGTCACATGAGTCTTGTTTAGCCTACTAAGGACCAGGGCCAGAATCTGGGCTCCCCCCTCTCCCCCCTCACAGAGACACAGTAAGAAAGGATGGTTAAGATTGCCCACACCAAGGAAGCATTCAGAAAGTAATTGAATCAATACAGATAATAGCAAGGTTCACTGAAAATGAAGCAACAAAACAGCCAAATGACTCCACAAATGATTCGTTCAAAATAATTGGTTCACTTGAAACTAACTTGAACCCCGTAGTGCAAATGGCTGCAAAGAAGCTCCACCCTTCCACTTTGAACAGGAGCTAGTCTGGAGCTGATCATCACAACCTGACACCAGGTAAGGGGGTGGGGAATCATGGAGCTGCAGACACCACTAGAAAGAGGCATTTCATTACATTCAATGCTGGTTTTCTGTTGAAGCCTCTTGGAACAGGGCACCAAGCAAACTGGATCAACCAACAAGGCGTCCACTAGGGCAGAACAGGTGGCGTGCAGGTAGTGGCAAACTGCCACCACCAGACACAACAAATGATGCACTACTCTGAAGAAAAGCATCCTGGGTCGATGGGGCAATCAAGGGAGGAAGAAACGCCAAAACCAGATGGAAAGATCACGACAGCTCACGAGGAACATGAACTGGCCGATGGTGAAACAAAGCCAAGACAACTTGGGAAATGGTGCTGAAGACGTGTTGGCACCGAACGCAAGCAACAGCGGCTTCCCCAAAGTCAAGTGATGTGAAATCACAGTATAAGGCATGAAATACCAATTTACAAATGAGGACAAAAAGACAAGGCCACTGGAACAGACACTGAAGAAAGACAACAAAAAGACAAAAAAGGCAAACAGAGTTCCAAGAAACTTCATGCTGGTACTGTTCCCATAACAAAAGACACAGGTGGAATGCCAACAGTTCAGCTACCTGTGCATCTTACAAAGGGGAATAAAACACTCATCAAATGCTCTAATCTCATAGATCAAACCAGCAAAGTTTGAAAGAAGCAGACCCGCAATAGATGCCAGGGTTCGGACACAAGGCCAGAAGAGCTGGAAACCAAGGCTGAGCCAGCCACGGACGAGCCAGAAGGATCACCTTGTTGGGAGTATGTCTTAAGTCTTGACTACACCTGGAGTAACAAATGATCTGGGAAAAAAAAAAAGTTAAGTGGACCCCACTACAACCAGCTCAGCCAAAAGTGATCTTCATTGAGAGCCTCATGAATAAGTTCTCACTGGATCTATGTAGGACATGATGGAGGAAAGCCTTCTGTTCCATGATGACTTGAAGAGGTCCGCCTCGGGCCATCCAAACATCCTGCAGAACCAATGAAAGAAAACGTAAATAACTATTCACTCTATGAAAAAGGGGGACGGAAACGAGATAACCCATCCACAAAAACGTTTGACATGCCCTGCAATTAAACTACATGGAGAATCAAGTCCCGAGTAGCCCGAACCAAAGCTTCATGAATAGTGTTGTTCCAAAGGGGTAAGATCAAATCAACCTTTTCCACTTCCCCCACAGTTCAGGGAATGAACCACCAAAGACCAGTCATAAAGGAGCCTGGGCAGGAAGTCCAGAGGAAGACCAATCCTCTGAAGGATCTGCCACACTGACAGGTGTGTGGGGCCTTGTGTTGCATACTTGCAGGAGAGTGTGAGCCTTATGTTGCATGCTTGCAGGAGAGAGTGGGCCTTGTGTTGCATACTTGCAGGAGAGTGTGGGCCTTGTGTTGCATACTTGCAGGAGAGTGTGAGCCTTATGTTGCATGCTTGCAGGAGAGTGTGGGGCCTTGTGTTGCATACTTGCAGGAGAGTGTAGGGCCTTGTGTTGCATGCTTGCAGGAGAGTGTGGGCCTTGTGTTGCATACTTGCAGGAGAGTGTGGGCCTTGTGTTGCATACTTGCAGGAGAGTGTGGGCCTTGTGTTGTATACTTGCAGGAGAGTGTAGGGCCTTGTGTTGCATACTTGCAGGAGAGTGTGGGCCTTGTGTTGCATACTTGCAGGAGAGTTTGGGCCTTGTGTTGCATACTTGCAGGAGAGTGTGGGCCTTGTGTTGCATACTTGCAGGAGAGTGTGGGGCCTTGTGTTGCATACTTGCAGGAGAGTTTGGGCCTTGTGTTGCATACTTGCAGGAGAGTGTGGGGCCTTGTGTTGCATACTTGCTGGAGAGTGTAGGGCCTTGTGTTGCATACTTGCAGGAGAGTGAGGGCCTTGTGTTGCATACTTGCAGGAGAGAGTGGGCCTTGTGTTGCATACTTACTGGAGAGTGAGGGCCTTGTGTTGCATACTTACTAGAGAGTGTGAGCCTTGTGTTGCATACTTACTGGAGAGTGTGAGCCTTGTGTTGCATACTTACAGGAGAATGAGGGCCTTGTGTTGCATACTTGCAGAGAGTGTGGGCCTTGTGTTGCATACTTGCAGGAGAGTGTGGGGCCTTGTGTTGCATACTTGCAAGAGAGTGTGGGCCTTGTGTTGCATACTTGCAGGAGAGTGTGGGCCTTATGTTGCATACTTGCAGGAGAGTGTGGGTCTTGTGTTGCATACTTGCAGGAGAGAGTGAGCCTTGTGTTGCATACTTGCTGGAGAGTGTGGGGCCTTGTGTTGCATACTTGCAGGAGAGTGTGGGGCCTTGTGTTGCATACTTGCTGGAGAGTGTAGGGCCTTGTGTTGCATACTTGCAGGAGAGTGAGGGCCTTGTGTTGCATACTTACTGGAGAGTGTAAGCCTTGTGTTGCATACTTACTGGAGAGTGAGGGCCTTGTGTTGCATACTTACTGGAGAGTGTAAGCCTTGTGTTGCATACTTACTGGAGAGTGTGGGCCTTGTGTTGCATACTTGCAGGAGAGTGTGGGGCCTTGTGTTGCATACTTGCAGGAGAGAGTTGGCCTTGTGTTGCATACTTGCAGGAGAGAGTTGGCCTTGTGTTGCATACTTACTGGAGAGTGTGGCCCTTGTGTTGCATACTTACTGGAGAGTGTAAGCCTTGTGTTGCATACTTACTGGAGAGTGAGGGCCTTGTGTTGCATACTTGCAGGAGAGAGTTGGCCTTGTGTTGCATACTTACTGGAGAGTGTGGGGCCTTGTGTTGCATACTTGCTGGAGAGTGTGGGCCTTGTGTTGCATACTTGCTGGAGAGTGTAGGGCCTTGTGTTGCATACTTGCAGGAGAGTGAGGGCCTTGTGTTGCATACTTGCAGGAGAGAGTGGGCCTTGTGTTGCATACTTACTGGAGAGTGAGGGCCTTGTGTTGCATACTTACTGGAGAGTGTGAGCCTTGTGTTGCATACTTACTGGAGAGTGTGAGCCTTGTGTTGCATACTTACTGGAGAGTGTGAGCCTTGTGTTGCATACTTACTGGAGAGTGAGGGCCTTGTGTTGCATACTTACTGGAGAGTGAGGGCCTTGTGTTGCATACTTACTGGAGAGTGAGGGCCTTGTGTTGCATACTTACTGGAGAGTGAGGGCCTTGTGTTGCATACTTACTGGAGAGTGTGGGGCTTGTGTTGCATACCTGCTGTCAGTGTGGGCCTTGTGTTGCATACCTGCTATCAGTGTGGGCCTTGTGTTGCATACCTGCTGTCAGTGTGGCCCTTGTGTTGCATACCAGCTGTCAGTGTGGCCCTTGTGTTGCATACCTGCTGTCAGTCTGGCCCATGTGTTGCATACCTGCTGTCAGTGTGGGCCTTGTGTTGCATACCTGCTGTCAGTGTGGCCCTTGTGTTGCATACCTGCTGTCAGTGTGGCCCTTGTGTTGCATACCTGCTGTCAGTGTGGACCTTGTGTTGCATACCTGCTGTCAGTGTGGGCCTTGTATTGCATACCTGCTGTCAGTGTGGGCCTTGTATTGCATACCTGCTGTCAGTGTGGGCCTTGTATTGCATACCTGCTGTCAGTGTGGGCCTTGTATTGCATACCTGCTGGAGAAAGTGTGTGTTATGTAATGAACACTCATGTGATCGTGCTTGGTTAGTGTTATTCAGTTTCTGTTCATTTTCAGGGGATCAATGTGAACAGTGTAAAGATTTGCATTGTGAAAATGGTGGAATTTGCCGGTTGAAGATGAGGGATGGCAGAGAAGAATCGTTTTGCTCCTGTTCTGACGGCTATTTTGGATCAAACTGCAGCAACAGCTTATGTACGGGTTACTGCAAGCAGGTAATTATACAGCAAGTTGTCAGTAATTATTCCTTTGATGAATGGTTTCCAACTTGTCACAAATACAAAATCTCTTAAAATTATTGAAGCCAGCTGCCTCTTTTTTTTTTTTGTATATATATTTCTGCACGGGCCTTAAGCCTCTGGCTGACCCACTAATTGTTGCTTGCCATATGTGTTTAACAACTTCTTCTGCTCTGTTGAAATTGGATTGAAATATGTTTATTGAGGTAAAATACACACAAAGGGATGAGGTAGCTCAAGCTATTCTCACCCCGTTCAGTACATCGTGTTAATACATACATACACACACATCACAAACAATAAACATATTACCAAACATTCTGAGAGATAAACATATACATTTCCTCTTCTTCTGCTCTGTTGAATCGAAGTTGAAATCTTAATGGGTTTATAACTGCAGTGTGTTAGATAGGCCAGCTACTGATCTTCCAGAGGATACAACCCCACAATAGTTGTCTAACTCCCAGGTACTGTACCTATTTACTGCTAGGTGAACAGAAGCATCAGGTGAAAGCTCCCCCCCCCCCAAGGCCAACTAATGACCCTTCCCCCTTATCCTTAGAAGGCAAACAACAACAGTTGCCTTACTGCCAGATATGTCTTTACTTCTAGGTGAACAGAGGCATCAGGTGTAATTAAATGTGCCCAAACAGTTCTGTTCTGCAAGTGAATATGGAACTTTTTGATAACTTTGACCACTACATGTGTAAAGTAATATGTAATCTTCATCTTGTATAAATTTACACTAAAAAATTAATAATCACTCATGATTTCAGGCAGTGTAATTTCATAAATGTATCCCTCGGTCATCACTATATTAGTGTAAGAATTCTTGCCTACAAAACTCTTGATTGTTGTTTTGGCTTCCGTCTGGACATTTAAACCTTTGTGGTGACTTTGTGGAGTGGTGAGAGTGGCTCCCTGTACCTAGCTGCACTGTACCTAGCCTTGTACCTAGCTGCACTGATACCAACTGTGCACCTACCAGTCACCTGGCCCTTGTCAGTCCTTAACAGCCTTGTACCTAGCTGCACTGATACCAACTGTGCACCTACCAGTCACCTGGCCCTTGTCAGTCCTTAACAGCCTTGTACCTAGCCGCACTGATACCAACTGTGCACCTACCAGTCACCTGGCCCTTGTCAGTCCTTAACAGCCTTGTACCTAGCCGCACTGATACCAACTCCACACCTACCAGTCACCTGGCCCTTGTCAGTCCTAACAGCCTTTCAGAGACCAGAGGCAAAGACCTGCCCAACCTCACTGGGGCACAGCGAGCATGGAACTAATTATTACTTCCGCCGAAGAATCAAACCCCAGAAAGTAAGTGAAGCAAGACGCTGCACGCTTCACAAAAAGTAAACAATCACTATACCAAATGACTTATCAAATTTAATTTACTCGGGTAAATTCAGGTAAATTCAAATGATCCACATAATTGCTAGGTCATCCACTCCATAGTAGCAGCTGCCCATCACCAGGTGACAGCATAATGGGAGCTGCTGGTTTCTCCCGTCAATACCCTTCAGTCATTCGCATGGTGCCAGCCTTTGACTCTTCCTTGTGGGGGACCTATTTGCTTGTGTATCATTATTTCCTTTTGTATTTGCTTGACATGGATGTGTTTATAAGCCTCGCTTGTTGTGTGGACTCCGGAAACTGTTCATCTTGAAGTATAGGTGCTTAGGACAGCCCTTCCCAAGGTGCTCGTTGGTGTTTCCCCTGCTCTAGCTGGGTTACTTCCCTGGTGGGTTAGTGTTCATTCCACAGAGGCTGTTCCCTGTGGAGGGTGAATCACCATGAGTAGTACAAGGGTCTTTTGACTCCTCTGCAAGGCTCCGAGATTGGGAGGGTTTTGTGGTGTCGTTGTCAAGGAATGCACAAGGGTTTATGTTCTTGTACATGTGGCATACTGCTGATGCTTTTCGCACAACACGTTTTTTTGTGGGGAGCCCCTACGGCTCCCTGGATCTTACCAGGCTGATATGTATGTATTAGACCGTTGCATCAGTCGATTGTAGTTCTTACCTACCAGGGACCACGAGCCAGAACCTGGCCCCCCCCCCCCCCTCAGATAGGTAAGAGGAGCAATGGCCTATGGAAACCTCCATGTATTTGGAAGCATTCTATGTCTACCATCGACCCGGGACGAAGGTAGACCTGCCCGGAAAGGTTGTGCCAGGGCTCAGGATTCCTTCAATTGTCGTAAGCCAGTTGTGCCAGATTTGGGGCTGGCACCGCCTGCGGAACCGTCGGTATCTGGTCGGTGCAGTGATCGCTCTGAGCATTGGTTGGGCTCGTAAGGGTTGTCAGCCCTTTCGTGGTTCTCCCCATTGACGGGGCGATGGGAGAAGGCTTGCGCTGTTTGCTCTCTCCTGATCCCATGATTCGTGGGCGTTTCGGATCGTTTCCTCCAGCCTGTGGTAGTGTTGGGTGGTTTCTCCTCCTTCGGGGGGTTCAGGGCTGGCAGGGCAGGCCTCTTTCCTGTGCATTCAGTCGGGTCATTTTAGAGCGGGTTTGTTTTGGCGTGATCGCAACGACGCTGTCCCTCAGGTGAATTTCCCGCCTATTTCCAGTTCCGAAACGGGACTGTGCAGATCTACAGTTCATTCTGGACTTGTCCCATCTGAACCCCTGGGTCTTTTGCCCTTCCTTTCAAATGACCACTCTGTCCCAGGTCCGGCTGCTTTTGGCACCTGACGCTTGGATGGTGTCCCCTGGACCTCTGGGAGGTGTATTGGCATGTCCCGATTCAGCCGGATTTCAGGGACTGGCTCGGTTTTGTCGTGGGGTGATGGGCTTACCATTTTTGTTCCATTTCATTCATCTTGAATCTGGCACCTCGCATGTTCACACGCCTTACCCGGGTCGTGGTGACCCATTTGCGTCTGTTAGGAGTTCGGGTTCTGGCTTACCTTGACGACTGGCTGGTCTGGGCTCCCAGCCAGGCTCCCGTGTTTACTCACAAGGGATTTTGTTCTTTCCCTGCTAGCTGGGTTTGGGTTCTTGGTGAACTGGAGGAAGTTCCATTTGGTTCCCTCTCAGGTTCAGACTGGGCTGGGGTTTGTGTGGAACTATTGGACCGCTTCCATGTCTCTCCCTCCTGTGGCGTTGCTGTGGCTGCGATCCTGCCTTTAACTGTTTTAGGAGGGCACTCAGGTCATGCGTCGGTTGTTTGAGCAGCTGTGCGGGAGTCTGAACTCTGCTGTGCTGGGTCTACCCGTCGGGTCAGATCTGGCTTCGGCAGCTGTTCCGATTCCTTCTGGGACATCCTTTCTGCCTCTCTCGCGATCGTTGGGTTCGGTTGGTTGCTGTGTCACTGCCGTCCTCTTCGGGTTTTTCGGGGTTTTGTGCCATGGCACTTACCCTAGCACTCGCTTGGTGTGTCTCAGATGCCTCGTCTCTCGACTGAGGTTTTGTGACTCGATGCTGACCATTCCGGCCAGGGGTGGTGGGGTTCGTCTTTCCGTCGGGTTCACAGCATGGTGTGGGTGTTCATGGTGGTGTGGTATTCGTTTCAGAGGGTTCATGTCGCTCGCGGATCAATGATCCAGCTCCATTCGGACTGCTCCCATGAGGTTCATTGTCTGAATCGTGGAGGTTTGATGGGGCTGGCTCTTTGGTGGCTGGTCGCTTCGGGTGACTCGTCTGCTGAGTTCTTGGGGTTTGGCTCTCCTGGTGGTTCATGTCCAGGGAGTGTGCAACGTATTGGCGGATGCCCTGTCCCGTTTCATTCCCCTTCCACAAAATGGACGATCAACGCTGACTCATTCCATTGACTCTGCCAGACGTTCGGGTGCCTGGACATGGACCTCTTCACATTAGCTTGGTCGAGGCATCTTCCAATATATGTGTGACCCTTCCCCAACTGCGAGGCCGTCGAGGTCGATGCCTTTCGGGTGAACTGATCGAAGTGGGATTATCTGTACCTCTTCCCACCGGTTCGGTTGTTGCTCCAAGTCCTGGCTTGCTTGGAGATTTACCAGAGGAGTGTAGTCCTGTTGGCGCCTTGGTGATGGCCGGCCCAGCTTTGGTTTCAGGCTCTGCTTGCTTGGTGTCTGAACCCAAGGGTCTTCCCGTGACACTGCCTCCTTCAGCACATCGGTCCAGTCCGGTACGTGGCTGGTTCGATCTTCTCTGCTCTTCGCGTCTGTTTTTTTTTACGCAGATTTATCACCACTTGTATGGTGATCAGGTGGCTTCGTTGATGGTGTCCCACCTGTGAGTTTCATCTCGATGGCAGTATGAAGTTTCTTGGCTTTCCTTTCGGCACTTTGTCTCTTCGTAGGTTGTCTTTGATTTCTGATCGGGTTGTTTTGTCCTTTCTCTCTTGGTTCTTTTAGGACCATCATCTTATGTCGAATACTGTCGCCTCGTATCATGCGGCGCTGACAAAGCCACTTCTGCTTGCGTTCGGGGGTGGATGTCACTTCTGCTCTGTTCCGCAAGCTTTCTCGGGTGTTGTTTCACCTCTGGCCTGCTCATGCACCGCCTGAGCCGTCCTGGTCTTTAGACCGGGTGCTGTCTCTTCTCTCTTCTCCTTGGTTTGTGGTGGCCCCTTTGGTTCAACACTGCTTTTCTAAGGCTCTTTTGTTGTTGGCATTGTATTGGTTACCTTCTTGGATATGTATGTTTCTTGATGGGTTGTAGGGAATACACAGATGATCACTTCAGCAGTTTGTGTAAGGTAACAAGGTATATATCTGGCCCACCGAGGTCCTACCTACTGAGGTCTGTGAGATACTGACTGGTCACCAGAACGGCTGGTACCAGCTCTCTGTAGAGAATGACGTCAGAGGCTTATTTGATTGTGATTGGCTATCCCAAACCGTCGTACAATTTGAGTACTAACAATTGGCTTCTGGGGGTTGGGTCAGGAGCTCTTCATGCTCGCCTCCGGTGCAGGGGTTTCTGCTCTTTCGGTCCTGGTGGTCGGTTTGCTTGTTTGCAGCTGTCTCTTTCTTTTCTGGTGAAGAATGAGACTGCTGCTTTCCAGAGGAGTCTTTGGGTTGTTGATGCTTGGTTTGTTCGGCCAGGATTGCATCATCTTTTGTGTCTGGTTGCAGCTCTTTGCTGTTACTTGTGCTCCAAGGTCTACGTGGCAGGGGATGCACTTTGGGTTGACCCGGTTCCCCTTCTTCCCTGTTCCAGGGCATGGGTCTCGCAGGTCGTCCACAGGATTATTTGGTTCAGCCAGCTTGTGGTCTATCCCTGTGCACACGACGTTTTTAAGTTCCCGGCTTTGGTCGCTGTTTTGGTAATATGTTCTGGGCTGACATTCGGGCACAGGGCTTTTTGAGGTCGAACAGGGTCCTGGCTGCACGGTACCTCGTTAATGTTCCTGGCCCTTCTCGGCCGTGTGTAGCCTTGGGTCGCAGGTTGCAGCCAGTTGAAGAGCAAGTGGCGGCCGCCTCCTGCATAAGTCTCTCTTTTCCTTTATCTTTGGTTAAGTGTCTTCGGGAAGCAAAATGAGCTCTCCACAGAAAACTAGCATTGAATGTAATGAAACTCCATTTTCTGGGCGAGACCCAAAGGGTCCCGGCATCCCTCCCTCCCTCCGGTCGGCATTTTTTTCGCGTTTTTTATATTCAGCCTCTGAACTGGGGTTGGGCAGCCGGCATGGAAGGTCTGGGACCTCCCCTCTTCTCCCTCCCAGGGAGGGGGGAGTTGCGCAGGCACCAGCTGTGGTGACATTATGCTTGTTAACTGATTGGGGAGTTCTGTTTACTCGCTCGGCTTTCGGTTAACAATTTTTCACCAGTTGCAGTTGTTTTGGGATTCTTACCTTTCTGGGTGCCTGACCTGGTAGATAGCAGATATAGACTGCTTCCAGCTACACAGGGGTGTCTATAGACCATTGCTCCTTGTGCCTCTATGAGGGGGGGCAGGTTCTAGCACTGGTCCCCGGTAGGCCTAGAACTCCATTGACTGATTGTTGCCACTTTCCACCCCAGCAACCCTCCCTTCCCCTGGTCGGTGGTTTCGTGTTTTTGACATTCCGCCTCAGAACTGAGGTTGGATGGCTGGCACGGAGGGTCTGGGCCCCCCTTCACCTCCTGGGGAAGGGGAAGCTGCACACAGGCGGTGCGGTGGCAGATGTGATGTTATGTTTGTTTGCTCGTTTTCAGATTTGGGAGTTCTGCCTAGCAGTTCGGCCTTCAGTAGCAATGTTTTACCAGTTGGAATCTGTTTTGGGAATGCCTACCTTTCTGGGTGCCTAACCTGGTCATTGGCAAACATAGGATGCTTTCAACCACATCGGAGTTTCTATAGGCCATTGCTCCTCGTGCCTCTCTGAGGGGGGCCAGATTCTGGCTGGGGTCCCTGGCAGGCATTAGAACTCCATTCAAAGGACTGTTGCCACAGTCAAATACTTGCATATCAGCCCAGTAAACTCCGGGGAGCCTTTGGGACTCGCCCAGAAAATTGTTTTATTACATTCAACGTTGGTTTTATAAAATGTTTTATTTCTAACATAGTGTTCTTTGCAGGGGTCTTGCAGCATAATGCACGACAGACCTCAATGTACGTGTCATAATGGCTGGTCGGGAAGAATCTGTGATAACTGCACTGATAGTAAGTAAACTCATTAAAATGTACTAACATCCATCATTGATAGTAAGTAAACTCATTAAAATGTACTAACATCCATCATTGATAGTAAGTAAACTCATTGAAACATCCATCCATCATTGATAGTAGGTAAACTCATTGAAACATCCATCCATCATTGATAGTAGGTAAACTCATTGCAACATACATCCATCATTGATAGTAGGTAAACTCATTGCAACATACATCCATCATTGATAGTAGGTAAACTCACTGAAATATACATCCATCATTAATAGTATGTAAACCTTTTCTTGTATGTAGTTAATAATTTATAAAGTTAACTATTAAATATTGGTATAGTATTAAGTTTGGTGCTGCAGAGGAAATCTGTTAAATTTGTTGACTTTCAGACTGTAGCGAGAAAAACTTTGAAGCTGTACGTTGGGATGGAACCCTCTTCCCTGATCTCTTCGTACTGCTTCAATGTTTTTTCATCTATGTCACATTTTTTGTATTTCATTGTGTTTCAATTTCATACTGTACTGCATGTAACACAGCTTGTATATTGTAACAGAAGCAGCTTGCGAGGACCCGTGTGCTGACTTAGTGTGTGAAAATGAAGGCAAGTGTACCATTTTCCCCGGCCCGCCTCGCCAGGCTCAGTGCTCCTGCGCTCCGGGATACCACGGCAAACACTGTCAAGTATCTATCTGCAACAAGTTTTGCAACAATGTAAGTTCTGACCTCTTACACGCATACCCTTCTCTCAATTATCAAAAGATTGCATAAACATCAGTACAGTAATGTGTTGCCACAATCTTATATATTAGATTTTTAATGAAGTTGATTCCATTAACTGGCAATAACTTACTACAGTGTAATAAATATGATAAATAGCACAGATTTATAAGTAAATTGTTGAGTATTTATTAGCATAAATGTCTAGTGATTTCTTTATGGCTTACTAATACTGTACTACAATTATTTCTGGGGTTTTACTAACAAAAATATATAATTAATATTCATACCATGTCTGTAATATTAGAGGTCTAATTGACTTGCGTGCCTTTCAGGGATTTTGTAAAGTACGTCGGGGTTTCCCAACATGCGAGTGCGATAGAGGCTGGTCGGGCCCCCGATGTAATGTTCCCAACTGTCAGGACGGAGGTAAAACTGTGCTAAATATTTGTCAACATAATTCTTAGATACACATTTAATATTAAGCGCCTGCATTTGATGTCACATGATAGTTTTTGCATGTGATGTCACATGGCAACTTTTCTGTGACATCATGTGATAGCTCTTGTATGTGATGCCACATAACCGCTTTTGCATTTATCACAGGAGCTGTATCAAGGGTACTAGCACTGAGAAGACACCAGTCACATCACAGCAATTGCAACATGACAATACACATCATTAACTCCTTCGCTGCACAAGTCATACAGGGATGATTGCACTGTATCTTGCTACACAGCACATATCATATAGGGACGATTTAAAGTACCTCATAAGATTTAAAAGTCCTGCACATACACATGGTTCAAACTCGCTTCCCTGGGGCTCTAGTAATCAGACGCAATCTTGGGTAAAAATTGTGGGCATTCCTCCTGGATGTGAAGGCTTTAGTAGTGAGAGGGCGACTGTATTCCCCTAGTTGTACTCAAGTTGTACTTGTGGGGGTTGAGCTTTTGCTCTTGGCCCTGCCTCTCAACTCAACTGTGGGTAGTGCATGCTGCAGCAGCTCACAACACTGCTGTGCAGTTTGTACCAACACCATCACTTAATTATGAAGAAATAAATAATTGTCATTATTTGGCAATGATAGTATCATAGACGATCCTGACTTTGATAAAGACTATGTACAAGATTCAGATATCGGTAAACACAATGCTGGTTATGGTGTTGACAGCACAAGGCAGACATTCACAGCACACACACACCCAGTTTCGTGCATCTACGCCTAATGAAATGTAACCATGTTCATTTAGAAAATAAACTTGTGGACAGTTTTTAATATTCATGATATGGTGTCCAGGAAACTGATGAAAAGTGTGTGTGTGTGTGTGTGTGTGTGTGTGTGTGTGTGTGTGTGTGTGTGTGTGTGTGTGTGTGTGTAATTACCTAAGTGTAATTACCTAAGTGTAGTTACAGGATGAGAGCTACGCTCGTGGTGTCCCGTCTTCCCAGCACTCTTTGTCATATAACGCTTTGAAACTACTGACGGTCTTGGCCTCCACCACCTTCTCACTTAACTTGTTCCAACCGTCTACCACTCTATTTGCGAAGGTGAATTTTCTTACGTTTCTTCGGCATCTGTGTTTAGCTAGTTTAAATCTATGACCTCTTGTTCTTGAAGTTCCAGGTCTCAGGAAATCTTCCCTGTCGATTTTATCAATTCCTGTTACTATTTTGTACGTAGTGATCATATCGCCTCTTTTTCTTCTATCTTCTAGTTTTTGCATATTTAATGCCTCTAACCTCTCCTCGTAGCTCTTGTCCTTCATTTCTGGGAGCCACTTAGTGGCATGTCGTTGCACCTTTTCCAGTTTGTTGATGTGCTTCTTAAGATAAGGGCACCATACAACCGCTGCATATTCCAGCTTTGGTCTAATAAAAGTCGTGAACAATTTCTTTAGTATTTCTCCATCCATGTATTTAAAAGCAATTCTTAGGTTAGAAAGTGTAGCATAGGCTCCTCGCACAATGTTCTTGATGTGGTCCTCAGGTGACAGTTTTCTATCTAAAACCACCCCTAGATCCCTTTCTTTATCAGAATTCTTTAAAGATTTCTCACATAATTTATAGGTTGTGTGGGGTCTATGTTCTCCAATTCCACATTCCATAACATGGCATTTATTCACATTAAATTCTATTTGCCAAGTGTTGCTC
>WNGS01160430.1:7764900-7777038 GCA_020271785.1 Procambarus virginalis | reverse complement strand
GTATACAGCATAATAACAGCAAAAATGAGTGTAAACATATTCATGACAACGCCCGCCATGGATGTTGGCCTGGCCCATCCCTCCTCCACGTGGTGTCTCGTCAATCGGAAACAAGTTCAATACACTGAGGATGACAAAGAAATTAGTGAAATCCTAAAAAAGCAGCATGAGGACATGTTTAGCACTCCAATACTCAGCATGAAAGTGGAAGATTCGGACAATTTCTTTATGAATGATAATCAAACACCTGTAAATATAACCGATATCAACACGAGCGTGGCAGATTTTGAAAGAGAAATTGACAATATGCCCATGCACTCAGCCCTGGGTCCAGACTCAGGGAATTCAATATTTATAAAGAAATGCAAAGTGCCAGTAGCACAGGCACTCAGTATAGTGTGGAGGAAGAGCTTGGACACGGGGGAGATACCAATGCGCTTAAAGCAGCAGACATTGCCCCTCTACACAAGGGTGGTAGCAAAGCATTGGCAAAGAATTATAGACCAGTTGCACTGACGTCCCACATAATAAAAGTATTAGAGAGAGTGATCAGGAGTCAGGTCACTAGATTCATGGAAACCAATGACCTCCACAATCCAGGCCAACATGGATTTAGAGCAGGAAGATCATGCCTCTCACAGCTACTTGACCATTATGACAAAATCACTGAGGCATTAGAGGAAAAACATAATGCAGATGTCGTATACACAGATTTTGCAAAGGCATTCGACAAATGTGACCATGGAGTGATTGCACACAAAATGGGGTCATTGGGTATAACTAGTAAATTAGGACGCTGGATACTCAATTTCCTGTCGAACAGAACACACAGAGTAACAGTCAATCAAGTAAAATCAAGTCCGAGCGCAGTTAAAACCTCTGTACCTCAAGGTACAGTCCTTGCACCACTGCTGTTCCTTATTCTCATATCAGATATAGACAAAAACACAAGTCACAGCTTCGTGTCATCCTTTGCAGATGATACAAAAATCAGCATGAAAATTACCTCTGCTGAAGACATTTATAAACTACAAACAGATATTAACAAAGTTTTCGATTGGGCAGCAGAAAATAACATGTTTAACGGTGATAAATTCCAGGTACTTAGATACGGCAAAAATGAGGATCTGAAACATAATACAGGGTACAAAACACAATCGAATCTGCCTATAGTAGGAAAACAGCATGTCAAGGATTTGGGAATAATGATGTCCGACGACCTAACGTTTAGGGAGCATAACCAAGCAAGTATTGTGTTAGCCAGAAAAATGATAGGATGGATTACGAGAACTTTCAAGTCCAGAGATCCCATCATAATGGTTGTACTCTTCAAATCACTTGTGTTGTCCTGTCTTGAGTACTGCTCAGTACTCACTTCCCCCTTCAGAGCAGGAGAGATTGCTGAAATAGAGGGAATACAGAGAACACATACGGCACACATAGACGAGATAAAGCACCTAAATTATTGGGATCGTCTCAAAGCCCTCCAAATGTACTCACTAGAAAGGAGACGAGAGAGATACCAAATAATATACACATGGAAAATACTGGAGGGACAGGTCCCAAATCTGCACAGTAAAATAACAACGTACTGGAGTGAACGATATGGAAGAAAATGCAGAATAGAACCAGTGAAGAGCAGAGGTGCCATAGGCACAATCAGAGAACACTGTATGAGCATCAGAGGTCCACGGTTGTTCAACGAGTACCAGTGAGCATCAGAAATATTGCCGGAACAACCGTGGACATCTTCAAGAGGAAACTAGATTGTTTCCTTCAAGGCGTGCCGGACCAACCGGGCTGTGGTGGGTATGTGGGCCTGCGGGCCGCTCCAAGCAACAGCCTGGTGGACCAAGCTCTCACAAGTCAAGTCTGGCCTCGGGCCAGGCTTGGGGAGTAGAACTCCCAGAATCCCATCAACCAAATAAGTTAGGTTTCAAGGTGGGGCCATTAGGCTTACTGCTTCTGTGTTCTCCTGTTTGGAGACGATGAGTCACAATAATGTGACTGAAGATATGATGACTAAACCACACACCAGAAGATGAGGAGACGATGATGTTTGGGTCCGTCCCGGACCATTACTGAGTTAATGGTCCTGGATGGACTGAAACATCGTCTCCTTATTTTCTGGTGTGTGGTTTAGTCGTCTTCTGTTTGGCCTAAATGTGGCTCTCTTATAGGTCCGTTTAGTGGTGCAGTGCCTTAAGTTATGGAGGGTTTACATCTTAGGCTAAATTAATGGTTTGCCTTCTTTATCTTCCAACAAGTCCGCTTGTTTGCAAGCCAGGAATTTGGTCCTTTTAAAGCTCGCAAGGTTTAAGTTTGTGGCAAATTGGCGAAAGTCCCATTTGGTTCAGTCGCAGGTTCAGGCTTTCGTCTGTAGTTCTTGGTCACATTCTCACTCCCATCTACTTACATTCCTGCTCCAGTTCATTGCTCATCTCTAGCTTGTGGTAGAGTCCCCCCCCCCCCCGGGTCATCTGTCATTTACTCAATCGGCTCTGTTGAAATCTGAACTTTACCTGTGCAGTTTATCCTCTGGGCAGAGGTTGGCGCCATTTGTTATACTGTTTTCTTCAGTATCGTTTTTCATTTTTGTCCTTTCACTACCACGACGCCTCGGATGTGGGCTCGATCGGTCTTTCAATAGGCTCCGTAGTCAAGCTTCACTCCACCTGTTCCTCAGTGGTTCATTGTCTATCACAGGTGGGTGCTTTGGTCTCTTCCCTTGTAAGACTGGATGTTGTGAGTAGCTCATCTTCTGGATTCTCAGTTTAGCTTTCTGTGAGGTTCATGTTTGGGGCATACTCATCATTCTGGCAAAGGGCTTCTCACTTTCCCACACCATCAAAGAATAGACCATTGACAATGTGTCCTTCCATTGGCTCTGCCAAATGTTTGGCTACCCAAGCAGGCTGTGATTCATACATCAGGCTGCGATCAGCTGCGTCCAACAGCCTGGTTGACCAGTCCAGCAACCAGGAAGCCTGGGTTGAGGACTGGGTCATGGGGATGTTGAGCCCTGAAATCATCGCAAATTAACCCAAAGGTGGCCCTTATTCCTTAGGCGTCAAACTGGTGGCATTCTGTTTACATGGCTCCATTCCCCCATTGCAAAGTTCTTGTAGTGGATGCCTTTTGGCTCGACTGGGGTCATAGGGAGTTTTCTTTATCTCTTTCCTCTATTTCTGCTGTTGCTTTAATTCTATCCAGACTAGACATTCTCTGGCAAGGTTCTCCTGTTGGCTTCCTCTTAGCATGTCCAGCGCTCGTTTCTGGCCCCTTTTGAACCCATTGTCCAAACTGTCATTTGCCACATTACCACTTCGTTGAGTGGATAGGGGTCAACTATTTCTCAATGATCCGAGGCTCTTTACCAATCTACACAGTAGGAGTTTTTGACTGTCATGTTCCACTCTTTGTATGGATCATATTTCATCATGGAAACATTAGGGTATGACTGGTAACTCTGTGATATGGCTCTAATAACGTTTTTAATGATTTTTTGTAGATGAAAACAACATTAGAAATAAGTTGGGACCTTGGGAAAGCCATTGAGCATATTTAACCCCAAATTCTATGGTTTGTTTTCATTTAGAGATTTCCTAGTTTTAGTTCACAAACATGGGGCCCTCCTGGAGCAATCACCAGTTGCAACGAATCCCTTGTTGCAATGAATTGGGGCTGTTACATATACTTCATTGAATCGAAGCTGCACTGTACATGTAAATACTATAATACTATTATTAAAGATGCAATTCACAAGTCTGGATAAAAACAGTTCAATTACTTGGATCAGCAGAGATAAGCAATCAGGCCTCAAAATATGAGACCATTGCCTACCGACAATGCCATGGATACTCAGGATAAAGTAAGATCTCAGACGTGCAAGGTTGCCGTCCTACCAACCAGACCACAGATGCTCACAATAAGGGAGGATCTCAGTTGGGTGCCAGTTAGTTTTTAAATGATTGTGAGCATCCTTGGCCTGGCTGGTAGGGCAAGTCTTGTACTTTCAGGCCCTGAGATTGAATCTTTGATGAGCTAAGTGAATGTGACTGATGGGTTCTTATACCAAAAAATATGCCATTCTATTTGTTGTCATTTCATATAAAAGTGATGTTATTGTTTCTTTGTGACAAACAGGTGCTAACTGTGGGTGTCCTATTGGTTACCATGGACCCAATTGTGACCATTCTGTGTGTGAAAACTATTGTCTGAAGGTAAGTCATTTGACTGTATTCCACGTGTGGCATTCATTTATTTTATCTTGAACATTACTTAATCATGGTACTTTTAAAATTGCTTGATATAATTTCAGTAAGTTTTATTATTCATAGTGTATGAAGAATGTGTGTTTAGTACTTGGAGTCATATAATTTCTACTTCAAATTTTTTTGTTAAGTATTGCATGATTTTATTAGATTGTAATAAGAGCTTGGAAAGTATATGCATGAGAGAAATCAGTATATATATATATAATGTAATGCCATTTTCTGGGTGAGTCCCAGAGGCTCCGTGGAGCTATCCAGGCTGAATGGATATGTGTAACTTTGTCATCATTCAGTGTGCACGGAGTTCCTGCCTGCCGGGGACCATGGGCCAGAACTTGGCCCTCCCTCAAAGAGAGGCATGAGGAGCAAAGGCCTATAGAAACCCCCATGTGGTTGGGAGCATTCTGTGTCTGTCATCAACTGGATCTGGCACCCAGAAAGGTAGGCGCCCCCAAAACAAACCCCCATTCTGGTGAAACTATTGCTACCGAAAGCCAAACGAGTGGACAGAACTCCCCAAACAAAAAATAGCAAACGAGCATGACATCGTCATGTCACAGCGCCGCTGTCTGCGTAATATTCCCCTCTCTACCCGGGAGAGGGAAGGGGGAGCCCCAGACCCCCACCCTGGCGATCTACCCTTCAGTTCTTAGACTGGATGTCAAAATACATGAAAACACCGCCGACTGGAGGGAGGGAGGGAGGGATGCCGCGGAGCCTCCGGGACTCGCCCAGAAAATGGCGTTTGATAAATTACATTCAATGCTGGTTTTCTGGGGGAGCTCCGTCGGCTCCCCAGAGCTAACTACCCAAAGACAAGGAAAAACAGGGACTTACCAAGGTGGCGGTCAGTCCTCACTCCTCAACGTGAAGCCGAGACAACTGGCTGCAACTGCCAACCCAATACAATGCTGGCCCTATGAGGTCCAAGGACAGTGACAAGGTAGCGAGCTGCTAGGACCCTGTTTGACCTCCAAAAACCCTGTGCCCGAATGTCAACTCGAGACATGTTGCCAAAGACAGCAGCCAAAGCCGCAAACTTATGCATGTCGTGGGCACAAGGATAGACTGCAGGCTGGCTAGCCTTAATAATCCTGCAGACAACCTGGGAGATCCAAGCCCGGGAACAGGGAAGAAGGGAAACAGGATCAACCCACAGTGCATCCCCGGCCACCGAAGCCGTGGCGCGCAAATAACAGCGGAGAGCTGCAACCGGACACAAGACATGATGCACCCCCTGGCCTGACCAACCAAGCATCAAGAACCCAAGGACCCCTCTGGAAAACAGCAGTCTCATTCTTCGCCAGAAAAGGAGAAGACGGCTGCAACCGAACAAACCTGCCATCAGGACCAAAAGAGCAGGAACCCCCCTGTGCCAGAGGAGAGCATGAAGCTTCCCGACCTGATCCCCAGAGGCCAATTCCAACAGGAAAAGAGCCTTGGAAAAACAATCCTGAACCAAAGCGGCCACCACAAGCCGAGGAGAAGAGAGGAAAGAGAGCTCCCGGTCCAAGGACTAGGAGGGCTCGGGCTGCTCAGGCATGAGCAGGCCGGAGGTGAAACAATGCACGAGACAACTTGCGAAACGGAGCAGACATAACCTCAATACCGAATGCAGGCTGGAGCGTCTGTCAGCACCACAAAATAGGAAGCAACAGTATTCGGCATAAGATGACGGTCCTGAAACAACCTCGACAGGAAGGACAAAACAACCCTATCAGAGACCAAAGTACACCTACACAGTGATAGGAAAACCAGAATAAATGCCAGGAAACTTTATATTGCCACGAGACGAAGCACGCAGATGAGAGAGAACATCGAAGCCACCTGCGCCCCATACATATGGTGATAGACTCGAGTCAGAAAGACCAGACGCGAAGACTCAAGGAGAAGAGCAAATCAGCCTCATAACGGGCAAGACAGATCTTCTGAAAGGGGCGGAACTGCGGGAAGACCCTCAGGTTCAGACACCGAGCAAGCAGTGCCTGAAACCAAGGCTGGGCTGGCCACCAAGGGGCCGAGAGGACTACTCTCCCCTGGTAAGTCTCCAAGCGAGCCACGACTTGGAGCAACAGCTGAACCAGGGGGAAGAGGTCCAAGTAACCCTGCCTCGCCCAGTCCCGCCTGAAGGTGTCGACCCAGACGGCCTCACAGTTGGGGAAGGATGCCATGTATACCGGGAGATGCCTCGACCATGCCAACGCAGAGAGACCCACTTCTGGATGCCCGAACATCCAGCAGAGCCAACAGAATGAGTCGGCGTCGATCGTCCATTCCATGGACAGGGGAATGAACCGGGACAGGCCGTCCACCAGGACATTGGACACTCCCCCCGAACATGAACCGCCAGGAGACCCCTGGCAGGTATGGTGGGTATGTGAGTCTGCAGGCCGCACCAAGCAACAGCCTGGTGGACCAAATTCTCACAGGTCAAGCCTGGCCTTGGGCCGGGCTTGGGGAGTAGAAAAACTCCCAGAACCCCATGAAGCAGGAGACCCAAACCCCAAGAACTCGGCAGACGAGTCACCCGAAGTGACCAGCCCCAAAGAGCCAAGGATTGCATCGAACCCTCGCGGTTCAGGCAATGAACCACCGGGGAACAGTCTAAATGGAGCCAGACCATTGATCCGTGAGAGACCCGCATCCTCCGGAGTGACATCCACACAGCCGCGAACTCCACCATGCTGTGAGCCTGATGGAGGGACAGAACCCATCACCCCTGGCTAGCCTGGTTAGCACTGGTCACAAAGCCCCAGCCAAGAGACGACGCGTCCGTGAACACATCGAGCGAGGACTCGGGTAGACACCAAGGCACTGAACCCTGAAAAACCCGAAGAGGAAGCCGGCGACGCAGCAACCGATGCAAGGACCTCGGACAGACAATGGCAGGAACGCAGACAAAGTAGAGCCGCCAGAGGAAGAGACAAGGAAGCAGCCCGAGCGTCCCACACAAGACCAAGCTAAGACCGAACCTGAGAGGGAACCAGGTGGGTCTTCCACCAGTTCACCAAAAACCCAAACCCGGCGAGCTGGGAAAGAACCAAATCCCTGACGAGCAGACATGCGGACCAACTGGGAGCCCAGACCAGCCAGTCGTCGAGGTAGGACAACACCCGAACAGATTGGCTGTTCGGGTGTTGAAAGACGCAGATTGGCCACCACGACCCGAATGAGGCATGTGAACACGTGAGGAGCCAGGATGAGCTCTCGCGTGTTGACAGGTTGTGCCAACACGCGAGACGCGCAGCGAAAAAACGCAACACCACATCCTGCAAGATCGGCGCAAACAGCTTGAGCAGCCGAGACCAAGACACCAGACCTGGAAATGCCCCAAAGCGCCTCTATATCCTCCGCAAGCCAATCTGAAGACAGCTCCCGAAGGGAAAAGAAAAGCAAGACCGAAGCCAACAAGCCATGAGCGGTGGCTTGTTGTGCCAACCAGGCACTTTCAGTGCCTGGTTTGGTCGATGGCAGACATGGAATGCTCCAAATCCCATGTGCATTTCTATAGGTCATTGCTCCTCGTGCCTCTCTGAGGGAGACAGGTTCTGGCTCGGGGTCCCCGGTAGGCCTAGAACTCCATTCACACTGATGCCAAAGTCTAATGATATACATATCAGCCTGGATAGCTTCGGGGAGCCTCCGGGTCTCGCCCAGAAAATGGCGTTTCATTACATTCAACGCTGGTTTTATGAAGTGGCAAATCAAGGGAACAGGCTGTCTAATGCGCAGCAGCTTCTAGTGGGCGGCAGCTCATGGCTAGGACAAGTAGGAGATGGCTCTTTGGTTATTGAATGAGAGCTGTTTTTAAAGTATGTACATGTCAAGTCCCCTGTACCAATTTGTACATTGTAAGGAAATTAGTTTACCTGCAGTGATAGACAAGCATGCTGTCTTTGCAATATAAAAGTGCGTGTGTATTGAAATACACATGAAGTACAGTGCATTTTGGAATTTCAACAATTCTCTGGTTCCCATGTGTTATGAAGCTTGGGTACTGTATTTACAGGGCAGTTTTTGGTCTGGCCAGTACTGTTTTACTGATGATATGAAATGATTCTTATGTTACATGTCTTTGCAAGCTCGTTTCAGTTTTGCATTAACTATGTATGTATATGAAACATTTAAAATTTATAGTTGTAAAATAATTGATTTGTATAAATTAATGTTATATCCTTGTAGTTTAGTGCATCGTTTAGTGTGTGTTTCATGTATTATGGCGTTTAGTTGAAGGGTTTGTTGTTTGCATGGTTGATGTAACAGGGAGAATGTCAGCTGGCTGGAAGAGAACCAGAATGCAGGTGTCCGCTCGGCTACAGTGGCGACAGATGCCAAAAGAACGATTGTGACCACTTTTGCCATCGCGTAAGTTGATACCTGTTTTGTATTTTGTGTGTTAGATGTGTTACGGGATTTTTTCATTGGACTCCCAGTTGTGTGCGAGGAAATTTCTTGTGGGCTTCATCTAAATGCAGTAAATTGTGAAAACTAATCAGATTACATTGTTTAATGCATGTCTGTGCACATGTTTGCTCAGGAACGGGAGTCATTTGTACCAACTGTCTTGATATTTTTATTATTTTATCATTAATATTGTTCTGGTATATTACAATCACATTAATCAATTTCATATTAGTTTAAATATGTGACTAACCCAAAACCCAACCAAGCTCTAAATCTTGTATGAATAGAGATGGGCCAATATATGTCCTTGAGGTCCAGGTAAAGCATCTAAGAGTGGCTTGGTGCCCGTTGACCAACCATGGTTATAGAGGTCATCCAGCACGGGTAGAATAGGCAATGTGCATTATGACCTTTGAGAAATGGAGTAGTGTGCTGAACCAGGAAGTGTCATGTAAAACATATGATTTTATGTATGTAAATGCAGTACAATATTCCGATGGTGATGGACAAAAATCAGGTTTTCTAACTGCAGGAAAAATACAGTAATATTGAAAGTTGTTTAAAGTCCAAATATATTCAGTTTAGAATGCATCTTATTTTTCCAACAAAATTTTTACTATGATGCAAATTTCCTTAATTAATGCAACACTTATGAGGACACGTCCTCACATGGAACTGGAATTTGATGGTATGTGAGTTGTCATATTGCTGATGTAGAAAATGTTAATTCTACTAAACCAGTTTGTGAGTAGTGTTGTATCCTTCTCATTAAATTCTTGTTATTTTATATTATACAGTAATATCTTAGTGAGGTAAGAAACAGTTACTGATGGGTATATATATATTTGCAATTATTAGATGGGTATTATATATTTGCAAGTAACACTGCCGTCTTAGCTAGTATGTAATGCAATTATAAAAATGTGTGATATATTACTACCACACATTTGATAATCCTCAAATTTTACTGCAATTTACCTATTAATTTTCTTCAAATTTTCTTACAATGTACTTGTTAATTTTCTTCAAATTTTGCTACAAATTACCTACTTAAAATTGTATGTTAGATTGGGGATCTGCCCGAAACGCTGTACGTGTTAGTCGCTTTAAAGAATGTAAAACATCAATGCTGTATACTCTTATAAACCTAATGTACCTTCTTGTATATAAATAAATAAATAAAACTAAATTCTTATTGCCATTAGGGTACATGCCGCGTTACTAGTGATGGTGTTGTGTGTGACTGTGAGGAAGGCTACACTGGTCCACAGTGTAATGAACCAATCCCTGGCTCAAAGTTGTGTCTCCCGAACCCCTGTGAGAATGGCGCAACTTGCGTCGCTATTGACGACAAACAGATATGCAGCTGTGCCAAAGGATACATGGGCACCTGGTGTCAGACGTACAACAAAGACGGCATTGATCCGTGTCTTGGCCTAACCTGCCTTCACGGTGGTGTATGTCAGGTAGTTATCTTTTCTCTCCTCTATTTGCTCTTAACAAATTATTTACGCCAGTATAATATTGTTCAAACACCAGTAGTGTCTAGATTCTAGATTACAAGAAATTGCATAAGACCTGAAAATGATGTATATTATTGGTATTGCATACTGTGTATAAATTTTGTTGGTGTACACTCTGGGTTATGTAGAGAAAAGATAAATGTGAAAGATATGAAGAAATATTATTTGGAAACTGCATTATTCAACATCTAAATAATTCATGAATGAAAGTTAAGATGTTGGAGGGGAGAAAGAATTTATTGATGAATAAAGAAGAGTGGAGTTTTTAGATGAATAAAGGGGAGTGGAGTTGTTAGATGAATAAAGGGGAGTGGAGTTGTTAGATGAATAAAGGGGAGTGGAGTTGTTAGATGAATAAAGGGGAGTGGAGTTGTTAGATGAATAAAGGGGAGTGGAGTTGTTAGATGAATAAAGGGGAGTGGAGTTGTTAGATGAATAAAGGGGAGTGGAGTTGTTAGATGAATAAAGGGGAGTGGAGTTGTTAGATGAATAAAGGGGAGTGGAGTTCTTAGATGAATAAAGGTGAGTGGAGTTGTTAGATGAACTAAAGTCGTGTAGAGTGATGAACAAGGTGTATCGAGTTGATTGATGACAATAAGAGTAGAGTTGACGGAGAAAGTGAGGGCAAGAGAACCACAAACATATGAACCTCACTGACATGGGGAATATTTACAAGGAATATTTAGTTAAGAATGCCAAGCAGGTGAGGAGGGGTTCCTCAGCCTGACAAAATACTGAGAGAAGCTATCGGGCGAGATCAAGAGATGGCAAGAGCTGTTAACGGTAGTTAAAATGTCGAGTCTAGGTGAATAAAGTCTATGATTACAGAGAAGAGGAAAATCTTTATTAAGGAGAAAATTTGAACCTGTTAGCTGTGACTCGTCCACACTTCCTCACAAACTTGGCATGTCTGTCCATCATCTTGGCCTTCCTTTCCTACAGAAATTCACTTGAATACACTATTGACCAGTTCATCATCACTTTTGTATTCAATATGATCAAACATCTTTGAAGTACGTAACAAAGTATTTGCCAACTTGCAGGTACAGTTTGGAATGCCTGTCTGCGTCTGTAATCACGAGTGGACGGGTGAAAACTGTGGACTACCGAAAGTGTGTAAAGAGAGTTGGTGCTTCAATGGTGGTATCTGCACCACTAATCCTGACCCTTCCCTCCAACCTATCTGCAGGTGAGTGTGTTAAATCTATTTAAAGCTGCTGTCCAGGGTGCTACTGTTGGCAGTGTAGCTACCGACATCTGAGAGCAATTAGGAGTTGGGGAAGAGGGGTAATGGCCACTCAGGTCAAGTATAATTTAGCACAGTAATCTTGGAGTTTAGTGTGTGTGTGTCTGGGACACTGGAATTACTCTAAATATGAGATGAGCAACTCCTTGCTATAATGTTGCTGCTGATAACTTTTATCACTTGGGGTTAATGACTAAGTGATAACAGTTACCAGCTTGGGGTTAATGTTATCACTTGTCAATCTGGGTTAATGACCAGTTAGTCTTTTTGTGGCCAAGTGCCACTTTAACCCATGCATTATTCACTTGATTTATATGACAACCACCTGATGCTCAAATTTACAAGACAACCAGCTGGTATGCAAGATTTACATGACAACCAGCTGGTACGCAAGATTTACATGGCAACCAGCTGGTACGCAGGATTTACAAGACAACCAGCTGGTACGCAGGATTTACAAGACAACCAGCTGGTATGCAAGATTTACAAGACAACCAGCTGGTACGCAAGATTTACATGACAACCAGCTGGTACGCAAGATTTACATGACAACCAGCTGGTACGCAAGATTTACATGGCAACAGCTGGTACGCAAGATTTACATGGCAACCAGCTGGTACGCAAGATTTACAAGACAACCAGCTGGTACGCAAGATTTACAAGACAACCAGCTGGTACGCAAGATTTACAA
>WNGS01160430.1:7729034-7753900 GCA_020271785.1 Procambarus virginalis | reverse complement strand
TACCAGCGGGGAAGTAAGGAAGTGTTTACTAGATTTGGATGTGACAAAGGCTATAGGCCCAGATGGTATCTCCCCTTGGATACTAAAGGAAGGAGCAAAGAACTGTGCCTGCCACTCTCCACAGTGTACAACAAATCACTGGCAACAGGAGAACTGAAAAGAATTTGGAAAACCTAATGTACTCCCGATGTACATGAAGGGGGATAGACAGGAGACACTTGAACTACAGGCCAGTATCCCTAACCTGCATACCATGCAAGCTGATGGAGAAGATTGTGCAAAAAAAGCTAGTGGAACATTTGGAGTGAAAGAACTTTGTAACACAGCATCAACATGGGTTCAGGATGGCAAGTCCTGCCTCGCAGGATTAACTGAATTCTACGACCAGGCAACAAAAATCGGCACAACAGAGGGGTGGGCAGACATGCATATTTTTGATTGCCAGAAAGCCTTTGACACAGTACCCACACAAGAGGCTAGTGAAAAAGCTGGAGGTGCAGGCTGGAGTGAAAGGGAAGGTACTCCATTGGATAAGGGAGTACCTAAGCAACAGAAGACAGCAAGTCATTGTGAGGGGTGAGGTCTTCGATTGGCGAGATGTCACCAGTGGAGTCCCACAGGGTCAGTCCTTGGACTTATACTGTTTCTGTTATTCATAAATGATCTCCCGGAGGGTATAGACTAGTTTCTTTCATGTTTGCTGATGATGCAAAAATTATAAGGTGTGTTCCACGAGGAAGAACTGAATGTTCATCACGTGTTAATTTTCGTGATTTACACACACACATATTACATATATCTATCTCAATACACAAATCAAACATTCGCAAGTTAGACATGTCCTTAGGAGTCTATAATTAAGGTTAAACTAACTGGTAGGTATGTGCACAAATATACCACTATAATCCATATATAGAACAGTAAAAGCTATAGTCACCAGCTTCTAACATACCTAGGCAGTGCCTGATGAAATACTCTTATTAAGAAAGTGCACAGTACACTATATACTGTTGCTAAGGCACAAAAGCAGACATCGTAATGATTCCCCGTGCCGATACTGCTCATTCAAACATTCATATATTCTCCCCCAGGAACATGCACTATAGCAATGTGACTTCAATTCTATTGTGTGGTTTCACTATTTTACCAGATTTATCACATTCTTGTAATTTTGTTGTGCATATAAAAATTGTTTTAAATCAAAATGTATAAAAATAAAGATATAATTGACTTCCATGGTCTCGTCACCACCCTCTGTTGCTCCAACGACCACGAATGACGATGTCGCTTGTCTGAAAAACGATTATCCACCTACAGGAGGGGCATAGTAAGTCCATGGAAGTGGCACGGAGAATATGAGGGACAGGCACAGCATGTCTGGGAAAGGCACTGCAAGTCTGAGGCAGGGAAGTGGTGAGCACTGGGGGAGGGAAACTGGCTAGTCCGGGGAAGGGCTGAAACAAGGGTAGGCCAGGTGAGGGGGAAATGGCTAGTCTGGGAAGGGTACAGGCATGGGGAGTCCAGGGGGAGGAAGAAATGGCTATTCTGGGGAGGGTTACAGGCATGGGAAGTCCAGGGGGGAGGGTACATGGCTAGTCTAGGGAGGGGTAGAAGCACGGAGTCCAGGGGAAGTCCAAGGGAGGTAAATGGCTAGTCCGAGGTTGGAGGGCACAGTCAAGTCCAAACCAACGAGACAGAAATGTATGGATGCTGGTTTCTATACTGCACACTTATATCAGTTACTTTTTGAAATTCCCACTAATGAGTTTTCCTGGACATTAGAATGCTGGATAACTGAGCTTCTACTGTACAAAATATACAATATCAAATGTGTTATAGTAAAGGTATTTACAAGGCATTCCCTAAGACAAGATAGAGGGAGAGAGTGGGAAGGCCGAGTTAAAATGGAAGAGGTGAACAGAGAGAGGAGGTAGAACAAGAGGAAGGAGCAACAGAGAGAGAGAGAGAGGATGGATGGATACAAAAAAAGGGGAGGGAAGAGGGAGAAACAAAGTGTGAATAGGAAGGGCAGAGAGAAAGAAGTACAAAGGGCAATATGGACTGTCTATGGAGAGGACAGAGGAAGAGTACAGGAGACCATGCGCCAATTTCTGAGGACACAAACTTACTCCTGCAGTGCAAGTGTGACACACCCGAGGAAGAGACCTAGAGAGAGACATTGATGGGTTATTACGGCACTCGGAAAGTCTTACTTATGTTTCTAGCCTATTTTGCCACATCATCAGTGTCCAATGTGCCTTTCTATAAACACCTTCATTCATAACGTTATGCATTAATGTAATTCATGTCTGCAGCCTTAACCGATAGCATAAATTACAGAAATATTTAGAACATATAGCCTAGTGATAGCGAACACATCAAAATACTCAATCTGCAAGCAACTTACCATACACCAGATCGTATATTCCTCCAGTTTTTCACTATTCATTCATTCATATACTGTACTATATATATACGTATATATAAAAATACTGAACACAATTTTAATGCATACATTCAAACAATACATTACTTAGGCACAGCAAGAGCAAGTTGAGGTAATGTTCACACACTTGTATCTGGTACTTGCAAATGCAGCAGCAATAAACATTATGCAGTACTTCATCTTTTCTATATAATTAAATACCGGTACATATGATGACTAATGTATTATTAACAACACGTACAAAATTAACTTTAAAAGATGAAAGAAGTCTTATATACAACTGTAATCTCCAATTTCAATGAATCTAAATCCCTGAATTTCTGGGTAACAAAATTTCTGTATCTTCCTTATTTTGTATGTGCAATTCTGAACCTTTGTTGAGTTCTCTAATGACAGCAAGGGTGTCTGCTAATGATGACAAGGAGTGTCATCTAATGATTTACCCGATTTACCTGAGGGCCACTAACCCTAGTGGCCTCGACAAGGACAGGAAGCTGGTGGCTTGTCTAAGGTTCCCCCATATGCCTTGAAGATCGTTTCTATGTATATTTTAAAAATAAACACAGTTTTGGCAGTTACGGATTTGGCGGGTAGGCAGTTCCACGAGTTAATAACTCTGTGGGGTGAAAAAGCATCTCCTGTTCTCAGTACTACATTGTGGCTTGTTGAGCTTGACACTGTTGTTCCTTGTTTGTGTTACATTGTGGCTTGTTGAGCTTGACACTGTTGTTCCTTGTTTGTGTTACATTGTGGCTTGTTGAGCTTGTCACTGTTGTTCCTTGTTTGTGTTACATTGTGGCTTGTTGAGCTTGTCACTGTTGTTCCTTGTTTGTGTTACATTGTGGCTTGTTGAGCTTGTCACTGTTGTTCCTTGTTTGTGTTACATTGTGGCTTGTTGAGCTTGACACTGTTGTTCCCTGTTTGTGTTACATTGTGGCTTGTTGAGCTTGTCACTGTTGTTCCTTGTTTGTGTTACATTGTGGCTTGTTGAGCTTGACACTGTTGTTCCCTGTTTGTGTTACATTGTGGCTTGTTGAGCTTGTCACTGTTGTTCCTTGTTTGTGTTACATTGTGGCTTGTTGAGCTTGTCACTGTTGTTCCTTGTTTGTGTTACATTGTGGCTTGTTGAGCTTGAAACCATTGCTCCTTATTTGTGTTACATCTGATCTTCTGAAGAAAATATCTGGATCAACATCTGCAATGCCCTGCCTGGTTTGCAATATTGTTAGCCTAGTGCCCCTCAACTGTTCCTGATACGAGAGATGACTTAGCTCTGGAATGACTTTTGTTGCTCGATGTTTAACCTTCTCTAGAGCAGCTATGTCCTGAAAATGAGGTCTCCATGCTTGGATACAGTAATCCAAATGGGGCTGCATCCGCGATTTATACAGTTGAACCATTACCTCTTTTTCCTTAGAGTCAAAAGTACATTTCATTATCCCAGATTATCCCAAGAGTTTGGCTAGCTTTTCTGACTGCTGCAACCACCTATTGTGCAACTTTTAATGAGTGATGGATTTTGACTCCAAGGTCCTTTTCTTCATCAGTCTGCTGTAATGTAATGCTATTAATTTGGTAGTAATGGTATAGGTTGTTGTGCCCCACATGCAGGGTCTTGCATATGTCGATATTAAAAAGCATTTGCCAGTCTTCTGACCACTTGTGGAGTTCATGTAGATCTCTATGTAAGGCTTCAATATCATTATCATTTCTCATTATCATTTCTCATTTTCTAGGGTGTGCTCTAATGATGACACGGTGTCCTCTAATGATGACACGGGTGTCCTCTAATGATGACACGGGTGTCCTCTAATGATGACAAGGGTGTCCTCTAATGATGACAAGGGTGTCCTCTAATGATGACAAGGGTGTCCTCTAATGATGACAAGGGTGTTCTGGGCAAGGCTGATGATTAATTACAAGATGACCAGGAGAGAAAGCATACAAAACAGGAACGGTGAAAAAAAATCGAGGTTATTAAATAATAATTGTTTAACTATTATTATCTAATGTATATATAAATATTTTATTAAATAAACAGGAAGAGGAGGGTCCTGCATCGAACAGGCAGAGTGATAATGGCAACAGGAAGAACCAATGGTGCTCAAACATGCCAAATTGAAACTGAGAAGTTGCAAGTATCAAAGTCCCACTCTGAGGTAAACAGAGCTTCTCAAGACAACTGATACTGGCTGCCTGGAGTGTTACAAAACAGGCAGGTGATCCAGGGGTAGGGGAAGCATCTTGGCAAATCACACACACTCAACCTCAACCTGATTTTTCCTATCAAGGGAAGGCATATAAAGATACTGATAAGGAAGAATCGCGTACACTTTGATCAAGTGTGCCCTGGAGTTGTGTAAGGCACTAAGATACTCAGTAAGCAAGGCAAGCACTATTTATGCACAAGCTCACACCTAAATACTTAAGGCCTCAATGTGGAGAGCAAGTCCCATGCAATACCTGATAGTACGATGATGCAAGAGAAACCGGTTATCAAGATATAAATCTGAATGCCTCAGAGCAGGTATCTATGGCACACAGCCGGGGCAAAACGGCACACAGGGAACATGCAATGTGTGGAGCAAAACACTATTGTGAAACGAATGGAACAAAAACGAAGCAATGTCCGTTGTTTTATTTTCCATTCTAGAAACACCACTTTATTAAAAGAAGAAGCCAATTTTGCACCAGCTAACTGAGTGAGGTAGGTGGCTGGCCAGGACCCCAGGTGACGTGGGTTGCCATCTGGTGGTTGTTGACCGCATCAAAGTCGAATTTGTTTGCCCACAGCTCTCATCATTTGCCTTGTTTGCCTCAAATTCTATTTCTTTCTTCAAGCAGTAGCTTGTTTTGTTTTGCCTGACCTTTCTTGCGAGTTTTTTTTTTTGCTTTAGGATAGATTTTTGGTTTCTTAACTCTACAAGATAATTGTCAAGACATGCCTTGTAGAGAGAGTCAGTTTCTGATCCTAACTCCCAATAATAGGCCAGCATAGGTTTTAGATGAGTGGTGCATTTCTTAAGATTTAGCTACAACAGCATGTAAGCTTCACAAAGCTCCCAAGAGACCCTGCTAGAAGAGCTCTAACCTCTAATACAAAACGTTTTATGGTAGCAGTTCAAGCCAAGATTAATAAAGACATTCTCTGACATGAGGCATGTCACTTAGTGTAGTTACAGGATGAGAGCCATGCTCGTGGTGCCCCATCTTCCCAATAATGTCACTTGACAGACATTATGGTGTGGTCGTGCTTGTCTCTTACCACGAGGATCACTTTTGTGGATAGGAAATTTATTTGTTCAAGATTTAAACAAATTAAACTGCAGGAGTAAACAAAGACTAAGACTAGGACTATGGGTGGTGCCGACTACGCTAGCTTACCGAGTCATGAAGGGTGAAGATAGGATTAGGGTTATCATCCTGGTCATCAGAGGCATGCAGGTACATGGGATTGGTCATCTCCACAGTGCCACCATTCTCCTCTAAACGTACGTGACTGATGCCCTTTCCTCGTTGATGCTGCCACAGCCACGCAACTACCACTGCTACAACACACACCACTATCTGTAAACGTTATTCACACATTATATACAGAACTTATTTCTCTCTTTGTAAACATAATTTTAAAAAATTCATCCATCATATGTTGTTGATTCCCTGTATTATTTACAATAAAAAGAATTTTATATACATGTTATCTTCCTGAACTAAATAAACTTCTTAACAATACTTAATTTTTCTAAGGGGTGTCTGCATCTATTAATTTTATTGAACATAAGTCTCCCATAATACAACCTTCTCCAGTTCAAGACACTTGCATGTTCTCTCAAGAGAACAATATGCTTAAAAACTAGGAGAAAACTGAAACCTCAGCATGGTGCTACACGAAGAAGCAAAGTTCAGAAAGGTTCGGGTTCAATCAAGATGCACTGTCTGGTGCCAAAGAAAAATCAGTTTGATGGGTAGGTGAGCAGTCATAGCTTGGGCTACTTGAGCTAGTTTCTGAGTGAATCATTTTTGAAGTAGTTTGGTTGTTTTGGTGCTTCATTTTCTATGAACTTTACATTCCTCTGTATTGCTTCATTTATTTTCTAAATGTTTTCCCGGCCCCGTTTATGAGGGGAGGCCAAGTGTGGCTGTGGTCACACAGGAGTCCTGTAGGTCACACAGGACTCTTATGGCTGATGTGATGGTAGGGGAGACTTCACCTCAAAGAGACAGATTCAGGGAGACCATGAGGCTCCCTCTGAAACTGCCTAGCATATTATGATTTTTTTTTTTACATTATTTTATGTCCAACAATGAACACATTTTGTTTTTTGTATAACCATAAACTTCAGGAGAAATACTGTTTGTGAATTACAGTGTTATAGAAAACAAAATCACAGGTCACAGATCAAATGTATTTACTAATATATAGCAAACCAAAATCCTTATAATTCTAAACTACAATAAAGGTGAAAGCACAAAGACAAAGACTAGCAAGAGACATAACTTACAGCAACAAAGACACCTATAACAACTGTAGCCGTGTTGGGCACCGACTCAGCCACACTGCCTGCGGTCACGTCCCGTTCGGTCTCGCATCGCAAACCCGTGTATCCTTGAGGACAGCTGTAAATACGTAAATTGTTAAGTACAGTACTGTCATATGCAAGCTGATATATAATTTCTTCTAATTTTTACCCAAGGGTGACCCTCTTTAGCAACCTTGATGGGGATAGAAAGTCGACGGCTTGTCGAAAGTCACCCTATTATTAACGAGGCTTTGTTTCCGGTTAAATTTTATGCTGAAATATTGTCTTGGCATTTACAGCTTAGAAGGATAGGAAAATTGTCAAGGTATGGCATATTACAAGAATAGCATTAAATAAGAGACTATGAATGGTGGAAGACACAATGAAAGAGAAGTGTACCTTGAAATTTGTTTAGTAGTAGTTTGTTGCCTTGGGATCCTCCCATTTTAAGGCTAGCCCAGTAGGGCAGTTGATAGAGCGACATGCCGGAGATCGAGTGTTCGAGGCTCCTAATGCCCAAGTTTGAATAAAATCAATATAAATATATTCGTGGCAGTTCCTGCTGTACATCTGGTTTGTGCAACCTCCTTAGGTGTCTGCTGCATGAACGCTCGTGATTCGGTGACATTATCGCGAGATTCACCTCTCCACCTCAGCCAAAGTAATCCACCGTACATAACTCTCTTTTTTCAAGATTTAACAATATTTAACATTTACACTTTTAACAATATTGACACTTTCGGCTGTCAGCGACGGATATTGCATACATAATTAACTCTACGAATGTCCAGCAAGGACGCATTTTGCATCCAAAATTAAAATGTTAAAATTTAATTTCTTTTTCCATTATTATGGGACTAGTTTTACAATGCGCACCTTTAGATTGTGAATAATTTGATACCAGAATGAAATACAGAGCATGAAAATTGAGGTGAGAAAATGAGTATACTCATTTTAGTGTGGGTGTGAGGATGGGTGCTTGCTCCACAGATAACACTCGGCAGATTTTCTGGCTTGCTGTAGGTAGCGCGTCTGTTTTACCTTATATGCATATATCCCTTTAGAGAATTCAATTGCAAACAATTTGATACCAAAATGAATGATGTAACACAAAATTGATATAAGAAAACCGAAAAGAGAATGCACAATTTTAGTGTTGTTGGGAGCTCACGGGTAACGCTTGGACAATTTTCGGGTTTGCTGCGGGTGGCACGCCGCACTTTTTGATCTTATATGCATATATCCCTCTAGAGATTCCATTACAAGAATTTGATACCAAAATGAACGACGTAGCAGGAAAATTGATGTGAGAGAACTGAAAAGAACACACACATTTTAGTGCGGGTGTTGTGGGTGTGCGGATGGGTGCTTACCTCACAGGCAAAACACTGGCAATTTTCAGGTTTGCTGCGGGTGGCATGCAGGCTTTTTGACCTTATATGCATATGTTCCTTTAGGGAATTCTATTATAAACAATTTGATACCAAAATGAACGGTGCAACACGAAATTGACGTGAGAAAACAAAAATGAGTGCACATTTTAATGTGGGTGCGTGCTCATGGGAAATGCCAGGCCCACTTTGGGTAGGCCTGGGGCGCACACGCTGGGCAGCCACCCCTGGGGCGCACACGCCGGGCAGCCACCCCTGGGGCACACACGCTGAGCAGCTCAAAGTGTCAACATATGAAATAATTTTTCAGAATTTATTTTTTTCTTGTGCACCAGCTGATTGTCATGTAAATCTTGCGTACCAGCTGATTGTCATGTAAATCTTGCGTACCAGCTGGTTGGCATGTAAATCTTGCGTGACAGCTGGTTGCCATGTAAATCTTGCATACTAGCTGGTTGTCATGTAACTTGCATACCAGCTGGATGTCATGTAAATCTTGCGTACCAGCTGGTTGTCATATAAATCAAGTGAATAATACATGGGTTAAAGTGGCACTTGGCCACAAAAAGACTAACTGGTCATTAACCCAGATTGGACAAGTGATAACATTAACCCCAAGCTGATAACTGTTATCACTTAGTCATTATCCCTAAGTGATAAAAGTTATCAGCAGCAACATTATATCAAGGAGTTGCTCATCTCTATTTAGAGTAATTCCAGTGTCCCAGACACACACACACAAACTCCAAGATTACTGCTGTGCTAAATTATACTTGACCTGAGTGGCCATTACCCCTCTTCCCCCAACTCCTAATTGCTCTCAGATGTCGGTAGCTACACTGCCAAGTAGCAGTACAGCACCCTGGTAGCACGCAGCAGCAGTAAATAGATTTAACACACTCACCTGCAGATCGGTGGAGGGAAGGTCAGGATAGTGGTGCAGATACCACCATTGAAGCACCAACTCTCTTTACACACTTTCGGTAGTCCACAGTTTTCACCCGTCCACTCGTGATTACAGACGCAGACAGGCATCCAAACGTACCTGCAAGTTGGCAAATACTTTGTTACGTACTTCAAAGATGTTTGATAATGGGAATACAAAAGTGATGATGAACTGGTCAATAGTGTATTCAGTGAATTTCTGTAGGAAAGGAAGGCCAAGATGATGGACAGACATGCCAAGTTTGTGAGGAAGTGTGGACGAGTCACAGCTAACAGGTTCAAATTTTCTCCTTAATAAAGATTTTCCTCTTCTCTGTAATCATAGACTTATATTCACCTAGACTCAACATTTTAACTACCGTTAACAGCTCTTGCCATCTCTTGATCTCGCCCGATAGCTTCTCTCAGTATTTTGTCAGGCTGAGGAACCCCTCCTCACTGCTTGGCATTCTTAACTAAATATTCCTTGTAAATATTCCCCATGTCAGTGAGTTCATATGTTTGTGGTTCTCTTGCCCTCACTTTCTCCGTCAACTCTACTCTTATTGTCATCAATCAACTCATGCACCTTGTTCATCACTCTACACGACGTTAGTTCATCTAACAACTCCACTCCCTTTATTCATCTAAGAACTCCACTCCCCTTTATTCATCTAACAACTCCACTCCCTTTATTCATCTAAACTCACTCCCCTTTATTCATCTAACAACTCCACTCCCCTTTTCATCTAACAACTCACTCCCCTTTATTCATCTAACAACTCCACTCCCCTTTATTCATCTAACAACTCCACTCCCCTTTATTCATCTAACAACTCCACTCCCTTATTCATCTAACAACTACACTCCCCTTTATTCATCTAAAAACTCCACTCTTCTTTATTCATCAATAAATTCTTTCTCCCCTCCAACATCTTAACTTTCATTCATGAATTATTTAGATGTTGAATAATGCAGTTTCCAAATAATATTCTTCATATCTTCACATTTCTTTTCTCTACATAACAGAGTGTACACCAACAAATTTATACCACAAGTATGCCAATATACAATAATTACATCATTTTCAGGTCTTATGCAATTTCTTGTAATCTAGAATCTAGACACTACTGGTGTTTGAACAATATTATACTGGCTAAATAATTTGTTAAGAGCAAATAGAGGAGAGAAAAGATAATTACCTGACATACACCACCGTGAAGGCAGGTTAGGCCAAGACACGGATCAATGCCGTCTTTGTGTACGTCTGACACCAGGTGCCCATGTATCCTTTGGCACAGCTGCATATCTGTTTGTCGTCAATAGCGACGCAAGTTGCGCCATTCTCACAGGGGTTCGGGAGACACAACTTTGAGCCAGGGATTGGTTCATTACACTGTGGACCAGTGTAGCCTTCCTCACAGTCACACACACACCATCACTAGTAACGCGGCATGTACCCTAATGGCAATAAGAATTTAGTTTTATTTATTTATTTATATACAAGAAGGTACATTAGGTTTATAAGAGTATACAGCATTGATGTTTTTACATTCTTTAAAGCGACTAACACGTACAGCGTTTCGGGCAGATCCCAATCTAACATACAATTTTAAGTAGGTAATTGTAGCAAAATTTGAAGAAAAATTAACAAGTACATTGTAAGAAAATTTGAAGAAAATTAATAGGTACATTGCAGTAAAATTTGAGGATATCAATGTGTGGTAGTAATATATCANAATAGCTCTTGTCCTTCAGTTCTGGGAGCCACTTAGTGGCATGTCGTTGCACCTTTTCCAGTTTTTGATGTGCTTCTTAAGATATGGCACCATACAACCGCTGCATATTCCAGCTTTGGTCTAATAAAAGTCGTGAACAATTTCTTTAGTATTTCTCCATCCATGTATTTAAAAGCAATTCTGAAGTTAGAAAGTGTAGCATAGGCTCCTCGCACAATGTTCTTAATGTGGTCCTCAGGTGACAGTTTTCTATCTAAAACCACCCCTAGATCCTTTTCTTTATCAGAATTCTTTAAAGATTTCTCACATAATTTATAGGTTGTGGGGTCTATGTTCTCCAATTCCACATTCCATAACATGGCATTTATTCACATTAAATTCCATTTGCCAAGTGTTGCTCCAATACTTATTTTGTCCAGGTCTTCTTGAAGGGCATGACAATCATCTAGGTTTCTTATCTTTCCTATTATCTTAGCATCATCAGCAAACATGTTCATGTAATTCTGTATTCCCACTGGTAGATCGTTATGTAGACAATGAACATTACCGGTGCAAGAACTGAACCCTGAGGTACTCCACTCGTGACATTCCTCCAATCCGATACCTTGCCTCTGATTGTGGCCCTCATTTTTCTGTCAGTTAGGAAATTTTTCATCCATGTTAGTAGCTTACCTGTCACTCCTCCAATATGTTCCAGTTTCCAGAACAACCTCTTATGGGAACTCTGTCGAAAGCCTTTTTTAGGTCCAGATAGATGCAGTCTACCCAACCATCTCTTTCTTGTAAATCTCTGTGGCTCGATCATAAAAACTGAGCAAGTTCGTTACACAGGATCTTCCAGATCGAAAACCATACTGTCTGTCTGATATTATATCGTTTTCCTCCAGGTGTTCTACCCATTTAGTTTTAATTATTTTTTCCAATATTTTGACTATTACACTTGTCAATGATACAGGTCTATAATTAAGGGGGTCTTCCCTGTTTCCACTTTTGTAGATTGGAACTATGTTAGCCTTTTTCCACACATCAGCTACAGCTCCTGTACACAGGGATGCCTGAAAAATCAGTTGAAGTGGAATGCTGAGCTCAGGTGCACATTCTCTCAGAACCCATGGTGAAACTCCATCCGGACCAACTGCTTTGTTCTTACCTAGCTCCTTTAGCATTTTTCCACTTCGTCTCTAGACACCTCTATGTGCTCTATGTTGTTCTCTGGAATTCTTATTGTGTCTGGTTCCCTAAAGATTTCATTTTGTACAAACACACTTTGGAACTTTTCGTTTAGTGTTTCACACATTTCCTTTTCATCTTCCGTGAATCTATTTCCCATTTTCAACCTCTGAATATTATCCTTTACCTGCAATTTGTTGTTTATGAATTTATAGAATAGACCTGGTTCTGTTTTACATTTGTCTGCAATCCCTTTTTCAAAATTTCTTTCTGCCTCTCTCCTCACTGCCGTGTAGTTGTTTCTCGCATCTTTGTATCGCTGGTATGTTTGGGGGTTCGGCCTCTTCCTGTATTGGTTCCAATTTTGTGTCTTTTGGTCTCTAGCCCTCTCGCAATTTCTATTGAACCAATCCTGTTTTCTAGTTCTGCATCTCTGTTTTGGTATAAATTTTTTTGTGCCTTTATCATATATTTCACAAAACTTGACATACATCTCATTCACTTCCTTGCCTAGCATCAAGTCTGTCCAATTATACTCACTAAAAAATTTCTAAGGTGGCCATAATGTCCTCTCCTGAAGTCTGGTTTTCAACTGCTTCAACCTCTTTATTTTCTTCCAGCTTATAACGCATTGCATACTTTATTCCCAAAAAGACATGGTCACTTTTACCCAAGGAGGAAGGTACTGAATGTCAAATATCTCTTCCTCCTTCCTGGTAAATATCAAATCTAGCATGGAGGGAACGTCCCCTTCCCTCATCCTCGTAGCTTGTTTAACATGTTGATACAAGAATGTTTCCAGGATGAGGTCTACAAATCTACAGGTCCAAAAATCTTCTGTTTTAGCTTCATATGCTTCCCAGTCTATGGATTTCAAGTTGAAGTCACCGACTATCAACAGTCGTGATCTATCGTTATCCGCTCTCGCTATAATCTCTCTCATTATTGTTATAAGACCTTCTCGTTTACTATCTAGCTCCTCCTTTGACCATGTGCTGCTTGGCGGTGGACTATATGCATTTATTATCATTAGTTTATCATCCTCATGGCAGATCTCTAGTGCTATTATGTCAACTTCTTGTGTATTGGCAGTCATTATTTCCTTCACCTTTAGGTGTTCTTTTACCAGCACAGCAACGCCACCGCCTTTCCTAATTTTTCTGTCCCGTCTCCAAATTGAGTAGCCCCTTGGGAATATGACCTCATTTAAAATAACATCTTCAAGTTTTGTCTCCATGAGTGCAACAATGTCTGGTGTCTGCAGCTGTATTACATCACTTAACTCCAATATCTTCGATCTCACTCCATCTATGTTGGTGTATGCAATCTTCAGGAACTTGTTCCCCCTCTCCTTATTCTTCCCTCCCCCTCTCTCTATTGATTTTGTTGGTTTGCCTTTATGTACCACTTTACTGGTTTGCCTACCCCTAACACTTTGTAGAAAAAAGAATTGATTTCTTCTTCATTCCTGTTCTCATTTAAACGTTGAGTACAACTAGGCGAGTACACACACACACACAAAAGGCTTTTGACAGAGTTCCCCATAAGAGGTTGTTCTGGAAATTGGAACATATTGGAGGAGTGACAGGTAAGCTACTAACATGAATGAAAAATTTCCTGACAGAAAAATGAGGGCCGTAATCAGAGGCAAGGTAACGGATTGGAGGAATGTTACGAGAGGAGTACCACAGCGTTCAGTTCTTGCACCGGTAATGTTCATTGTCTAAATAAACGATCTACCAGTGGGAATACAGAATTACATGAACATGGTTGCTGATGATGCTAAGATAATAGGGAAGATAAGAAACCTAGATGAGTGGACATCTTCAAGAGGAAACTAGATTTATTCCTCCAAGGAGTTCCGGACCAGCCGGGCTGTGGTGGGTATGTGGGCCTGCGGGCCGCTCCAAGCAACAGCCTAGTGGACCAAACTCTCACAAGTCAAGCCTGGCCTCGGGCTGGGCTTGGGGAGTAGAAGAACTCCCAGAACCCCATCAACCAGGTATCAACCAGGTATCAACCAGTGTCATGCCTTTCAGGAAGACCTGGACAAAATAAGTATATGGAGCAACACTTGGCAAATGGAATTTAATGTGAATAAATGCCATGTTATGGAACGTGGAATTGGAGAACATAGACCCCACACAACCTATAAATTATGTGAGAAATCTTTAAAGAATTCTGACAAAGAAAGGGATCTAGGAGTGGTTCTAGATAGAAAACTGTCACCTGAGGACCACATTAAGAACATTGTGCGAGGAGCCTATGCTACGCTTTCTAACCTCAGAATTGCTTTTAAATACATGGATGGAGAAATACTAAAGAAATTGTTCACGACTTTTATTAGACCAAAGCAGGAATATGCAGCGGTTGTATGGTGCCCATATCTTAAGAAGCACATCAACAAACTGGAAAAGGTGCAATGACATGCCACTAAGTGGCTCCCAGAACTGAAGGACAAGACCTACGAGGAGAGGTTAGAGGCATTAAATATGCAAAAACTAGAAGATAGAAAAAAAAGAGGTGATATGATCACTACGTTCAAAATAGTAACAGGAATCTATAAAATTGATAGGGAAGAATTCCTGAGACCCGGAACTTCAAGAACAAGAGGTCGTAGATTTAAACTAGCTAAACACAGATGCCAAAGAAATATAAGAAAATTCACTTTCGCAAACAGAGTGGTAGACGGTTGGAACAAGTTAAGTGAGAAGGTGGTGGAGGCCAAAACCGTCAGTAATTTCAAAGCATTATATGACAAAGAGTGCTGGGGAGATGGGACACCACGAGCGTAGCTCTCATCCTGTAACTACACTTGGGTAATTAATTACACTTAGGTAATTACAATGAAACGATGAACCAGCGAGACTTGACCTAGTCTTCACTCTTAACGACTTCGACATAAGGGAAATCGGTTTCGAGGCCCCAGTAGGAATGAGCGACCACAGTGTACTGGTGTTTGAGTACCTGATTGAAGAAGGGTTATTGAACTCGAGGAAGGGAACTGAAAACAAAAGGCTGGCATTCCGAAAGGGAAACTATGAGGATATAAGAAAAATCCAAACAGATAACATGGGAAATAAAGTTCAGGGGAAAGATGATCCAAGACATGATGGACTACATCATTCATAAGTGCAAGGAGGCAGCAGACAGGTTTATCCCAGTCCAAAAGGAAAACAATGAAATGAGGATGAGAAACCCATAGTTTAATCAGAGATGTAGGCTAGCTAAGCAGCAAAGTAAGGGGGCACGGAGAAACTATAGAAATAACAGGACAGTTGAGAGCAGAGAAAGATACTAGAGTGTAAGGAATTAATATGTCAGGTTGAGAAGAGAGGCAGAAAGACAATACGAAAATGACATCGCAAGCAAGGCAAAGACACAACCTAAATTGCTGCATAGCCACATCAGGAGAAAAATAACAGTAAAGGAACAGGTAATGAAATTAAGGATAGGGGCAGACGGATTCACCACAAATGACAAGTGTGCGAGAAACTGAATAAGAAATCCCAGGAGGTCTTCACTTTAGAGCAAGGGGAAGTTCCAGAGATAAAAGGGGGAATAGTTAACCAGGAATCACTGGAAGAGTTTGAGATTACCAGCGGGGAAGTAAGGAAGTGTTTACTAGAGTTGGATGTGACAAAGGCTATAGGCCCAGATGGTATCTCCCCTTGGATACTAAAGGAAGGAGCAGAAGAACTGTGCCTGCCACTCTCCACAGTGTACAACAAATCACTGGCAACAGGAGAACTGAAAAGAATTTGGAAAACGACTAATATAGTCCCGATGTACATGAAGGGGGATAGACAGGAGACACTTGAACTACAGGCCAGTATCCCTAACCTGCATACCATGCAAGCTGATGGAGAAGATTGTGCAAAAAAAGCTAGTGGAACATTTGGAGTGAAAGAACTTTGTAACACAGCATCAACATGGGTTCAGGGATGGCAAGTCCTGCCTCGCAGGATTAACTGAATTCTACGACCAGGCAACAAAAATCGGGCAACAAAGAGGGGTGGGCAGACTGCATATTTTTAGATTGCCAGAAAGCCTTTGACACAGTACCACACAAGAGGCTAGTGAAAAAGCTGGAGGTGCAGGCTGGAGTGAAAGGGAAGGTACTCCATTGGATAAGGGAGTACCTAAGCAACAGAAGACAGCAAGTCATTGTGAGGGGTGAGGTCTTCGATTGGCGAGATGTCACCAGTGGAGTCCCACAGGGGTCAGTCCTTGGACTTATACTGTTTCTGTTATTCATAAATGATCTCCCGGAGGGTATAGACTAGTTTCTTTCAATGTTTGCTGATGATGCAAAAATTATAAGGTGTGTTCCACGGAGGAAGAACTGAATGTTCATCACGTGTTAATTTTCGTGATTTACACACACACATATATATACATATATCTATCTCAATACACAAATCAAACATTCGCAAGTTAGACATGTCCTTAGGAGTCTATAATTAAGGTTAAACTAACTGGTAGGTATGTGCACAAATATACCACTATAATCCATATATAGAACAGTAAAAGCTATAGTCACCAGCTTCTAACATACCTAGGCAGTGCCTGATGAAATACTCTTATTAAGAAAGTGCACAGTACACTATATACTGTTGCTAAGGCACAAAAGCAGACATCGTAATGATTCCCAAGTGCCGATACTGCTCATTCAAACATTCATATATTCTCCCCCAGGAACATGCACTATAGCAATGTGACTTCAATTCTATTGTGTGGTTTCACTATTTTACCAGATTTATCACATTCTTGTAATTTTGTTGTGCATATAAAAATTGTTTTAAATCAAAATGTATAAAAATAAAGATATAATTGACTTCCATGGTCTCGTCACCACCCTCTGTTGCTCCAACGACCACGAATGACGATGTCGCTTGTCTGAAAAACGATTATCCACCTACAGGAGGGGCATAGTAAGTCCATGGAAGTGGCACGGAGAATATGAGGGACAGGCACAGCATGTCTGGGAAAGGCACTGCAAGTCTGAGGCAGGGGAAGTGGTGAGCACTGGGGGAGGGAAACTGGCTAGTCCGGGGAAGGGCAGAAACAAGGGTAGGCCAGGGTGAGGGGGAAATGGCTAGTCTGGGAAGGGGTACAGGCATGGGGAGTCCAGGGGGAGGAAGAAATGGCTATTCTGGGGAGGGTTACAGGCATGGGAAGTCCAGGGGGGAGGGTACATGGCTAGTCTAGGGAGGGGTAGAAGCACGGAGTCCAGGGGAAGTCCAAGGGGAGGGTAAATGGCTAGTCCGAGGTTGGAGGGCACAGTCAAGTCCAAACCAACGAGACAGAAATGTATGGATGCTGGTTTCTATACTGCACACTTATATCAGTTACTTTTTGAAATTCCCACTAATGAGTTTTCCTGGACATTAGAATGCTGGATAACTGAGCTTCTACTGTACAAAATATACAATATCAAATGTGTTATAGTAAAGGTATTTACAAGGCATTCCCTAAGACAAGATAGAGGGAGAGAGTGGGAAGGCCGAGTTAAAATGGAAGAGGTGAACAGAGAGAGGAGGTAGAACAAGAGGAAGGAGCAACAGAGAGGGAGAGAGGATGGATGGATACAAAAAAAAGGGGAGGGAAGAGGGAGAAACAAAGTGTGAATAGGAAGGGCAGAGAGAAAGAAGTACAAAGGGCAATATGGACTGTCTATGGAGAGGACAGAGGAAGAGTACAGGAGACCATGCGCCAATTTCTGAGGACACAAACTTACTCCTGCAGTGCAAGTGTGACACACCCGAGGAAGAGACCTAGAGAGAGACATTGATGGGTTATTACGGCACTCGGAAAGTCTTACTTATGTTTCTAGCCTATTTTGCCACATCATCAGTGTCCAATGTGCCTTTCTATAAACACCTTCATTCATAACGTTATGCATTAATGTAATTCATGTCTGCAGCCTTAACCGATAGCATAAATTACAGAAATATTTAGAACATATAGCCTAGTGATAGCGAACACATCAAAATACTCAATCTGCAAGCAACTTACCATACACCAGATCGTATATTCCTCCAGTTTTTCACTATTCATTCATTCATATACTGTACTATATATATACGTATATATAAAAATACTGAACACAATTTTAATGCATACATTCAAACAATACATTACTTAGGCACAGCGAGAGCAAGTTGAGGTAATGTTCACACACTTGTATCTGGTACTTGCAAATGCAGCAGCAATAAACATTATGCAGTACTTCATCTTTTCTATATAATTAAATACCGGTACATATGATGACTAATGTATTATTAACAACACGTACAAAATTAACTTTAAAAGATGAAAGAAGTCTTATATACAACTGTAATCTCCAATTTCAATGAATCTAAATCCCTGAATTTCTGGGTAACAAAATTTCTGTATCTTCCTTATTTTGTATGTGCAATTCTGAACCTTTGTTGAGTTCTCTAATGACAGCAAGGGTGTCTGCTAATGATAAGGAGTGTCATCTAATGATTTACCCGATTTACCCGAGGGCCACTAACCCTAGTGGTCTCAACAAGGACAGGAAGCTGGTGGCTTGTCTAAGGTTCCCCCATATGCCTTGAAGATCGTTTCTATGTATATTTTAAAAATAAACACAGTTTTGGCAGTTACGGATTTGGCGGGTAGGCAGTTCCACGAGTTAATAACTCTGTGGGGTGAAAAAGCATCTCCTGTTCTCAGTACTACATTGTGGCTTGTTGAGCTTGACACTGTTGTTCCTTGTTTGTGTTACATTGTGGCTTGTTGAGCTTGTCACTGTTGTTCCTTGTTTGTGTTACATTGTGGCTTGTTGAGCTTGACACTGTTGTTCCTTGTTTGTGTTACATTGTGGCTTGTTGAGCTTGTCACTGTTGTTCCTTGTTTGTGTTACATTGTGGCTTGTTGAGCTTGTCACTGTTGTTCCTTGTTTGTGTTACATTGTGGCTTGTTGAGCTTGACACTGTTGTTCCCTGTTTGTGTTACATTGTGGCTTGTTGAGCTTGACACTGTTGTTCCCTGTTTGTGTTACATTGTGGCTTGTTGAGCTTGTCACTGTTGTTCCTTGTTTGTGTTACATTGTGGCTTGTTGAGCTTGACACTGTTGTTCCCTGTTTGTGTTACATTGTGGCTTGTTGAGCTTGTCACTGTTGTTCCTTGTTTCTGTTACATTGTGGCTTGTTGAGCTTGTCACTGTTGTTCCTTGTTTGTGTTACATTGTGGCTTGTTGAGCTTGAAACCATTGCTCCTTATTTGTGTTACATCTGATCTTCTGAAGAAAATATCTGGATCAACATCTGCAATGCCCTGCCTGGTTTGCAATATTGTTAGCCTAGTGCCCCTCAACTGTTCCTGATACGAGAGATGACTTGGCTCTGGAATGACTTTTGTTGCTCGATGTTTAACCTTCTCTAGAGCAGCTATGTCCTGAAAATGAGGTCTCCATGCTTGGATACAGTAATCCAAATGGGGCTGCATCCGCGATTTATACAGTTGAACCATTACCTCTTTTTCCTTAGAGTCAAAAGTACATTTCATTATCCCAGATTATCCCAAGAGTTTGGCTAGCTTTTCTGACTGCTGCAACCACCTATTGTGCAACTTTTAATGAGTGATGGATTTTGACTCCAAGGTCCTTTTCTTCATCAGTCTGCTGTAATGTAATGCTATTAATTTGGTAGTAATGGTATAGGTTGTTGTGCCCCACATGCAGGGTCTTGCATATGTCGATATTAAAAGCATTTGCCAGTCTTCTGACCACTTGTGGAGTTCATGTAGATCTCTATGTAAGGCTTCAATATCATTATCATTTCTCATTATCATTTCTCATTTTCTAGGGTGTGCTCTAATGATGACACAGGTGTCCTCTAATGATGACACGGGTGTCCTCTAATGATGACAAGGGTGTCCTCTAATGATGACAAGGGTGTCCTCTAATGATGACAAGGGTGTTCTGGGCAAGGCTGATGATTAATTACAAGATGACCAGGAGAGAAAGCATACAAAACAGGAACGGTGAAAAAAAATCGAGGTTATTAAATAATAATTGTTTAACTATTATTATCTAATGTATATATAAATATTTTATTAAATAAACAGGAAGAGGAGGGTCCTGCATCGAACAGGCAGAGTGATAATGGCAACAGGAAGAACCAATGGTGCTCAAACATGCCAAATTGAAACCTGAGAAGTTGCAAGTATCAAAGTCCCACTCTGAGGTAAACAGAGCTTCTCAAGACAACTGATACTGGCTGCCTGGAGTGTTACAAAACAGGCAGGTGATCCAGGGGTAGGGGAAGCATCTTGGCAAATCACACACACTCAACCTCAACCTGATTTTTCCTATCAAGGGAAGGCATATAAAGATACTGATAAGGAAGAATTGCGTACACTTTGATCAAGTGTGCCCTGGAGTTATGTAAGGCACTAAGATACTCAGTAAGCAAGGCAAGCACTATTATGCACAAGCTCACACCTAAATACTTAAGGCCTCAATGTGGAGAGCAAGTCCCATGCAATACCTGATAGTACGATGATGCAAGAGAAACCGATTATCAAGATATAAATCTGAATGCCTCAGAGCAGGTATCTATGGCACACAGCCGGGGCAAAACGGCACACAGGGAACATGCAATGTGTGGAGCAAAACACTATTGTGAAACGAATGGAACAAAAACGAAGCAATGTCCGTTGTTTTATTTTCCATTCTAGAAACACCACTTTATTAAAAGAAGAAGCCAATTTTGCACCAGCTAACTGAGTGAGGTAGGTGGCTGGCCAGGACCCCAGGTGACGTGGGTTGCCATCTGGTGGTTGTTGACCGCATCAAAGTCGAATTTGTTTGCCCACAGCTCTCATCATTTGCCTTGTTTGCCTCAAATTCTATTTCTTTCTTCAAGCAGTAGCTTGTTTTGTTTTGCCTGACCTTTCTTGCGAGTTTTTTTTTTTGCTTTAGGATAGATTTTTGGTTTCTTAACTCTACAAGATAATTGTCAAGACATGCCTTGTAGAGAGAGTCAGTTTCTGATCCTAACTCCCAATAATAGGCCAGCATAGGTTTTAGATGAGTGGTGCATTTCTTAAGATTTAGCTACAACAGCATGTAAGCTTCACAAAGCTCCCAAGAGACCCTGCTAGAAGAGCTCTAAGCCTCTAATACAAAACGTTTTATGGTAGCAGTTCAAGCCGAGATTAATAAAGACATTCTCTGACATCAGGCATGTCACTTAGTGTAGTTACAGGATGAGAGCTATGCTCATGGTGCCCCATCTTCCCAATAATGTCACTTGACAGACATTATGGTGTGGTCGTGCTTGTCTCTTACCACGAGGATCACTTTTGTGGATAGGAAATTTATTTGTTCAAGATTTAAACAAATTAAAACTGCAGGAGTAAACAAAGAATAAGACTAGGACTATGGGTGGTGCCGACTACGCTAGCTTACCGAGTCATGAAGGGTGAAGATAGGATTAGGGTTATCATCCTGGTCATCAGAGGCATGCAGGTACATGGGATTCGTCATCTCCACAGTGCCACCATTCTCCTCTAAACGTACGTGACTGATGCCCTTTCCTCGTTGATGCTGCCACAGCCACGCAACTACCACCGCTACAACCAACACCACTATCTGTAAACGTTATTCACACATTATATACAGAACTTATTTCTCTCTTTGCAAACATAATTTTAAAAAATTCATCCATCATATGTTGTTGATTCCCTGTATTATTTACAATAAAAGAACTTTATATACATGTTATCTTCCTGAACTAAACAAAGTTCTTAACAATACTTAATTTTCTAAGGGGTGTCTGCATCCATTAACACTTTCGCGCGCCCACCCCGTACATATACGACGGCTATATTTCTATCGGTTGTGCGGTCGCGTCGTACATTTACGGTCCGTATTAAAATAATTGTAAAAAATCCAGCTTAAATCCGATTTACTTGGGGTTTGTTTCAAACTGTGCGCCATGAAATTCCCGTTCTTTCGGGTAGGCCGAATGTCACGTCGGCCTACTGGGTCACGTGACAGGCCCATTTTGTTGTCACGTGGAGCGATCGCATCTCTCTCCCCTTGCGCGCCAAACTCGCATGGTTTCAAGGATTTTTACCCGTTTCTGTGTGTTTGTAACCAACTACATTCATCAATAATGGATCCAGCACCAGGCCCAAGTGGTGTTTCGGCTACAGGAGCCTCTGATTCATCTGGAAAAGACAAGATTACCGACATCTATAGGAGGTTCTCTGGATTGAGGCTCACTCCCACCAAGATTCCCAATCTCTTGGATGCCTTTGATCAAGTGGATTTGGATGGAAGTGAGGCAGAAGGTGAGGATTTAGAAGAAGAATGTGAATTTGGGGGCCTGGAGCCCATGGGGCTGAATCGACGGAGGAGGACTCTGAAGGCCTAACAGAGGAGGAGTAGGAGGGGGGCACCAGCACTGCCGCCTCTCACCACAAGGCGCACACGTGGTGCGTGCATGCCTAAAATCCAGCTAAGGAAACGACCTCCTACTCGTGGTTTGAAAATAACCCCATTTGTTGATAGTGGGAGTGATTCAAGCTATGAATTATCAGGTGAGGATGAACCGAGTGAGGAGATGAGGCACCCCAGCCTCCTCGCAAGCGTACACGTCAGTACGTACTCGCCAGCCTGGGGCCAGTGTTGTGTGGCTTGAGGACAATATTCCACCATTGTTCGATGATCGATGATATGTGGCGCCCCAAAAGACCTGCAACATATAGCGAAGACTAAGATTGATGTGGATACCACAGTCTACCGCCGCAAGGACAACACCTTCATTCTGCTGTGGAAGACAAGCGAGTTGTCTCTATGATTACCAACCTCCACAATGCAGACACAAATAGAGTTCAAAAACGCAAACGTAGGCCAGATGGAACAACAGGACTACAGCAGGTTGTGGTGAACAAACCAAAGGCAATTATTGACTACAATAAGTTCATGAAGGGTGTTGACCACTTTGATCAAATGGTAAAGTATTACCATTTCGCCAGGAAATGTCACAAGTGGACAAAGAAAATAACCTTTTATTTCCTGCAAATGGCTTTGCAAAACGCTTATGCATTGTACAAGGCCAACACAGATGACCGAAAGAAACTAACTCTGCTCCAGTTTCATGAGGTTGCTATTTGGGCTTTATTGAAATTTGACAAGGAAGAGTGGCCTGCAACAACAACACCATCTCCTCATTTAGTTCATGCTCCAGACATAATGATGACACTGGTCCTGTGTATCCTGCTGCTAACCCGTCAACACCTGGCCCGTCGGGTGTGAGGCGCCCTCTCTTCACGTCTACACCTCGTGCTGAAGCCAACCATGAATCTGATGAAGATATTTCATCTGCTACACTGTTGTTTGAAGACAATGGTGAGAGCGACGATTCAGACTGTAGTGTACAACCAACACAGAGACAACAGGGACGTGTTGTTTCATCAGAGACTCGCCTGAACTACAAATTGAAGCATGAACTTGTAAAACTCCCGAACGTCGCAGGTGTCAAGTGTGTTCAAAGTCGGGTATTAGGAAGGAAACTGGTATAGCATGCAAGACATGCGATGTTCCACTTGTGTCATACCGTGTTACACCAGTTATCACAAGAAAAGGGTGTATTATGTGGACAAGAAGTAACCACCCGCACCAGCTTCACTCCACCTACGAACATCTGTTGAGCAACTTCAGGAATCGGTACCTGAAGGAGGTGGAGTGGAGAGAAAATGCTCAACTTATTTTTCTACAATCGTCTTTCCTTTGGTAAGTACACATAATTGTCCTAGGTTGTTGTAGTATTGTAGTCGATTTTCTTAGGAATATTTTGATACCTAAATGACAACTGTAGCACGAAAACTAAAGTATACACGAAACACCAGAAACTTTTTTTGTGGGTGTTGCGGGTGTGAGTTGGAGTATCCAGAGCGGGTTCCGGTTGTGTGTGTTTGGCCGTCTCTACAGCTGTGAATTCCAAGAATTGTACTTGATAGGCATATGTCTGTGTAGGAATTTTATTCCGAACACTATACAAAAAAAAAACGGTGTGAAACGAGTATAAACTTGAAAAACATGAACAAAGTAAAAACTTTTTACGTTCACGGGTACAAACACGCGTAAGATTTTATTGCCGCAAATTTATTGACGCTCTGTTGACCAATTCTACCCATGTTCTTATAGAACTTTCTATTGCGAACACATTGCTATAAAAATGAAATACGTAGCTCCAGAAATAATGTCAGGACAGTGAAATAAGTATAAACTTTCAAAGCGCTGCATCACAACAGTGTCATCGCTGATGAAATCACGGCTAACGCTCGGCCACTCCCACACGTGCGGGTCACCCCGTATCATAATTATACATTGATAGGCATATGTCTGGGTGGGGAATTTATTGCGAGTTCAGTGATATCAAATCAATGCTGTAGGATCACTGTGGAGCTGGCAAACAAACGAAAATGTATGAACATTTACTTCTGTTTGGGTGTCACGGCGAGGTCATCTTCGGGTTTTTATTCGTGGTGGGATAGCAAATGCTTGGTGACATTTTATGCATATGATCGTAGAGAATTTTATGCCACACAGATACCAAAATGAAATACGTAGCTTGAGAATTGATGTTAGGAGCGTGAAAAGTTTATACATTTTTGTCTTTACACTTGAGCGCCA
>WNGS01160430.1:7716574-7728458 GCA_020271785.1 Procambarus virginalis | reverse complement strand
AGTATGGGACAAAACCTTAAGTAGGTTAAGGGCCTTAGAGCATTCCACACGGAGGTAAGAGACATGGGGGGACCAAGACAAACGAGTGTCAAAGACTAACCACAAAAGCTTAGCGGAATCCCTGTACACAATGGGATGACCATAAAGTGACAAAGAGGGACAAAGAACTACATGCTTCCGAGTAAAAGTCATAGCACAAGTCTTAGACACAGAGAACTTGAAGCCATGATTGGTGGCCCAAGACGACACGACATCAATCACAAGTTGAAGCCGCCGTTGAAGGAGAGGTGAATCATCACCCCGACAGCAAAGGGTAAGATCATCGACACAGAGAGCGGAGAAGACGCCAGAAGGAAGAGAGGAAAGAAGATCGTTGAGGGCAACTAGAAAAAGTAGTGCTCAGAACACTACCCTAGGGTACACCCTCATACTGCCGAAAAGGGGCAGAGAGAGTGGTAAAAAGCCGCACACGAAAGGTATAACGAGAAAGGAAACTCTGGAGGATGAGAGGGAGATTCCCACGAAGGCCAAAAGAATGAAGTCGAGACAGAATATGATACCGCCAGGTAGTGCCTTAAGCCTTTTCCAGGTAAAAAAGGACGGCAACAACAGAGGTCTTCGCAGCAAAAGCAGTACGAATATAGACCTCCAAGATCACCAGGACATCCGTTGTGCTGCAGCACTTGCGAAAACCAAATTGGGAAAGGGGAGAGTGGTGATAGTGTTCTAAGAACCACATCAAACGAACGTTAACCATACGTTCAAAGAGCTTGCAGACAACTCGTGAGGGCAATAGGGCAAAAGTCCTTAGTGGATGTTCCCAGAGACCCTGGTTTGCGAGCAGGGAGAACAACGGCATCGAGCCAGTCCTCAGGGACTGACGACGACTCCCAGATCCGATTATATAGACTCGGTAAATACTGAGACGTGCACGGAGGGAGATGGCGAAGCATCTCACAATGAATACCATCAGAGCCCGCCGCCGTAGAACCGCAGAGGGCCCTTCTCTCTCAGAGAGAGAGAAGGGATCGTTATAGGATAGTCGAAGACGAGTGCAGAAATCTAAAGGACGAGACTCAAGGACAGGTTTACGAAGAAGGAAAGATTGGGGAAGATGAAGACTAGAGCTAACAGAAGAAAAGTGGGAACCCAGTTCGGTAGCGATGTGCAACAGGTCCGCCACAAGAGTACCATGGAGGTGAAGGAGCGGTGAAACATCGGGAACGAACTTACCCGCTATCATGCGGATACGCTTCCAGATCTGCGCAGAGGAGTTTGGACGTGATGGTGGAGACATAAGATACCCAACATTCACGTTTAGCCATATGGATGGCCCTACGGGCCACCGCACTCGCTTTCCGAAAGAAAAGAAAAGAATTGGCCGTTGCCGACGGCGGTGCTTCTTCCAGGCTGCATGCTTACAGCGGACAGCTCGAGCACAGTCTGCATTCCACCAGGGAACACACTTCCGTGAACCCCGAGAGGAAGAGCGAGGAATAGAGCGGAGGGCAGCGTCGAAGACAGTGTCATGAGAAAGGAGGAGAGCGCAAGGGAGAGGTAGAAGGGAGAGGTCAGAGAGAGCAGCACTGAGGGTAAATAGGTTCCAGTCCGCTTTGCAAACTGCCACCTAGGGAAGGAGAGGGAAGGACGAAAAGAGAAAAAGGACACAAGGATGGGGAAATGGTCACTGCCATGGAGGTCATCAAGAACCTGCCACATGAAATCTAAGTAAAGAGAAGAAGACCAAAGAGAAAGAGAAAGACAGGAAAGGGTGCGAATCGGAGAGTCCAAATGAGTGGGCTCACCAGAATTCAGAAGAGACAGGGAAGAAGAGAGGATAAACGGCTCAAGAAGGCGACCTCGGGTATTCGTCAGAACATCACCCCAAAGAGAATGACGACAATTGAAATCACCCAGCAGGAGCACAGGCTCCGGCAAGGAGTCCAGGAGGTGTTTCGGATCAGGAAGAGAAAGCGGGACACTCGGGGGGGGGGGAGATAAATGGAACAAACTGTGTACCATTTCCCCACAAAGATACGAGCAGCAGAACAATGGAGAGGCGAAGGAAAAAGTAAGGAGACAAACGGAACATCAAAGCGAATCAAGAGAGCAGAAGAATTAGGAGCGCCAGCAACAGCTGGGGGGGGGGGGGGGAAGGAATAGCCACGAAAGTGACCAGGATGAGCACCAAGCATAGGCTCCTGAAGACAGACACAAAGGGGCGAAAACCGCGAAGTCAGAAGTTGGAGTTCAAGGAAATTGGCGTAATAACCTCGAACGTTCCATTGAAGAATAGACATCGACGAGAAGAGAAAGGACAACAATAGAGAACAAGGAAGAAACAAAGGCGAAAGAGCAACATAGCACGTTGAAGATGATCAGGGTCGGGATCAGGGTCAGCAAAGTCAGGGTTAGGGGACATGGGTAAACTGAGCAAAGATGGAGGGAAGGAAGCGGGAGAACAGACCAGAGGTGGGCGGGCGGGGTCCAGAGGAGGAGGAGGAAGAGGAGGAGACAACGGCGTGGAGCAGTCAAGGACAGCAGCAGGAAGAGGGAGAGTAGAAAGAGGGGAGTGCACCTCAGCAAGGTCAGCAACCGAGAGGGAAGTGGAGGGCAAAGAAACCTCCATAGCAGGAACAGGGGGTACAACCACTGAAATGGGAGGGGAAGGAGCAATAGAGCCAGTAGTAGGGGCCGAGTAAGAAAGCGAAGCCTTCTTACCCGCCGAGGAGGAGGAAGGAGAGGAGCCAGGCTTACGCTTCTGACTTAAAGAGACCGGCGTCCCAACAACTACGTACCGGGCAACGGATTCTAGCGTCTCAACAGGAGAAGCTGAACGAGAGCACACACGACGGCCGTTAGGAGAGCGATGGACATCAGCCTGCACTGACAGGCGGCGGGGAGAGTCAATAGATGGAGGATCGGAGGGAGACGAGGAAGAAGACACAGGAGACATGACAGACCGGGTAGAAAGAATGGGAACCCCAGACAGAGGACCAGGAGGGGAACCCTTCGGGACAGAACTCAAAGGAACAGTGGAGGGGGCAGTGGGCATATCAGGGTCCAAGGCCGGAAACGGTTGTGAGTCCGAGGAAGGAGGGAAGGATGAGGAGAGGAAGAGCGCAACACACGAGCATAAGAGACGTTAGCATAAGACGGGACCCGGCGAACCTGGCGCCTCGCCTNTACCCCTCTATTGTCAACCCATGTCTGTTTTTTTATTCAACGCTGTTTGTCTACCTATTGTATTTGTGCTGCTTTTTTCAGCCATGTTCCCCCCTTTTTTTATCTTTATTGTACTGTTCTCAATACTTTTAGTCTTTTTGCTCAATTAGTATTAAGTTTAGATATTAATGTTTTTTCTTGCCCGAAACGCATTGCGTAATAGTGGCTTTAGGCATTGTATGTACTAGCTCTATCTATAAATCCACTTATGTAAAATCACTATGTATGTACCTTTCCTGAATAAACATATTTATTTATTTAAAAGTCATGGCACAAGTCTTAATAGTAGAGAACTTGAAGCCATGATCGGTGGCCCAAGACGACACAGCATCAATCACAAGTTGAAGCCGCCGTTGAAGGAGAGGCGAATCATCACCCCGACAGCAAAGGGCAAGATCATCGATATAGAGAGAGAGAGCGGAGAAGACACCCGAAGGAAGAGAGGAAAGAAGACCATTGAACCAGCAACCAGAAAAAGAGTAGTGCTCAGAACACTACCCTGGGGCACACCTTCGTATTGCTGAAAAAGAGGCAGAGAGAGCGGTACCAAGGCGCACCCGAAAGGAACGACGAGAGAGGAAGCTGCGGAGAAAGAGAGGGAGATGACCACGAAGGCCAAAAGAATGAAGCTGGGATAGAATATGATACCGCCAAGTGGTGTCGTAAGCCTTTTCCAGGTCAAAAAGGACGGCAACAACGGAGGTCCTCGCAGCAAAAGCAGTACGAATATAGACCTCCAAGTTCCCCAGGACATCTGTCATGCTGTGGCACTTACAGAAACCAAATTGAGAAGGGGAGAGGAGATGGTGGTGTTCCAGGAACCACATCAGACGAACGTTAACCATACGTTCAAAAGAGTTTGCAAACAACTTGTGAGGGCAATAAGGCGAAAATCCTTAGGGAATGTTCCCAGAGGCCCTGGTTTGCAAACAGGGAGGACAACGGCATCGAGCCAGTCCTCAGGGACTGACGACTCCCCCAGATCCGATTATACAGACTCGGTAAATACCGAGACGTGCACGGAGGGAGATGGCGAAGCATCTCATAATGAATACCATCGGAGCCCGCCACCGTAGAACTGCAGAGGACCAGGGCAGAACGAAGTTCAGAGAGAGAGAGAAGGGATTGTTATAGGGAAGTCGAAGACGAGTGCAGAAATCTAAAAGATGAGACTCGAGGACAGGTTTATGAAGAAGGAAAGATTGGGGAAGATGAAGACCAGAGCTAACATAAGAAAAGTGGGAACCCAGTTCGGTAGCGACCTGCAACGGGTCCGCCACAAGAGTACCATGGAGGTGAAGGACCGGTAAAACATCGGGAACGAACTTACCCGCTATCTTGCAGATATGCTTCCATATCTGTGGCAGGGGAGTTTCGGACGTAATGGTGGAGACAAAAGATGCCCAACATTCACGTTTAGCCGTACGGTTGGCCCTACAGGCCACTGCACTCGCCTTCCGAAAGAAAAGAAAAGAATCGGCCGTCTGCCGACGGCGGTGTGTCTTCCAGGCTGCACGTTTACAGCGGACAGCCCGAGCACAGTCTGCATTCCACCAGGGAACGCACTTCCGTGGGCCCCAAGTGGAAGAGCGAGGAATAGAGCGGAGGGCAGCGTCAAAGACAGTGTCATAAAAAAGGAGGAGAGAGCGAAGGAGGGGTAGAAGGGAGAGGTCAGAGAGAGCAGCGCTGAGAGTAAAGAGGTCCCAGTCCGCTTTCGCAAACTGCCACCTAGAGGAGAGGGGGGGGGGGACGAAAAGAGAAAAAGGTAACAAGGATGGGGAAATGGTCACTGCCATGGAGGTCATCAAGAACCTGCCACGTGAAATCTAAGAAAAGAGAAGAAGAGCAAAGAGAAAGATCAAGACAGGGAAGTGTGCGAGTCCGAGAGTCCAAATGAGTGGGCTCGCCAGAATTCAGAAGAGACAGGAAGAAGAGAGCATAAACGGCACAAGAAGGCCACCCCGGGGTGTTCGTCAGAACATCACCCCAAAGGGAATGACGACAATTGAAATCTCCCAGCAGGAGCACAGGCTCCAGCAAGGAGTCCAGGAGGTGTTTCAGATCAGGAAGAGAAAGCGGGACACTCGGGGGGGGGGGGGGGGAGATAAATGGAACAAACTGTGTACCATTTCCCCACAAAGATACGAGCAGCAGAACAATGGAGAGGCGAAGGAAAAAGTAAGGGGACAAAGGGAACATCAGAGCGAATCAAGAGAGCAGAAGTATTAGGAGCCCCAGCAACAGCTGGGGGGGGGGGGGAGAGAAAAGAAAGGAATAGCCACGAAAGCGACCAAGACGAGCACCAAGCATCGGCTCCTGGAGACAAACACAAAGGGGCAAAAACCGCAAAATCAGAAGTTGGAGTTTCAGGAAATTGGCGTAATAACCTCGAACATGCCATGGAAGAATAGACATCGACGAGAAGAGAAAGGACAACAACAGAAAACAAGGAAGAAACAAAGGCGAAAGAGCAACACAGCACGTTAAAGAAGATCAGGGTTGGGATCAGGGTCAGCAAAGTCAGGGTTAGGGGCATGGGTAAACTGAGCAAAGACGGAAGGAAGGAAGCGGGAGAACAGACCAGAGGTGGGCGGGCGGGTCCGAGAAGGAAGAGGAGGAGACAACAGAGAGGAGCAGTCAAGGACAGCAGCAGGAAGAGGGGAGTAGAAAGAGGGGAGCGCACCTCAGCAAGGGCAGCAACCGAGAGGGAAGCAGGGGCCAAAGAAACCTCCATAGCAGGAACAGGGGGCAACCACCGAAACGGGAGGGGAAGGAGCAAAGAGCAGTAGTAGGGGCCGAGGAAGAGCAAAGCCTTCTTACCCGCCGGGGAGGAGGAAGGAGAGGAGCCAGGCTTACGCTTCTGACTTAAAGAGACCGGTGTCCCAGCAACTACGTACCGGGCAACGGATTCCAGCGTCTCAACAGGAGAAGCTGAACGAGAGCCGAGACACACGACGGCCGTTAGGAGAGCGATGGACATCAGCCTGCACCGACAGGTGGCGGGGAGAGTCAATAGATGGAGGAAGAATGATGAAGGAGGATCGGAGGGAGACGAGGAAGAAGACACAGGAGACATGACAGACCGGGTAGAAAGAAGGGAACCCCAGACAGAGGACCAGGAGGGGGACCCTTCGGGACAGACTCAAAGGAACAGAGTAGGGGGCGGTGGGTGTATCAGGGTCCAAGGCCCGGAAACGGTTGCGAGTCTGAGGAAGGTGGGAAGGACGAGGAGAGGAAGAGCATAACACGCGAGCATAAGAGACGTTAGCATAAGGCGGGAGCCGGCGAACCTGGTGCCTCGCCTCAGGAAAAATAAACGCTCCCGGTGCTTCAAGTTGAGGACGGCTGCCTCAAGCTTGTAATGGACACACACACGGGAGAAGGTAGGATGGGCCTCACCGCAGTTGAGGCAGCAAGCCTGGGAAGAAGTGCACTCCGACTTAGAGTGACCTTCGCCCCCACACAAAGGACAGAGAGAGAGACAGTCCCAGAGCAGCAGAGGGCACCATGCCCAAACCTCCAGCACTTGTTACAGAGCCGAGGAGAAGGAATGTACTCCTGGACAGAGCACCTGGCACCAGCAAGAATGACAGAGGGTGGAAGGGTCCTACCATCAAAGGTAATCTTCACAACCCGAAGGGGTTGACGGCGACGACCACGAGGGGAACGAGTAAACGTGTCAACCCGGAGGACAGAATGGCCCTGGGCATCGAGGATATGCCGAATATCATCGTGGCAGTCCTGCAGATTCCGAACACCGGTCACAACATGGGGCGGGAGCAGAATAGTGCCAACACTGGCATTCAACTGAGCGTTCTTTGAGACCCGAACAGGGGTCTCGCCAAGGCAGGATAAGGCAGCCAAGCGGGAAGCTGCATCCTGAGAAGGAGCAGCAACGACACGTGTACAGAGACGAGTGGGGTTGAAGGTAACAGAGGCATCCACGGAATCAACAAGATGTCGATGGAGGGAGAAATCGTCAGGAGGCGCAGAATCAAGAGGAAGGAGATCAAAGTATTTGGCCCATGAAGCGGGACCAAACAAGGCCTGATAGGCATCAGAACGGGAAGGAATCGAGCGAGTGCGGCCTTGTCGAGGACGGCGTTGAGAACCCCTAGAGAGAGAGGGGTTAAAAGGCGCAGTAGTTACAACTAGAGATAGAGCCGTGCCAGGGGACGAGGTAGGTACCACTGGGGGCTTGGGGCTTGACCCAACCACAGAGGAGGGAGGGGAGCCGAGGGGAGTAGTCAGAGAGGCCAAAGGAAGAGCAAGGTCGGGGCTCAATGCAGCGCAGGCTACATAGCCCAGTCTTCCAACACGGACCGACTCGGGGGCTTGGTCGCCCACCCCACAAGCCTGAAAAGATAAAGGAGGAACAGAACACAACATAGGTACGAACCATAAACATTCATTCACGAATGTGCCCCCCCACCCACCATGGAGCCACAATTAGAGGCAGGACACCCAACAAGAAGCTATCACCGATCATGCCGGGGCCCCTAGGGGTGCGTCGTGAGTATATGCCCCACAAACGCCACCTTAAGAACCGTCAGTCCGTTTAGATCGGGTTCAGTGACGAAAGGGGGATTGACAATAAAAGGTTCCCCACGCTCTCGACGTTGGGTACTACAGTTCTACAAGTGCAAGAGTAAGCCTCCTCAAGCACCCGGGCGTCAAAATAGAAGGAGTCCAAAGGAATAACCAAAACACGCAAAAGGTCGGCAGGAAACGACAAGCAGATAGAAGAGGGGGAGAAAGACGAAACAGAAGGAAAAGGAAAAGTTGTTCAGCAAAATTTGAGAGGACAGCAGCAGGAGCACAAGGCTACAAAAGGACAGAGGACTGTCCCAAGGAGCATCATACTCCGGCAGCCGTCCACTAAGCCCACCTCACGGCATCAACGAGCTGAACAAGGAGGGGGAAAATCATCTCAAGATAACCTTCAAAACAAAAACTTGGTAATTACTACCAACAGTTGGTAACAGAGGCAGATGAGGAGTCACAATAACGTGTCTGAAAAATGTTGACCAAACCACGCACTGGAAAGTGAAGAGACGACGACGTTTCGGTCCGTCCTGGACCTGGCCACATTCGACTTGATAACGGTCCAGGACGGACCGAGACGTCATCAACTATTCACTTTCTAGTGTGTGGTTTGGTCAACGTTGGTAACAATCAAATATGATTTCCAATAACACAGGAGAAATAAAATGCCATTTTATAAATTTACTACTGTGGTTCTCATATGTACAAAAATATGAAGATAAAACTTTGCATAAAAAGCAATTTGATTTTGTATTGATTCAACTGTAATTGCCTCCTCTTCAAAGATTCTTCAATTCAAGCATACAGTTTTTGTGTAAGTAAATTGGTTTGTGACTAAAATAATTACAAGTTTAAATGATTTCATGTTAACATCCAGAGAAATGTCATTCTTATTACAATACTCACATGCAACAACATTTGTATAATTTACACTACATAATAATACCTTAATTACCTTCAAGATGACACCAGGGGAATATTACAATACAAAATTAAACATTGATGTACAAATTGCCATCCAGTGAGCAAAGCAGATATGCATCAGTTTGTGTGGCGTCTGCGTGTTATCCCCACACGGAGACTTTGAACATTAGCTGTCGCATACAGTGTGGTAATACAGAAAGACCAGTTCATGACTCACAATATTACATAACACAGCTGTACCATGGCAGGAAGCCACATTTTGGCACTTTTGTTTCATTGGGCAATTATTCCTGCATGGGCTTTCCTCTAACAAAATATTTGCCTTAAAAAAAGATTCATACTCTCATGCCCAGGTAACTAACCAGGGAATAAAAAACTGCTCTGCACAGAATTTAAGAGTTTGGTAGAACTATTATGAATATAAATACGTACAGTAGTAATAATTTAACTCATTATTCATACAAAATCATAAACTTGTGTTTAAGTATATATAAATCAAATATTTCTCAACATTCTAAGAAGAGACAATAGCATTAATTGAAAACAAGATGCAGTACAAGAACTAGAGAAAAATATTGAAAAAGTATGATGGGGTCCAAAGAGCATCACTGGACTCTCGCAGCACACGCACTGGTGACCATTAGTGTAGTGCATGTGTTTCACCATTTTAGGGATGGATTTGATCCCATTATATATACAGGTACTGTATTTTCAATATTTTCTCATAGATACATCATGTTTTCGTGATTTCATTGTGCAGAACTGAAGACGTTCATGTCCCGTTGCTGCGACAATCTCGAAATACTCATGAAAACTATTTTTATTAACACTGAAAAACCAAGAGATATATTTTTCTCCTGCTGATACATCAAAACAAAAAAACATACTTCATCATTTAAAATTTATAATGCACTGCTTATAATGATTAGCTACATAGCATGGCTTTATATAATGAGAATATGAGTTAAGCAAAAAAAGTTAACTGTAGCAATTAAATTTGTACACCATTAAAATAAGATAATCATGCAAGGTCTTAGTCTTGGCTAAATTATGTTGCCCCTCCTATGGTTGGTCACAGCAACAATACATTGCCGTGCTATGGTGGGTCATAGCAACACTACATTGCCCTGCTATGGTTGGTCACTGCCACATTACATCAGCCTACAGCAATAATTGAAGACCAACTCAATCAAAAGGTAAGGTAATTCCTTACCTTACCTTAGAAATACCTTACGGTATTTCCTTACCATAAAGGAAATGCTATGTTATTGATATTGTTGGCATCATTAATACATGGTATTTGTATCTCTTGAACATTACTTAGCATTATTACCTGATTTACCTTTACACTTCCAAGAGCCTTGTGTACCTATTATGTACACTTCCAAGAGACGGTTTAAGTATTTAGTAAACACTGTAATATATGACCCAACCCACATGTATGGAAGTAAAGTTTCAGCATTTTGGTCCATGTTGGACCCTTCTGAAGTCAACACGACTTGAGAAGTATCCAGGATGGGCTCAAACCTTATCATTGTCTTTGCATGTGGGGGTTTGATTATTCATTTTCAGCCATGTTACTGTGATTCATTTTCTGCATTACAATGTATATATTACACAATGTTTAGCTATACATAATATGGTAGTGTATATAGAAAATGATGTACATATTGTAAATATTTTCATATTACTTGATGAAAAATACATCAACAAAGTAAAGTTCTAGGTTATTTACTAGAACTAAAGTAAGCAGTTATATTAATGTGTATCACGAGACCTCTGTGGTAAAAATGCACATGTTTAATGTGTTTGTCTCCTGTCATTATGTTACTGTATATTAATATGTATCAAGAGACCTCAATGATGAAAAATGCATGCATGTAATGATGTGTTTCCTTTTACCACATTATGTTAATGTTTACAGTATTACGAGACATCAGTGCTGAAAATGTACGCGTGTAACGTGCAAGTTTTCTTTAATCACGTTATGTCAATTGTATTGTTTATATTAAAAATTCCCATATAATTCATCAAATGTAATATTACTAATAAATTTCAAAGGGTGCATTAGTGGCAAATTTAAGCTGAAGGTGCCAGTTCCACATGCTGCAACACAGTTCAGGCATGTACTGTACAGTATTTGTGTTGGAGAAGCTAGGTTGAACATTCATTTCAAGACACCACTTCTACAGATCAGAATTTTATATAAATCAGGCACAAATGAGTCTAATACTGCAAGTATGGTACTGTGTCACAAATATTATTAAATATTTGAATTATTTTTATATTCATGAAGAGTACAAGATTCTTGAAGGGATGTACCGGTAGCCGATATAACATTGAATTTTCTACTTCCTTAATGATTTATATATAAAATACATACTGAGATTTGAATCATTAATATCACATTTTGTAATATGGCACATTCTGGTCAATGATGATGTAGTGTAATGGCTTCTCGGAGAAAGACGTAGAGAGAGCAAAAAACACACCTACAAATCAACTACAAAGTTAGTTGTGTTGGTAAATAATAATAATAATGTTCATTATCAGTTGAAAACCAAACTTAGGTTGAAGTAGATGGCTCGGCCCTGCTCACGAGTATTATTGACCTACTAACTTCTTAGCTTGACGTAGATGGCTCAGCCCTGCTTGCGAGTATTTATTGAATTGACCTACTGACTTACATCGTACTACCAGGGGGAAAACAAATATGTACATGGAGAAAATATTGAGGTCATATAATGAGATTAAACCTATCTCAAGACTCCCTAGGGATGTGGGTTTGATTCCATTGTATGGCCCTAATATTTTCTCATAGATACGTCATATTTTCGTGATTTCATTGTGCAACTATGTACATTCACACTAAGTTTAATTTCTGCTTAATTTAAAACTCTGAGACCTACATTTTCTACCAGTCCTGCCCATTTCATCATGTACTATTTTTCATTTGCTGAGAGTTCTGAACTGATAGTTTGGAAATCACACAGAATTTGAAAGTCTTCCTCCTACTTCAGCAGTCATCCAGTGGTGGAGAGCGAGTCACTGTCATAAATTCCCTGAACAGATAAAGACTATGTACAAGCTTTAGTATACACATTTTATAACTGCAGTATTTAAAATATGCAGTAACTATGCAAGTTTGAAATGCCGAGTTATTAATCCATTAGTGATGCTTATGTGTTCG
>WNGS01160430.1:7680145-7693630 GCA_020271785.1 Procambarus virginalis | reverse complement strand
TATTTTTAAGATTATTTTTACTTTACGATTATTATTTTGTCTATTTTTTGCTATATATTATCTTGTCAGTCTACTGATTTTTCTCTCTTAACTAACTACTGTATCCTTCCTGGCTATCTACGGGGATCTTTACTTCTAATTTTTTCATTTTTTGTGTACCTACGTTTATGTGTGTGTTTTGCTATAATACTTTCTATTTACAGCAGATTTTAGTATTTAACTGTTCCTGTAATTGCTTATCTTATTGTATCGTGACATTATTGTATCTATATGCTTACTGATATTGATCCTGATCGAAATCTTCTGTCCCATATCCACACAAATCAGCACATTGATCATCATTATTGCAGGTATTACACAGCAAATCTTGCAAAAAACAAACTCCTAAATAGCACCTGCTTATCAGTTTACAACCAAAATGTTAGGTCACTTGGTAAACATTTTGATGATATAAATGCACTACTTACAGCACTAGGTACTAAATTATCATTCATCATTTTAACGGAAACTTGGCTAAGTAATGACTATACCCAACTCTACAATTAGCTGGTTATAAAGCCATTCATAACTGCAGGCCTAATAAAAAAGGAGGTGGCACAGCAATATATTACAAAGATACCTTCATCTGCAATAGTGTCATTAGTGATAGAGACTATTGTGAATATACCTTTGCCAAGTTCTCCAGTAAATCCCTTAAATCCTCCTGACTATCGGTGCCATCTATAGATTTCCTAATACCAACATAGCTTCATTCTCAGACAACGTAAGGAATCTTATCATAAATAACAATCTCAACAAAAATCACATCATTCTGGGAGGTGATTTCAATATTGACCTGGGTCTTCAAAACAACCCTCAAGTTGACTATTTCCGTAACAGCATGCACTCCTGTATGCTAATCCCCACAATCACCAAGCCCACCCGAGTCACTCAAACATCTGCCACTACCCTGGATCACTTATGGACTAATATAACAGCTCCCCTTACATCTGGGGTAATTTATGACAGAACAACTGACCACTATCCTACCTTCCTCATAGCAAACATGGACACAACACCACCAGAAAGCAAGAAACTCTCATTCAGCCAACACAGTGAATCAGCTTTAGGCAATCTCTCTAATGCACTTCACAATATTAACTGGGAATCTGAATTTAATAATACACAGGATATAAACTCATTAACTAACCTCTTTCTCTCCAAAACTCTAAGCCTCTACAACACTCACTGTCCCCTCCTTACCAAACAAGTAACTGATAAAAGAAAAAATAACCCGTGGCTCACAAGTGGCATAATTAAATCAACAAAAAACATGAATATGAAAAGAAATTTAGGATTGGCCTAGTTACAAAGGAAGTAGTTAAGAGGTACTCATCAGTGCTTACCAGTATCATAAGAAAAGCTAAACTTTCATATTATGAGACTAGATTCAAAGAAGCAAAAGGCAACATGAAAAGCACATGGAATACCATCTCTAATATCCTAGGAACTAAACAACACTCCCACAACCAGATAACACTCTCTAAGGATGGCCTTACACCGTCATCTGATTTAGAAATGGCGAATGAATTTAATAGCTTCTTTTCATCGGTTGGTGCTAACCTTGCCAGTAAAATCCCACAGACTCAGACACATATCAACACATATCTCTCAGGCAGCTATCCAAACTCTCTTCTCCTTTCACCAGTCAGCCCGACAGATGTTGTGTCCATCATACACTCACTAAAAACCAAAGCTGGGAACATCAGTGAAATCCCATCCATTGTATACAAGAGCGCCTCCCATGCCCTTGCGCCACCTATAGCTCTGCTGTTCAACAAATCCCTTGAGTGTCATACCTTCCCTGATATCCTTAAAAAAGCAAGAGTAACGCCAGTTCATAAAGGAGGTAATCCGGCAGACAAACAATTATAGACCAATATCAAACCTACCCATACTATCAAAAATATTTGAAAAAATTATCTACAAACAGCTCTACTCCTATCTCGTAAAATTCGACATTCTTAGCCCCTGTCAGTTTGGCTTCCGCTCCCAAAAGAGTACCAACGATGCAATTATTAGTCTCCTTGATATAATTTACTCAGCCCTTGACAAAAATGAGTTTCCGATTGGACTCTTCATTGACCTGAGAAAGGCCTTTGATACTGTTAATCACAATTACCTCTTATGTAAACTCCATCATTATGGAATCCGAGGCCATGCACTGGACTATATCCAATCCTATCTTAGTGATAGACACCAATGTGTAGCCATCAATAATATAACCTCTCCCACTCTACCAATAACCGTTGGAGTGCCACAGGGCAGCATCTTGGGACCTCTCCTATTTCTTATATACATCAATGATCTGCCTAATGTCTCTAACATTCTGAAACCTATTTTGTTTGCTGATGATACTACCCTCATCTACTCTAACCCCAACCCACATACACTAAATAATGTTGTTAATAATGAACTAAAAAAAAGTCCACTTATGGATGTCAACCAACAAACTAACACTTAACATAGAAAAGAACTACATCTTATTTGGAAGCAAATCTACAAATGCAATTCAGCTTCAGATAGACAATGTAAACATTAGCAATAAAAATGATGGAAAGTTTCTTGGCCTATTCCTAGACAAGAGACTCAACTTCAGTACCCACATACAACACATAACTAAGAAAGTCTCTAAAACAGTTGGTATACTCTCCAAAATCAGATATTATGTACCTAACTCTGCTCTCATCTCTCTATATTATGCACTAATCTATCCCTATCTAACTATGGTATCTGTGCATGGGGTTCAACCACTGCAAACCACCTCAAGTCCATCATCACCCAGCAAAAATCTGCTATCAGAATAATAAATTCTGCTTTCAGACAACACTCAGCCCCCTTGTTTAACTCCCTAAACATGCTAAACATAATCTCACTCCACAAATTCTCTTGTGTCAACTACATTTACAAAACCCTGTTCTTAAATGCAAATCCTGCTCTGAAACTCTCCCTGGACAGATGTAATAGGACCCATTATCACCACACCAGAAATAAATATCTCTTTGATATCCCCAGAGTCAAACAATCTGTGTAAACACTATGCAAATAAAAGGACCCAGTCTATGGAACTCACTCCCTAATGAATTGAAAAGCTGTCCAACTTTTGCGTCATTCAAAAACAATACTAAAAAGTACCTAATTTCATCTTCATAGTTTTTTACCTTTTGCTTTAAAATTGCACTGTATCTATTGCTACCCAATCTCCCAATCTTTATGTACCCAATCCGAACATCTTTACCATTGTGATCATTGCTGTCGTCTTATGTGCTTTCAATTTGCTGTATGGTGCCTATTAATCTTTTCTAAATTACCAATCAAGCTGTCAATGTAATCAATCAGAGCTTTAATATACCAATGTGCTTTACTATACTTACTAATCTCTCTCATCTCATTTTTTTTCTTGCAATGTATTTGTTATCATTTTATTAATTGTGCTAGAATTTACCTACTTAAAATTATCTGTTAGATTAAGGACCTGCCCGAAACGCTGCGCGTATTAGTGGCTTTACAAGATTGTAAATACTATGCTATGTATTCTCACAAACCCAATGTACCTTCTTGTATATAAATAAATAAATAAATAAAAATAAATAAATACATACATAAAACGCTGAACTGTAATGCCAATCCTGACCTCAAAAGCTTCATTGAAGGTTGTAACAGAACCCATGAGCACCACACCAGAAATAAATACAGTTTTGATATTCCAAGAGTACGACTTAATCAAACTAGAAATGCTCTACAAATCAAGGGACCCAGAATGTGGAATGACCTTCCCAACCATGTTAAAGACTGTACCTCTCTTAACCAGTTTAACATAAAAACGAAGCACTACCTAATAAATTCCCTGTAACCTACCTTACCCCTATATTGTCAACACTTTTTTTTTTAAACAACGCTGTTTGTCGACCTAATTATATTTGTGCTGCTTTTTCAGCCATGTTCCCCCCTTTTTTATTTTTATTTGTTCTCAACACATTTTATACTTTAATCTCAATTAGTATTAAGTTTTAGTCATTATTATTTTTTCCTGCCCGAAACGCTTTGCGTAATAGTGGCTTTAGGCATTGTATGTACTAGCTCTATCTATAAATCTATAAATTTTTGTATAACCTCTTGTATGTATGTTCTTTACCTGAATAGATATTTTATTTTTTATTTTATAAATAATCGCCAACAAAAGTTAAACACCTAACCTAACCCATGCCTATATATGCACAATGTTAATATTTAATAATATTAATTTATATTTGAGAAAATTTCCGTTTTGAATAAACAGCATGTAAAAGTTTATGACTGCGTCTGTGGGGTCGACCGCTGGATGTAATGGACTTGAGTGGAGGACGGGTTGCAAGGGGGTGTCCCACGGGTGTGTTAGTGTGGGCAGCCACCAGAGTGCGCGGATGGCAGGGCACTGTAGGAGAAGCCGGCTGCCTTCTTGTTGTTTAAGATTCAGCTACTAGGAACTAAAAGTTCCAAGTAGCACGGGCTATGGTGAGCCCGTAGTGGACTTACCTGGCACAGGAGCGGGGCTGTAACTCGTTACCCTGCTGCCCTCCCCCCCCCCTCTAACACACAAGGATGGATCAGAGGGGGGGGAGGGGGAGCACACAGGGCACCATGAAGCCTCCAAGGGAGGGACGGAGGCAGGGGTATATAAGGGTGATGCTGCTCTTGTTCAGCACGACAGCTCTCAGCCAGCCGGCACCAGGCTGCTCCCTTCTTAGCAACATTCTGCAAGTCTTACATTGTTCAACATGGTAAGTCCAGGGTAGTAACCTAGTTGTATTTACCTAGAAAGAGCAGAGCTCAACCCCCACAAGCACAACTAGGTGAATACCTTGTTGTGCTTGCGGGGGTTGAGCTCTGCTCTTTCAGCCCGCCTCTCAACTGTCAATCAACTGATTTTTTCCACACACACCCAGGAACCAGCCCGTAACAGCTGTCTGACTCCCAGGTACCTATTTACTAGTAGGTAACAAGGTCATCAGGGGTGAAACTCTTCCCACATTTGTTTCCGCCTCCACCGGGCATCGAACCCAGAACCCCAGGACTACGAATCCGAAGCGCTGTCCACTCAGCTGTCAGGCCCCACCTAAATACTGAGCGTACCGACTGTTCTGAGATGCATGTACTCGGTACATGGATGAAGAACCTTTGACAAGCCATCGGCTTCCTGTCCCTGATGAATCCACTAACGACGGGGGCCCTTGGAGCTTTAAGTCCCCGGCCAGGCCACTAGGGCACTAAGATATACCCGAGATGTCCCTTAGGTACCTGGGTTTGGTATATTTATATAATTTATATAAGTGTATTTGTTATAAATATACCCTTGGGTATATTTTTAAAAATATGTTCACAGATGATTATAGAAATCATTTATCTCTAATATAAAGCCCTAATCATTGTTCAACTCTAATAATGCAAGTTTTATATGTATTCCTTTTAAATTATTAAACAAATGTTTATACATGAATATTGGCGGCTCCTTGCGTCATAAACCCGTCCCGCGGTGTTGAATGTCTGGTAACTCCTGCGGCGACACGTGTACAAGTCTTACACAACAATCCACATATATAGTACAGTCATATATAATAATAATGTATTGTGTCGGGGAACAGGAAGCATGATCCTCCCCCTCCCCCCCCCACAACAACAAATTGACTAACTCCTGGGTACATATTTACTAGCTAGTTTTTTTTGCAGGGATATTCCTGCGCGGGTCCTAATTAAGCCTCTGGCTGGCCCCACTAAATGTTGTTTTTCTGTTTTACTTGGGCGGAGTATGAGTATTTATGACTCGTATGGTCGCTTCAGTAAGATTTTGTTCCATGTGTTTAACAACTTCTTCTGTTCTGTTGAATCTAAGTTGAAATCTTAATGGGTTTGTAACTGTGCACTGTGTTAGATAATGTTCCAGTGGTCTGTTGTGGCGGTAACTGTGCACTGTGTTAGATAATGTGCCAGTGGTCTGTTGTGGCGGTAACTCTGCACTGTGTTAGATAATGTTCCAATGGTCTGTCGGGCATTTCTCCACAGTGCTGACATTTCCTCTCATCTTCCGGAACCTGTAAGCCTATTTCCCATGCACATGGGTATCCAAGCCTGATGCGATGTAAGTGTACTTCTGTTGCTCTACTGCTCCCTTTCATCAAACTAAGTGGTTCGTAGTTGGTGGAATTCTTGTACCAACCCGCAGATCCTGATGTTGCAACTGCTGTGTTGTGGTTACTGTACATCTTTTGTATTGCTCTGTTTCTAATTACTTTCTTAATCTGTGACAGACTCTGTGGTATGTAAATGTCTACATTTCTTCTTTTTAGTTGCAAGTTTTGCAGCTTCGTCTACAATGTCCTTTCCTATTGTAAACTGCTGCTCACTTACCGTTTGTAAGTGAGCAGCAGCTTGCTTGGCGGAAAGAGGGGCCACGCAGTCTGCACGCCGAGCTTTATAACCTCGGTCCGTTGCGCGCGCAGCTTGGGGTGGTTAAAGTCAACTTCCAGACATACGTTTTCTCTTCCCTCAGAAAACCCACCGTTTTTGGGAAAAACAGTGTTCTTTTCCCACATGACTTGGCACCCAGTTGATAAGTACCTGTAACGTACGTGAAGCTGTAGCGTCATGGGTCGACTAGAACTGCCCAAGCCGAGTACTACATTCTTGACTGGAGACTGTACTGTCTTGCTGTTCTCCCATCGCTGGGTTATATGGTGATTACACCTCAGCTCCCTCCAACAAGGTGAGGAGAGTATTGGGGAAAGGATTGTAGCTTCTGTAATTAGTTATGCTTTGAAGATAATGAGATAATGGAGCGAGTATAAGATTAACTCGCTACATACCCGACGGCCTTGACGTTTGAGTGTTTGCATTAATGATATGACATTTGTGATCAGATGGATGTTATCACACGTGTTCTTGTTGCAAGGTTTCAATGACAAGTTGTCGAATCTGTATGTACGATAACATGTTGTCGGTGTTCAGCAAGAGCATGTTCCTCGAATGACTAGCTGTTTGTAAAGTCGAACACCCATTTGAGTCTCCAGCTATTTACAGAGTTTCCTGCTTTAACTGTAGCTCCGGTTTCTTGTCCCTGCTGGTCTACTGATCCATCTGTGAAGTATGGGAAGCTGTCAGATGTCAAGTTTGCTTCTACATGCATCTGTGCAATATTACATAGACGAAGATTAGTCTGGTTCTTTTTCCTTCAAGAACCATAATCTTAAAGTCTGCTGGCGGAGATTCCCAAGGGGCTTGCATAACAAAGTCTGCATATGTATTTCATCAACTCTCCTCTCGGTGACTATGTGTTATATCTAATATATTAATGGTGTTTAGTGCACAATGGGTCCACCTGTTGCTGTTGGAGGCTCTTCTGTCCCGAGTTAGTGCTCCAGTGATTATATCTTTAAGTGAACTGATTCTAGGTCTAATCAATATCTTGGTCAGCATGCACGCAGCAATCCCTTTTACTCTTATTTCAATCGACGTTATCTTGGTTTCAATTATTATGTTCAATATTTAGTCCATCCGAGAGCTCCTGTTATGACTCGCATCGCATCATTTGGAATAACCTCAACGTTTGCCCACTGACCAGGAGAAAGAGTGAGTAAGGCAGGCGCTGCATAATCAACTAGGGAACTAACAGCGTGTATGTAAAACATTCTTAACACTTTGTGTCCCGCTCCTAGACGGGGCCCTGTGATTGCTCTCATTATATTCAGTTGTGATTTTGCTTTCTCTTTCAAATATTGAATTTGCTTGTTGAATGTCATTTTAGACCTTGCGGGTGAGTGGGACAGCATTCGGGATTCGTAGTCCTGAGGTTCCGGGTTCGATCCCGGTTAAGGAAACAAATGGGCAGAGTTTCTTTCACCCTGATGCTCCTGGTCAACTAGCAGTAAATAGATACCTGGGAGTTACAGCTGCTACGGGCTGTTCCTGGAGGGGGGGGGGGGTGTAACAAAAAGGAGGCTGGTCGAGGACCGGGCCGCTAAGCCCTGAAATCATCTCAAGATAACCTCAAGATAGGTGAATAGACGCATTAGGTGAAAAGAAATGTGTTCAAACATTTTTGTCCCGCCCAAGATTCGAACCCAGAATTCTTGATAGTGCGTCGAGAACGAACCCGACTGTGCTACAGGGACCCCTAAAGTCTTATAAGATTTTACCGAACTACAGCCTTATACGAGGCTAAAGTTTTGAATATGTAAATCTTTACAAAGTGTCGATTGTGTTTACAGATGTTCGTGGTGGTGTTGGTGGCGACGGCTGGCGCCGGCGGGACGGGCGCCGCGCCGCTGCCGGAGTTCTCACATATACTCAACGGCACGTGTCTCAACCCTCGCACCCAGCCTTCACTCAACTATCATAAGGTACCTATATATTAAAACAAGCTACATTTTTTTTTTTTTTTTTTTTTTTTGAGATATATACAAGAGTTGTTACATTCTTGTACAGCCACTAGTACGCGTAGCGTTTCGGGCAGGTCCCTGGAATACAATCCCCGCCGCGAAGAATCGTTTTTTTCATCCAAGTACACATTTACTGTGCGTTAAACAGAGGCTACAGTTAAGGAATTGCGCCCAGTAAATCCTCCCCGGCCAGGATACGAACCCATGACATAGCGCTCGCGGAACGCCAGGCGAGTGTCTTACCACTACACCACGGAGACATCAACAACGTACACAATTGTACATCAACAACAATTTAAGTGATGTGTATTGTGTCGGCAATATATATTGGAAGCAAACATCTCTCAGCGTTTTGTGAAAGTTGAATATGACAACAATGATATCAGCGGTGGGGAACCTTTGACAAGCCGCCGGCTTCGTGTCCTCGTCGAGGTCACTAGGGTTAGTAGTCCTCAGGTAAATCAGGTATATTTGAATGTTTGGGCGCATAGGAGCCGTGTCGTATGGGTAATGGCCTCCTGCAGCTCCACCTCATTAGGCAAGGTATTTATGGTGCGCAAGTCTAGATATGACGCACGGGAGACATCTCCTGTCCACGAGGCTAACCATAGCCGTGCTTCTTGCCCAGCTCCTGTGCCAGGTAAGTTACGGGCTCACCATAGCCCGTGCTACTTGGAACTTGTTCAGAGTAGCTGAATCTATAACAATAACAATTGATATGACAAAGATCTATAGTCATCATTAGTACAGATCTAAAGTAAACAAATCAGTGTTTAAATGTACGAAATAAGACAAATAGGACACCGATTTATTTCTAGAAGTGTTTGCGTTACAATACTTTAATGTTGTTGTTCTAGTGTATCTTGCTCTGGTTAGGCCCCATCTAGATTATGCAGCTCAGTTTGGTCGTCATACTTTACAATGAACATAAACTTACTCATAAGGAAGTTAATAATTTAATCCCAGGAATTACAAACCTCCTTTACGAAGAGATTTAAAAATCTCAACATTACTTAGAAAGATGAAGAGTAATGGATGACATGACTGAAGTATAAGTGGATGAAAGTGTTTAAGATTTAAGAGGATATAAGCAAGCTTTTAAATATATCAACACAAAACGATGGATATATATTGGATAAGTTTAAATTTAGGAAAGACCTGGGTAAATACTGGTTCGGTAAGAGGAGTGTTGATTTATTTAACCGTGGGAGCTTGTTTCAAGCGTAGGTTAGACACATACACGAATGTGTTAGTAGAATATCAATAGGAACTACCATTTATGGGCCTGTGTGTGTTTCTATATTCTTATGATTGGTGGTATAATATTGGACATTCCCTCAGTTTTCAGGACGGTGGGTGGAGGCGGCGTCCAAGCCAAACCTGTTCCGTACGGGCCGTCAGTGTGCCACTGTCCACTTCACTGTCACAGATGGTAAGTAGGTGTCGCCTGGCCCTGTCTGGGGCAGACACGCTTCATGGCTGGAACTTGGCCAGAAATATTTCCTGTTATTTACTTTTTCCATGGTCCTGTAGCGCAGTAGGCTACGTCCTTGGTTCATAATCTAGGATCCCGGGTTCAAATCCCGGGCAGGACAGAGTATTGTGCCCTTTCCTTTCACTATATTATATAATATTAATACTATATTAGGCCTAAGATGTCTTAGAGAGCTTACGTTCATTAGTTACATTTAAATTTTCTAGTGTATTATTTGGACTAATTCAATAACGCAAAACCTAAATATTTTGGGACCAACAGTCCATTTTTGTACGTTTGACAATTCGCTATAAATGCTTAAGCAACTTTTGTGGCTTGTACCTCATAACTCTGTTCACCTTGAACAAATAGGTACCCGGGAGTTAGTCAGCTGTTGTGGGGTTGCATTCTGCTTGGGGGGGGGGGGGTAGAAGCTGGCCAAGGGGACCTTGATAAGCCTAATTATACATGCTTCCTCTCCCGGACCTGCACCCAGCCACTTTGGCTGGTCGGTAGAGCGACGGTCTCGCTTCATGCAGGTCGGCGTTCAATCCCCGACCATCCAAGTTGTTGGGGCACCATTCCTTCCCCCCGTCCCATCCCAAATCCTTATCCTGGCCGCTTCCCAGTGCTATATAGTCGTGATGGCTTGGCGCTTTACCCCTGATAATTCCGTCCGTGCCGGCCACTGCACTATTAAACAAGTAGGAGCATGAGAGTGCAGTAATGGTGGTGTTGCAGAGTGTGTGAGGCGAGTGACGGCGGGCGTGGACGGGCCGGAGACGGCGTCAAGCGTCACAACTCTCCTTCACCCTCAACACAACCCAGCAACCTTCTCCATGTCATACTTCGTAAGTCACTACACCTCCACCTCCCTCCTCTACATGCTACCACTTCACACTTGTTCTGCAATATTTTTTATCTGCCACATATGGCCCCATAACCCTTCCGTAGTTCTCCTTTACTCTTACATATTTAATGATATAGAAATATTACATATACTACTTGCTAATGGTCCAGGACGGACCGAAACGTCTCCGTTTGGGTCATCTTACGATATCACTGTACACAGGGGCTGCCGGTTGGGTCAGTGAGCGTGGTGGACACAGACTACACCAGCACGGCCTGCGTGTACCAGTGTCAGCAGGCTACACCCACACACAAGGTGGAGGGGGTGTATGTGTACGCCAGGGACCTCAGGGACGCAGCCTCCGCCCGCAGACGCTGCAAGAAGGTCTTCGCCTCGCAGGGACTGGACGTGGCCACCATCATCCCTTCTCCTCATCCCTACCACACTTGTGCTGCGGCCGCTCTCTAGTGGCCGCCAGGTGAACCACGGCCCCCTGGCCTACTGTATCTTAGAGTGGGGCTGCTCTACCCTATATTGTATCCCAATGTAGGGTCCCCCCTAGCCTACTGAATCCCACAGTGGGCCCTCTAGTATACCGTGCCCCAGAGTGGCCCCTCTGGTATACCGTACCCCAGAGTGGCCCCTCTGGTATACCGTACCCCAGAGTGGCCCCTCTGGTATACCGTACCCCAGAGTGGCCCCTCTGGTATACCGTACCCCAGAGTGGCCCCTCTGGTATACCGTACCCCAGAGTGGCCCCTCTGGTATACCGTACCCCAGAGTGGCCCCTCTGGTATATCATATACACCGTGAGGCATGACGGTGGAAGGGAAGGGAAGCTCAGTACTGTACACAGCTCATGATAGCCACTGGACAGATGACAAATATCAGCCCGCCATTTCAAACTGGTCATTAAGTGTTTGTGTTATGTGTGTTAGGTACATATACATGTGCGAGTACACATACATAGTACATGTATATGACAGACTTACAAGTAAAAGAGATTTAAAGAACCAGATAGCTTTATAACAAGGTACTGGGAAGCACCAAGTAGGCCACCTCAAAATGGTAGGCCTATATGCCACCCAGGCCCCGCCCCTCCCCCCTCCGTCACGTCATGAAGCCTCTGCCGGATATTCAACATTTTATCCACCTATATATACATTTTTGATATTTATCTTATTATATATTATATAAATCAAAAATGCTACAATTTTATACAACTTTTGTTTTTATTCCTTATTTTTAAATTTACAAAATACTCGACGGTCTCAATATTTGGCGTTCCCGGTAGTTACCAGGCGAGCTACTCCGTCGCACTCGCAATCGGGAGTTCTGGGTTCGATTCCTGGGTGGACAGAAATGGTTAGGCACGTCACTTTTCCACACCCCTTCCCCCAGGCCCCGCTCATGCTCTACTGCCACCACTCCCCCTCCAGGCCCCGCTACTGCTCTCTGCCACCCCCCCCTCCTCTCTCTTGTCCCCTCGTCCTCACCCACCATTTTCCTGTTCCCTTGTCCTCCCTCACCATCCTTCACTTCCCTGTCCCCCCCCATCCCCGGCCCCGCTCATGCTCTCTCACACCCTCCAGGCCACCGCTCATGCTCTTCTACAACCCACAGGCCCCGCTCATGCTTCTCGCACCCCCCCTCTGCCCCACCCCCCCCTCCAGGGCCCCGCTCATGCTCTCTGCAACCCCCCTCTGCCTACCCCCCCTACAGGCCCCGCTCATGCTCTCTGCCACCCCCCCCCCCTCCAGGCCCCGCTCATGCTTCTCTGCACCCCCCCCATCCAGGCCCCGATCATGCCTCTCCTGCACCCCCCCCCCTCCATGCCCCGCTCATGCCTCTCTGCACCCCCTCCAGGCCCACCGCTCATGCTCTCTACACCCCCCCCAGGCTCCGCTCATGCTCTCTACACCCCCCAGGCCCTGCTCATGCTGTCTGCAACCCCCCCCCTCCAGGACCCGCTCATGCTCTCTACACCTCCCCTCAGGCCCCGCTCATGCTCTCTACACCCCCCAGGCCCCGCTCATGCTCTCTACACTCCCCCAGGCCACCGCTCATGACTCTCTCCACCTCCCCCAGGACACCGCTCATGCTCTCTGGCACCCCCCCCTCCACGGCCCAGCATCATGCTCTTCTGACACCCCCCCAAGGCCCCCGCTTCATGCTCTCTGCACCCCCCCTTTCCAGGCCCCGCTCATGCTCTCTGGCCTACACCTCCACCAGGCCCTCCCATGCTCTTCTACACCCCCCAGAGGCCCACGCTCCATGCTCTCTACACCTCCCGCCAGGCCACGACTCATGCTTACTACACCCCCCCAGGCCCAGCTCATGCTCTCGGCACCCCCCCCTCCAGGCCCCCGCTCATGCTCTCTGAACCCCCCCCTCCAGGCCCCGCTCATGCTCTCTGCACCCCCCCCCTCCAGGCCCCGCTCATGCTCTCTGCCACCCCCCCCTCCAGGCCACACTCATGCTTCTCTGCACCCCCCTCCAGGCCCAGCTCATGCTCTCGGCACCCCCCCCCTCCACCGCCACCGCTCATGCTCTCTGCACCCCCCCCTTTCCAGGCCCAGCTCATGCTCTCTGACCCCCCCTCCCAGGCCCCGGCTTCATGCTCCTCTGCACCCCCCCACCTCCAGGCCCCGCTCATGCTCTCTTGCCACCCCCCACATCCAGGCACCTCCCGTCATGCTCTATGAACCCCC
>WNGS01160430.1:7665429-7678903 GCA_020271785.1 Procambarus virginalis | reverse complement strand
CCCCCCCCACCAACACTCACAGATCCACCACGGACTCTTCCCCCCCCCCCCCTCCAACACTCACCAGTCCACCAGGGACTCTTCCCCCCCCCCTCCAACCACTCACCAGTCCACCAGGGACTCTTTCCCCCCCCCTCCAACACTCACCAGTCCACCAGGGACTCTTCCCCCTCCAACACGCCAGGGACCCCACCACAGGGACCACCACACACCATTGACCACCACACACCAGGGACCCCACCACAGGGACCACCAGGGACCCCACCACACACCAGGGACCCCACCACACACCAGGGACCCCACCACACACCAGGGACCCCACCACACACCAGGGACCCCACCACACACCAGGGACCCCACCACACACAGGGACTCCACCACAGGGACCACCACACACCACAGGGACCACCACACACCAGGGACCCCACCACACACCAGGGACCACCAGGGACCCCACCACAGGGACCACCACACACCACAGGGACCACCACACACCAGGGACCCTACCACACACCAGGGACCACCAGGGACCCCACCACAGGGACCACCACACACCAGGGACCCCAGCACACACCAGGGACCCCACCACACACCAGGGACCCCACCACAGGGACCACCAGGGACCCCACCACACACCAGGGACCCCACCACACCACAGGGACCACCACACACCACAGGGACCACCACACACCAGGGACCCCAGCACACACCACAGGGACCCCACCACACACCACAGGGACCACCACACACCACAGGGACCACCACACACCAGGGACCCCACCACACCACAGGGACCACCACACACCACAGGGACCACCACACACCACAGGGACCACCACACACCACAGGGACCACCACACACCAGGGACCACCAGGGACCCCACCACAGGGACCACCAGGGACCCCACCACACACCAGGGACCCCACCACACACCAGGGACCCCACCACAGGGACCACCACACACCAGGGTACCCCACCACACACCAGGGACCCCACCACACACCAGGGACCCCACCACACACCAGGGACCCCAGCACAGGGACCACCACACACCAGGGACCCCACCACACACCAGGGAACAACAGGGACCACCAGGGACCCCAGCACAGGGACACCACACACCAGGGACCCCACCACACACCAGGGAACAACAGGGACCACCAGGGACCCAGCACAGGGACCACACACACAGGGACCCCATCACACACCAGGGACCCCACCACACACCAGGGACCCCATCACACACCAGGGACCCACCACACACCAGGGAACAACAGGGACCACCAGGGACCCCAGCACAGGGACCACCACACACCAGGGACCCCATCACACACCAGGGACCCCACCACACACCAGGGAACAACAGGGACCACCAGGGACCCCACCACAGGGACCATCACACACCAGGGACCCCACCACACACCAGGGAACAACAGGGACCACCAGGGACCCCAGCACAGGGACCACACACACCAGGGACCCCATCACACACCAGGGACCCCACCACACACCAGGGAACAACAGGGACCACCAGGGACCCCACCACAGGGACCACCACACACCAGGGACCCACCACAGGGACCACCACACACCAGGGACCCCACCACAGGGACCACCACACACAGGGACCCACCACAGGGACCACCACAGCACAAAGCCAGCAACAAGGTGATCTGCCAGTGCCGGAGCCCAAGAGCCAAGACCCGTGCCTGTCGACACTCACGCGAGTATCATCTTGAGCGGGGTCCAGGGTAGACTGACCAGGGTAGACTATCCAGGGTAGACCGTCCAGGGTAGACTATCCAGGGTAGACCGTCCAGGGTAGACTGCCTCACTGCCAGCCTCGTCCACCCTACACACCCACCAGCAGGCACTCGGGGCCACCCACCCAGCCTACTGCCCCATATACCAGGCTCCTGCCCGCCCCTGCCAGGCCCTATGCCCGCTCCCTTGCCCCGGGCCTCGCCCTCATGCCCAGCAGGGTCACGTGGGTATCCTCGGGGCATACCGTGCCCGTTATGTCCATTATTTGAGGTTTGTTTTGGCCGTCATGCTCGGTCCGGGGCCCACCTCTCTCCACCTGCCTCCGTACCCCGTTTTCTATAACTTGAACCAGGACCATAATATTGGCTATATTCTCCCACGACAGGGACCAGGGGAGGGGGTCAGGGACCAGGGAGGGGGTCAGGGACCAGGGGAGGGGGTGACACTGACAGGGACGAGGGGAGGGACCAGGGGAGGGGGGGACAGGGACCAGAGGAAGGGGGGACAGGGACCAGGGGAGGAGATACAGGGACCAGGGGAGGAGGGACAGGGACCAGGGGAGGAGGGGGGGCACTAGTTACTACTCGTATATCTTGTGGCTTCTGTCACCACATGTCCTTACTACATTACATCAGTTCTCTCACTCGGACCACTGCACACTCCTTACACCCCTGCACACCCCACAACACTCACACCACTACATCCCTACATACCCTCACACAACACACACCACTACACACCCCTCACTAACACCCTCAGTAGGCTCATGCAGGAATCTCTAGACCAGTCCATTGACAATTGGAGAGGCGGGACCAAAGAGCCAGAGCTCAACCCCCGCAAGCACAACTAGGTGAACATTCTCCATCTGCATGTAAACAACCTTGCAACATCCTCCTCCCCCGTTGCAATTCAACTTACAGCCGCACCACCACAATGAATACCGATGCGCAGTACCGTAGCGGAAGTTACAAATAAGTCCTCCATAATGGGCCTGCAGGAGCCGAGCACATTATCTGGCCATTAATCAGAGACATGAACGTTACTAAGGTGGCCGTTGACCTTGCGGACATGTCTAGGGAGCACCAAGGTCATTACCCCCGCCCAGTTCTCACTAAGTGACAACACTCAAATGAGGAGGTTTGGTTTAGTGTGAAGCGTGTGAACCCAAGCGCCCCCCATCCCACACACTCGAGCATTGACGCAACGAACCCTCAATATTACGGGGCTTTAGTACCACTAATTGCGAGGGGTTGAACTTTGACAAGCCGCCTGCTTCATGTCCTCGCCGAGGCCACAAGAGAGATAGTGGGCCTCGGGTAAATTCAGGTAAAGCACCGGAATATCAACACGCGCTAAAGGATAGGTTTTTGAGCTGAGTACACAGTGAAATGTTACCAAACTACGGTACGGTACCATCCCTGGTTGGGTAATGAAACTAGTACGAAAGCGGTGACCAACACTTCTTATTTCACAACCGAAAGGTCCCGAGTTCGATTCCCATGCAGGACGTGTCATCGGATACGACTCCTTGCACCTGATGCCTCTGTTCACCTAGCAGTAAATAGGTATTCAGGAATTAGGCCACTGTTGTGGGTGCATCTTAGAGCACGTTAATGGTTATAACCTAATAGATCCTGTGTCAACACCTACAGTGAGCCCCCCACACTGTGGCAGTGTTGTGTCAATATGTGAGTATGTGAGAGTGTGTGTGTGAGTGTGAGAGTGTGTGTGAGTGTGAGAGAGTGTGTGAGTGTGAGAGAGAGTGAGTGTGAGTGCGAGTGAGTGTGATTGTGAGTGTGAGAGTGAGTGTGATTGTGAGAGTGAGTGTGTGAGAGGAGTGTGAGTGTGAGTGTGAGAGTGTGAGAGTGAGAGTGAGTGTGAGTGTGAGTGTGAGAGTGAGTGTGAGAGTGAGTGGNGGCACTGATGAGGTACTCCTGGCCACCGCACAACACAACACGCGGCAGTGAACGCCACACAAGGCAAACACCGCCTAGGAAACTGAGGCCAGAGAAGCGTCCATACCGGTTGACATTAGCTTACGAACTGAAGCTTGGCAGCTGGTGCGGTAGGTCTGGGGCTTCCCCTCCCCCTCTCAGGGCGGGGAGGGCTGCGCGGACGATCGGTGCGGCAGTAAAGTGTGATGATTGCTTGTTTCCTTGGGATTGTAGGGAGTTTCTACCTCTCTGTTCGTTTTTTTGTTTTAGTTTTTTACCATGTAGGGTTGTTTTGTCATGCCTACCTTTCTGGGTGCCTGACCCCGTCGATGGCAGATAAGGAAAACCCCAACCACAAGAGGGTTTTCCAGTGCCATTGCCCTGAAACCTCTCTGAAGGGGCCAGGTTCTGGTGCTGGTCCCTGGTAGGTCTGAAGTCCTTAGCTAATGTCCCGGTCTAATATAACATACATTAGCCCGATAAGCTCCAGGGAGCCGTAGGGGCTCCCCACAGAAAACTGTATAATACTTTTGTCCAAGATTTTAAATACACCTTAACCACTTAACTGCGCCAACCGAGTTTTCTCGGTCGGCGGGAAACTGCGCCAACCGAGAAAACTCTTTGATTTTTCGTAACCAATTCTAAATGTGTACGAGGATGGTTGTGTACGAAATGGACTCTTAGGACCTCCAGTGAGAGGCAGCCATCTTGGAAAAAAATCCCAGAATGCCCTGGGGCTGCTGGCTGGGTTAGTACTGAATGAGCAACCATGGGTGGCGCACGCGCCTCTGGCTCCCAAACACCTGTCCGACGCGGTGTTGAAGATAATGCTCTGTCGGTGAAATTCAAACCTTATTGTTTGAAGAACATAAGGGTCATAATGTTGGGGAAGCCAGGCGCAATAAGGACCTAACACAAAGGTCGGATGCAAGTGATACAGCACCTATGAGACGATACAGCGAGCGTATCCAGTTGAGGCTCTGAGCGTCACTCTTGCAATCCTATGCTATTTATTTAGATACTTAGATGAATCGTTTTCTGCGTTCAGTGATGATGCATCTGATACAAATGGCATAGATGAACAGTGTTAGCGGCTTCCATTTGGTTTTCCATAGATATTTTCAAGGATGTTTGAATCTCTTCCCAACTGACGGACACTCTTGAGGCTAGCTGAATCTCTTCCTGACTGATGGACACTCTTGAGGTATGCTGAATCTCTTCCTGTGGGGGACCATACAAAGCGATCTTTTCAAGCCTATCTTACAAATTGATCTTTTCCTATAATCTTTTCAATACTACCTTATGCTTTACAAGCTTGGTTACATACAACCTACAAGTACTAAAGCCAAGGGTGTACGTGAGTGCGTTATTTGCAAGCACACAGAATGAAGAAACAAGCAGCGAAAATTTATCTGTACCTGGTGCACTGAGAGCGAAGTTGCGCTGTGTACCATGGGCTACTTCGTTGATTATTCACTTCCGAAGTACTGAGTGTGTAATACAGTGTGTTACTGTGTAAATAGTGTGTGAAATGTACATATTGTAATTTTAGTGAATTTTTAACAGGTAATATTGCGACAATAAACATTTATTGTGGACACATTACTGACACATGTATCACAGTTCCATGGAACAATATGAACGTTCTACTGTATGCATATTGTAAAGGACACAAATATGCATCATATACGATAAAAAAAACAAATAAAACGCATTGGAAATACATAAAACAAATAATTGAAAATATATTTGTGGCAACACCCGGTGCTTGAATGGCCCGCGCGACCGTGTCTGGGCGAGTCACGCACGGGCGACCAGGCCCTGATGACGTCACAGCGCACTTTGTCCACGTCCCTACAGCCAAAGTAAGTGGAATTTGGTATTTATTTTTACATAGACATGTTCAGGAAAGGGAATTTATCATTTTACGAAGAAAAAATAATTTTTTGGGAACACTTCATTTCATGCGCACCGGGGGAATTTCTCAATAAACTCTGCGCAGCACGGTGGTTAAAGGGAAAAAGGGGAAAAAAGAAAAAAGAAGACGAGCGAAAGGCAAGGAGGAGATGAAAGAGGAAAAAAAGAGAATAGAGGAGAGAGCAAGAGGATATATACTGACCACACATACTTCGAGAACAAGAGGTCATAGATTTAAATTAACGAACAAAGTTGCCGAAGAAATATAAGAAAATTCACTTTCGCAAACAGAGTGGTAGACGGTTGGAACAAGTTAAGTGAGAAGGTGGTAGAGGCCAAAACCTTTTGTAGTTTCAATGCGTTATACGACAAAGAGCGCTAGGAAGATGGGACACCACGAGCGTAGCTCTCATCCTGTAACTACATTTAGGTAATTACATACACACGAGCGCAAGATGTAAAAGAGAAAGAAACGACGAAGGAAGTATGCGTGAAAGTCAATACCAGAAATGACCGACAAGAAGCAGACATTTGACAAGTAATTAGGAAAGAACTGGTTATCAACAGTAAATTAGTACACAACACTGCAGATAGAAATACAGTAAGGCCATAATGATTTTTGGGTGTTTAGAAAAGAAAATACCATCTAGGATAGGGAGCAGCAGCAGAAGAGAAAAATATCCGAGTTGTGTTTATGCCACAAGATTGGAGCAGTGTAAGGGTTAACAAGATTGGAGCAGTGCAAGGGGTTAACAGGATTGGAGCAGTGCGAGGGGTTAAGAAGATTGGAGCAGTGCGAGGGGTTAACAAGATTGGAGCAGTGCGAGGGGTTAACAAGATTGGAGCAGTGTGAGGGGTTAACAAGATTGGAGCAGTGCGAGGGTTAACAAGATTGGAGCAGTGCGAGGGTTAACAAGATTGGAGCAGTGCGAGGGTTAAACATACTATAATCAACTGAAAACCAGTTCACAATTCCATTCTAATTTAACCATGCTGCATTTGCCTTACAAAATAAAACCATTTACATTCAGTACTTTGTTGTATAATACAATATAATCTGTATATTATTATAATACATTACATAATTTTATACAGTATTGTAATACAGTATTACAACATAATATTATATGACACATGGTAAGACTGCAGTGTAGATCAGATTGAATTGAAACTACAACAAAACTTGTAATATATATATATAATATATATATATTTACTTTAAGACTGTACTTGCCTTTCTAACAGCGTCGGTGATGATTTCTGAAACACCACAAATTTCCGGTAAGAAGGCTCGAGATCCAGGCTGGTGAGGGATGCTGAAGAGTACAGTGCTCTTCGCAGCTCGTCGCTCATTGATACACCTGCCATTGGGCGAGGAAGACATTACTTTCAGGATGACTAAATTACATTTGCATTTTACATAAAAATTTGCCAACAGAATTTATAAGCCCTTCCATATTCATGATGCAATTTTGATATTGCATTCAGTATATGGTATAGAAATTTAGAAGTTTTTGTTAATATTTACAAGTTAGGGTCTTACTGTTGAACATCTATACAATAACAAGATACCGCTGCCTGTTAAACATTTGTAAGCTAGGCATTTATTAACATACTGTACCTGGTTAAACACCATAGGATAGAAAGATACACAGTACATATACAGTAGAACCTCGAATAACGAATTTAATCTGTTCCGGCGTCGTGCTCATCATGTGAAACGGACGTCATACAACACAAATTCCCCATTGACAATAATGGAAATCAAATTGATCCGTTCTACTACCAAAAAACCTCAGTAAGATTTTCGATGTTTTAAATAATGGAGCAGCCAACTTACATACACTGAACAAACCTTTATGACTTTTTTCTTCAAATTTGTTCATTTTTTTTTTATAGCAAAAGGTTCGTTTAGCAGATAGGATGCTCCATGTTCTTAAATAAAAAAAATGGAAAATAAGAAAGTTGAAATAATTTGAAAAACAGACAAATGCCAGAAAGGTTCGTTCAGTGTTTGTCGGGGAGGCTGTTCCATTATGACAATCTTTGTTTCAAATGTGTTCCATTTATTTTGTATTTTTCAATTGTCTCAATAATGGAGTAGCCTACCCAACAAACACTGAACAAACCTTATGGCATTTGTCCGTTTTTCAAATTGTTTCAACTGCTTTTTTTTAATTTTTCGTTTTCTTATTTTATTTAAGAAACATGGAGCAGCCTACCTGCCGAACACCAAACGATCCTTTTTGACATTTGTTGTTTTTCAAAAATTTCATTTCTTTTTTCTACATAAAAGTCAATACTTTGCAACATCACAGCAGTCACTCCTTTATATCCCAGCATCATTAGCATCTTTAAACAAAACATAATTTATTTGCATCGTTGGAGGCATCATAGAATGTGCGAGAAGCAGCACAACCTCACCATGTGGTGTTGTCGTCATTCAAACGAGCACTCGCCATACAAGACGAATTGTCGGCGATCTGGGCGCTTGTTACCCAAAATGCTTGCCAATTGAGGTTCTACTGTGTGTGTGTGTGTATTTTATTTATTTATTATATAAATAAATAAATAATAAATAAAAATATTATATATATTTATTATATATATATATCGTACCTAGTAGCCAGAACGCACTTCTCAGCCTACTATGCAAGGCCCGATTTGCCTAATAAGCCAAGTTTTCATGAATTAATGTTTTTTCGACAACCTAACCTACCTCACCTAACCTAACCTAACTTTTTCGGCTACCTATTCTAACCTAACCTATAAAGATAGGTTAGGTTAGGTTAGGTAGGGTTGGTTAGGTTCGGTCATATATCTACGTTAATTTTAACTCCAATAAAATAAAATTGACCCCATACATAATGAAATGGGTAGCTTTATCATTTCAGAAGAAAAAAATTAGAGAAAATATTAATTCAGGAAAACTTGGCTTATTAGGCAAATCGGGCCTTGCATAGTAGGCTGAGAAGTGCGTTCTGGCTACTAGGTACGACATATATATATATATATATATATATATATATATATATATATATATATATATATATATATATATATACACACACATAAATAAAATATAAACTCCAGTGCCAAAAGACCATATACAGGTTCACTGGGATAATCCAGTGATGGAAATGATTACCTCAACAGTGCTTGAATGCATCTGTTGAGAACAAAACCTACTTCCTAGCAGTAGCAGCACCCCATGCTGTCGATTTTTTTTATTTGCTGTGCTCAACACAGCCCTGAGAACTTTGCTTAATCATGATGCCCTTAATATTAAGTGGCCCATTGTCTTGCTGCCCAACCCTCACTGAACACAGGTTCATCGGCGGATGTGTGTAGGCAGACCAATATGAGCAACATGGTGTTATACGTCACAAATTACAGGGTAAGATTGCAAGACAAAGAAAGAGTCAATGACATCATCAAGAGGGCCTCACCAAAACCCGCTGCCCGGCACAAAGAAAACCACACTTATACAGACCCAGTGACACTCAGAATGGTGCAGACTGGGTCGCCATGCTTCCCTGGAAGGATGGCAAGCTAGTGGTCTGAAACTACACATGCACAACAACATTGGTAATTCCTACATTCAATACAGTACAATTGAAAGAGGTGGTGCTGCTTCTTTCAGGGAAGTGCAAGTGGCAATCTATTACAGAGGTCTGGCACATTACTACAGCTTTGTTCCGACCAGCTCAGAAACCCTCGATTCATGGAGCAACTGTGCATTGAAGCTCTTGAAAGAATTTGCAACAAACTAATTTGAATCACAAAAGGCCAAAGAGTGACAAGTTTCTTGTTTCAGCACCTCAGTGTCGAGGGTCTGAAGTGAAATGCAAGCTGCACATTGGGTGTGCATCCAACCTTAGAAGAGTTTAAGGTGGCGTTTGATTTGCAATAGCTATCAAGTTGGTTTGATGTATCTATTAGTGAGTTCTGTTGCTGTATTTTTCATTTTACTTGCAATAACAAAGTCATGTATATGGTAGGCCACACAATTTGTAATCATGTACAATAAAGTTTACAATTAAAAATAGGGGTGGTAGGAGAGGCAAGTACTTAAGAAATCAGAGACAATAAATTTTCTCTGAATGCTCCCTATTTCTTTCTCTGGGGCTATGGGTCCCCTAAATTGCATCAGAGGTGGTACCCAGAGTGAATTCGTGTCACTCCGAGGTGATGCAGGTTTGAGTCCCCTTAGAGCTCCAGTTAATTTCTTCATTGATATATATCATGTTAGTGTGATTTTTTGGTGTATTTAATATTGGAGCGTATAGTGTTGAGCTACTTTACCTCCACCCGAGTGCTTGGGAGGGTTATTTGTACAACTTGGAAGGGCTTCACCAGAGGCCTCCAGACCTCTTGCTGATTCAGTAGACTCCCAGGATGTATAAATTATACCAGGTCAGGCTGGTACAGTGGTAGAGTTTGCGACTGACAGTGCCTTCGTCACAGGTTTGAGCCACCTCAGACCTCCAGTTGATTTTATAAAATAAATAAATAATAAAAAGTCTATATATATTTATCTATATCTTGTAGTTCCCTTGTCAAGAAAAGCTCGAAGCTCGGTAACTATACTGTATATTCAAAAGGCACTGCCAAGCTTGATAGGTTACAAGACAAATTTTCAGTAGTGCAAGATCATCTCATTTAGCCACTTGAAGGTCATGAATTAACATTCACTTGAATTGAATGAAATTGCAGCTATATGTGCTGGCGTGGAATAATACACACACGAATTATGATCCACTAGAAAGCTGAATACCTGGCCCAAACACTTGTAAATTATGAATAACTGCATGCATGTCAGTACTCGTAAAGACTTACTTGAGTGACTGGTTTCCCAGCAGATGTCTTGACAACTTCTGCTGCATCCTAGGTTACACTTACCTTCATGACTATGGCACCTAACTCACTACTTATACTGTACATGTAAAGGACTATGGCACCTAACTCAGTACAGTACCTGTACTGTACCAATAATCTGCATTTCTAGTTTGTTGTTAATAATTATTGTTTAACAAAAATACTTTGATGGAAAAATGCACCAATAAATTATACACATTAAAAATAGATATCTGTAAATAATAAGTACACATTCCTTGTAATGCTCTCAAACATTGCCTAACACTACAGAACTCTGAATTATACAAATTTAACCCATCCCACACATATGAAAGGAAATGAAAGTGAGAATGTAATGTCTGTCCTGAACCCATACCAAGTTGTGTCATATGGGTCCAGGATGGATGGATGGATATGTTGTCACTTTAATTTCTTCTGTGGGTTGGGTTATTTGTTTCAGCCACACTACTGTGACATTATCTTTAAAAACAAATATCTTTGAGAATGACTCCAATCATTAATTTAGACAACCATTCACATGACAGAAGTATGTGATGAGAGGAAGAATAGAACACGAGTGTATAGCAGATCCAGTACCAATTTCAACCAAAATCTATTTCTTGTGATTAAATCACTAACCCCTAAAAAAAGTCCAAAAAATGAAAATGTGAAATGGGCTTCAATTTCAAATCAGTGTGCGCGTGCTACGTTTCCTAACGATATGAAAACAACCACTTTAGTTAGTTTAGAAATAATTCTTGCTAACTGAAGAAAATGGGTTCTGTAACACAGTGGTCTACATGTACTACGATAATTGGTTCTTATTACTGCGTAACGTGGTGGAGGTGGGGCTTCCTTGATTGTTTCAAGTGTGGGTTGGACATATGAATGGGATTTAGTGGTTACACATAGGAGCTGCCTCATATATGCCAATAGGCCTTCTGCAGATACCTTTATTCTTATATTCTTATGTTTGGCTTGTGGATAAGGAACCTTAAAACATAATTCAAGATGAAGGGTTGAACATGTTTCCTTTCACCTGATGCCTCTTTCACTTTACAGTAAAGATGTACTCAGGAGCAATGCAGTAAAGACATACTCAGGAGCTAGACAATAGTTATGGGTTGTCCTGGGGAAAGTCAGGTCTGATGTGGGTCAAGAGATGAGGACCTAAATGAGCCTAGGTACAAGTTTTCCCACAACATGAATTATAAGTTCGATTCCACCTCATTTTTCACCTTCCCAGCGATGTGCAGAACTGACTACCAATGAACACAATACTTAACACCCATCACACTATTTCAACAACAATTTTTAGTTATCTTTTGGATACAAAGTAGTCAGTGCAGTAGGGTGATAACCAAGGGTACCCCTGGGTGACCTCCAAGAGCAGAAGAGAAACCTTTGTGAAAGCGCTCCACCAACAACCCCCTTCCCTTACTCACCACTCTACCAGCAACCCCTAACCAAACTCAACACCATAGAGTATATAGAAGTGTCTCGAGACAAGTGGAAAATTTATTCGAGGGGCTAGGAATAAATAAAGCTGTTGGACCAGATGGGGTTTCACCTTGGGTGCTGAGAGAATGTGCAACTGAGCTTAGCATTCCACTTCAACTGATATCCATACATCTTTTTCCATAGGAATTTTAACAGATACGTATTTAGAAAAAGGCAAACGGTTCGAATCATTAATGGAAGCCGAGAAGACCCTCTAAATTATAGACCAGTATCATTAAGAATGTTCTAGTCAAAACACTAAAAAAAATAGTTAAAACTTAATGGGTAGAACACTTTCAGAGTAATGACATAATATCAAAACAGACAGTATGGTTTTCAAACAGGAAGATCCTGTGTGACAAGTCTACAGTACTTAGTTTTTATGACAGAGCCACTTTCCTATTCACAAAAAAGAGGTGGTTGGGCTGACTGTCTATCTGGACCTAAAATAGACTTTTGACAAGCGTCCCACACAAGAGATTGTTTTGGAAACAGGAACATGGTGGAGGGGTGACAGGGAGACTGCTGAAATAGATGAAAATTTTTCTAACTGACAAGACATATGAGGGCAGTAATCAGATACAATGTATCTGACTGGAAGTGTGTTACAAGCAGGGTACCACAGGGTTCAATTCTTGCACCAGTAATGTTCATTGTTTACATAAACCATCTACCAGAAGAAATACAGAATTATAGGAACATGTTTGCAAATGATGCGAAGATACTGGGATTTATAAGAGACGCAGACAATTGTAATGCACCTCAAATTGAACTAGACAATAAGTGCTTGGAGCGACATATGGCAAAAGGAATTCAATGTGAATGCAGTAAATGCCATGTTATAGAATGTGGGAATCAAGAGAATATAGACCATACACTAATTACAAATTACGTGGAAAGGAATTAAAGTACTAACATAGAATGAGATCTATGGGTGATTTTGGATAGTAGACTGTCACTAGAGGAGCACTGGTGACAGTCTACTATCTACAGTCTGTAGGGAACATAAGGAACATTGTGTGAGGTGCATATATGTCCCAATCCAACAAACCAAAACTGGAATATGCTGTATGGTGGCCACATCTCAAGAAGTACATCAGTAAACTGGAAAAAGTGCAAACATATGCTAAAAAAAATTTCTTGGAAACTGAAAAGTAGGAGTAATGAGGATTACTCATTACTCCAACACTCACCAGTCCACCAGGGACTCTTCCCCCCCCTCAAAACAGTCACCAGTCCCCACCCGGGACTCTTCCCCCCTCCAACACTCACCAGTCCCCCAGGACTCTTCCCCCCCCTCCAACACTCACCAGTCCACCAGGGACTCTTCCCCCCTCCAACAACACCAGTCCACCAGGGACTCTTCCTCCCCCACCAACACTCACCAGTCCACCAGGGACTCTTCCCCCCCCCTCCAACACTCACCAGTCCACCAGGGACTCTTCCCCCCCCTCCAACACTCACCAGTCCACCAGGGACTCTTCTCCCCCCATCCAACACT
>WNGS01160430.1:7651872-7665404 GCA_020271785.1 Procambarus virginalis | reverse complement strand
GTATCTTCGATCTCACTCCATCTATGTATTGAATGCAATCTTCAAGAACTTGTTCCACTCTCCTTATTCTTCATTCCCCCTCTCTCTCTTTGATTTTGCTGGTTTACCTTTATGTACCACTTTACTGGTCTGCCTACCCCTATCACTTTGTAGAAAAAAGAATTGATTTCTTCTTCATTCCTGCTCTCATTTAAACGTTTTGCCTCGGCGAGGTTCAGTTTCAGCTTCTCTCTGTCTTCTTTTGAAAGATCTCGTCTTAACGACCACTCTTTCCCATCCTCATCACTTTGTAATTTTCTGGCATTCCTTAGTATTTCTTCCTTCTGCTTGGCACCATTTAGGGTGATACTCAAATGTCGATCTTTCTCTTTTACGTATCTGCCTCATTCTCCTGTAGTCCCACACATTCTCTATGGTAGTAAGACCTTCTACGAGGCCAACAATTTTATCTACTACTTTTGCTTCTCCTACAGCTCTTTCTGACCTAGATGTTCTCCTTTTCTTTGAAACCAAAAATTATCAGGGACTTACTCCGATCAACTGAGTTTTGCACCAACTTCGGATTAGATGCCAATTCCTTTCTCACTTCCAGCCTAATGTTTGTTTTATCTTCGTTGCTGCAGTGTTTGGCTTCCTTTACTGCTTCTTCAATTTTTTCCTTCTCTTGGCCACTTGTGCATAGGTGAGTTGCATATCTTTCTTGCACTGTTCTATTCCCTGTGTAACTTCCTCCATCTGTGCTGACAAAAGCGTGTTTCTCCTGTTGAATTTCCTTGCCTAACCTATTGTAGTCATTTATGTTTAAACTAACTTTAACTTCTTCCAAAGCTATTTTTAAGAGTTTATTTTCTTCTTTCATGGCTTTGCAATTTGTTTCCAATTGATTTTTATCCTTGCACAAGTCTTTCACTATATCCTCAAGACATAAAACTTTGCTATTCAAATGGTCATTACTTTCTTTCAATTTACTAATTATTTCTACATAAGAGTTCACTATAGTATCTAATTTTACCAACTTGTTATGTAGATGCATACCTATCTACATGTTTTATTCACCAGAACTATGCAAGTAAGCCAGTATTGTGTCCAAACTTTACAGTGGCCACCATACACTGCATGAGAAATCACACAGCAGCCAGCAGACAATGCTATGATTACGTCACCTCCCTCACCAAAATAGCTCCTCCCAACATACTCCTGTTGCTGTTACTACACTATATACACATTGTATATACCCATGTATAAATGTGTTCACCATAGCAAACCACTAAGCTAGTATGATACCTTGATACCTTGAGGTGCTTCCTGGGCTTATCGTCCCCGCGCCCGGTCATCGACCAGGCCTCCTGGTTGCTGGACTGATCAACCAGGCTGTTGGACGCGGCTGCTTGCAGCCTGACGTATGAGTCACAGCCTGGTTGATCAGGTATCCTTTGGAGGTGCTTATCCAGTTCTCTCTTGAACACTGTGAGAAGTTTGCCAGTTATGCCCCTTATGTGTAGCGGGAGCGTGTTGAACAGTCTCGGGCCCCTGATGTTGATAGAGTTTTCTCTCAGAGTACCAGTTGCACCTCTGCTTTTCAACGGGGGTATTCTGCACATCCTGCCTGAGCAAAATAAGAGTGGCTGCCACACAGTGAGGCTACCTCGATTCTCTCCCTCGCTCCCTCACCTCAATTACTCCTCCCACAATACTATGCACAGTGTTTATTATCACCACACTCCTGCTGTTATCACAATACTGGTCACTAAATCCTGTAAATACATAACTGACCACAAGTTTATTTTGTAAAGGAACCTAAGAAGTCATTTGAAGATTCCTAGATGGACAAAATAATGCTGTGGTGCTGTGGCTAGCGCTCTGAACATTGTGAACAGCATTGAATCGCCAATATTTGAACATTGTACATAGTCATTATCACACTCAGGCTCTTCTGTAATACTGTACTATCATGGCTAAATAATACAAGTTATATATATATATATTTTGACATTATTAGGCAATGTTGTGGTCACAAGCTGAACAGCAGTGTTGTGAGCTCATGCTGCGTGCGCCAGTCTTGGTTGCTCACACACTAATGAGGCTCCCACACATTTAAGAAATATTTAAGAAATACAGTGGTACAGGGGCAAGGTGCACGGCTGAGAGTATCCAGATCGTTGGTCCGAGTCACCCTCATGGCTCCGATTAATTTTCGTTATATGACAAAGAGTGCTGGGAAGACGGGACACCACGAGCGTAGCTCTCATCCTGTAACTACACTTAGGTAATTACTTAGGTAATTACACCCGGGAATGTGGACCACGATTTTTTTTAAAGATGGCGTCTGTTTACAAGAGCCCTGAGGAAGCTGATGTGAACCCCATGTAGCTGCGGGAGTTTTGAATGTAATGTGAAAAATACAAATACAGTACCCGGAGGCACGTAGCACACCCAAGACGTGGGCCTGCAGGCGTGTGGTGCAGTTAAAGGGTTAAAATGTTGAACAATTTGGAGGATGTTCATCCGAACAATTTCTTCGAAAGGTCAAATGTAACACAACAATGAGAGCGACAAGTTCAAGATCAACACGCCACAATGTAGGACTGAAAACAGGAAATACTTTTTCACCCATAGGTTGTAAAATCATGGAACTGCCTACCCGCCGAAGCCGTAAATGCCAAAACTCTGCTGGGTTTTAAAATACAGCTGGAAAAGATTATCAGGGCAAATATGGGGGGGACCTTTGACAAGCTGCTGGCTTCCTGTCCTTGTTGAGGCCACTAGTATTAGTGGCCCTCAAGTAAATTTGAGTAAATGGGTGGGCCCCCAGATGATACTTGTAGCTTTAGCTCTATATGAGTGATCCCCATTTGATTCAGATTGCCATGCATAATCAGTAATTAAAGACCTAGTGACTAGGGTCTTATTCCAGTGGGCAAATTATGCTCAAGTAACATTTAATTAATATTGGATCAACATCATTTGCCCAGATCTGCCCCATGGGATCATCCATTCAGCCCTAATTCATGTTATTCAACTCCCACGAATGTTGTGGGAGTTGCATCCTGAGGAGGACCAGTATTTAATCTTGGGAGACCTCGAAACAAGCCAAAATTTTTTTTTACACACAGGCTTCCTGTCCTCAATAAAAATTTATAATTCCTTTCATGACAAACAATAACTCATTTCATAAAAGCTAGTCTGAAGATAAGTGATGTAACTATATTAAAAAGTCTAATTCCTTGCCAATTGTCAGTTAATGAGACAACAATTCATGTTGTCGGAGACAAGAACCCTGTACTTCGGTTTATCAAGATCCCCCCTTGGCCAACGTCTGAAATTCTCTCAAGATGTAACCCACAACAATTGCCTAAAGCCTGGGTACCTATTTCCTGCTAGGGTAAACAGAGGCATCAGGTGTTAGGTCCTTCTAGGCCAATTACTGACCTTACTTAGGATGCAACCCACAAAAGTTGCCTCACTCCTGGCTACCTATTTACTGCTAGGTAAACAGTCACCAGATGACATGAAACGTGCCCAACCATTTCCGTTCTCCCAGGGATTGAACCCATGTTCCTTTAGGTGAATTGAGGCTGCAGACCACTATGCTATAGGACCCGCCAGATGTTGTCAGAGTTACATACATAATGAGGTAAATGCATGAGAATTAAGGAATTGATGATTATATATATATATATATATATATATATATATTATATATATATATATATATATATATATATATATATATATATATATATATAATATATATATATATATATATATATATATATATATATATATATATATATATATATATATATATATATATATAAATGCTTGCCAAAACTATTTTCTACAAATTAATGTTTCATACTGCAAGCAACAGCAAATGTTTCAGATATGCCTTAACACCTGCAGGTGAATAGTACCTGAGAACATCTCTTCCACATACTTTATTCTCAGGGGGCAACTCCAATGAATACCAGAGTCCATCCTCCCAGGAACGACTCTACCAGAGGCTGTCCTCTCAGGGAAGACTCTACCAGAGGATGTCCTCTCAGAGAAGACTCTACCAGAGGCTGTCTTCAGGGAAGACTCTACCAGAGGCTGTCTTCAGGGAAGACTACCAGAGGCTGTCTTCAGGGAAGACTCTACCAGAGGCTGTCTTCAGGGAAGACTACCAGAGGCTGTCTTCAGGGAAGACTCTACCAGAGGCTGTCTTCAGGGAAGACTCTACCAGAGGCTGTCCTCAGGGAAGACTCTACCAGAGGCTGTCTTCAGGGAAGACTCTACCAGAGGCTATCTTCAGGGAAGACTCTACCAGAGGCTGTCTTCAGGGAAGACTCTACCAGAGGCTGTCTTCAGGGAAGACTCTACCAGAGGCTGTCTTCAGGGAAGACTCTACCAGAGGCTGTCCTCAGGGAAGACTCTACCAGAGGCTGTCTTCAGGGAAGACTCTACCAGAGGCTGTCTTCAGGGAAGACTCTACCAGAGGCTGTCTTCAGGGAAGACTCTACCAGAGGCTGTCCTCAGGGAAGACTCTACCAGAGGCTGTTCTCTCAAGGAAGACTCTACCAGAGCCTGTCTTCAGGGAAGACTCTACCAGAGGCTGTCCTCAGGGAAGACTCTACCAGAGGCTGTTCTCTCAAGGAAGACTCTACCAGAGGCTGTCCTCACAGGGAAGACTCTACCAGAGGCTGTCCTCACAGGGAAGACTCTACCAGAGGCTGTTCTCTCAAGGAAGACTCTACCAGAGGCTGTCCTCACAGGGAAGACTCTACCAGAGGCTGTCCCCTCCGAGAAGACTCTACCAGAGGCTGTCCCCTCCGAGAAGACTCTACCAGAGGCTGTCCTCTCAGAGAAGACTCCACCAGAGGCTGTTCTCTCAAGGAAGACTCTACCAGAGGCTGTCCTCACAGGGAAGACTCTACCAGAGGCTGTCCTCTCAGGGAAGACTCTACCAGAGGCTGTCCTCACAGGGAAGACTCTACCAGAGGCTGTCCCCTCCGAGAAGACTCTACCAGAGGCTGTCCTCTCAGAGAAGACTCCACCAGAGGCTGTTCTCTCAAGGAAGACTCTACCAGAGGCTGTCCTCACAGGGAAGACTCTACCAGAGGCTGTCCCCTCCGAGAAGACTCTACCAGAGGCTGTCCTCTCAGAGAAGACTCCACCAGAGGCTGTTCTCTCAAGGAAGACTCTACCAGAGGCTGTCCTCACAGGGAAGACTCTACCAGAGGCTGTCCTCTCAGGGAAGACTCTACCAGAGGCTGTCCTCACAGGGAAGACTCTACCAGAGGCTGTCCCCTCCGAGAAGACTCTACCAGAGGCTGTCCTCTCAGAGAAGACTCTACCAGAGGCTGTCTCTCAAGGAAGACTCTACCAGAGGCTGTCCTCACAGGGAAGACTCTACCAGAGGCTGTCCCTCCGAGAAGACTCTACCAGAGGCTGTCCTCTCAGAGAAGACTCCACCAGAGGCTGTCTCTCAAGAAGACTCTACCAGAGGCTGTCCTCACAGGGAAGACTCTACCAGAGGCTGTCCTCTCAGGGAAGACTCTACCAGAGGCTGCCTCACAGGGAAGACTCTACCAGAGGCTGTCCCTCAAGGAAGACTCTACCAGAGGCTGTCCTCTCAAGAAGACTCTACCAGAGGCTGTCCTCTCAGAGAAGACTCCACCAGAGGCTGTCCTCTCAGAGAAGACTCCACCAGAGGCTGTTCTCTCAGGAAGACTACCAGAGGCTGTCCTCACAGGGAAGACTCTACCAGAGGCTGTCCTCTCAGAGAAGACTCCACCAGAGGCTGTCCTCTCAGAAGACTCCACCAGAGGCTGTCCTCACAGGAAGACTCTACCAGAGGCTGTCCTCTCAGAGAAGACTCCACCAGAGGCTGTTCTCTCAAGGAAGACTCTACCAGAGGCTGTCCTCACAGGAAGACTCCACCAGAGGCTGTCCTCTCAGAGAAGACTCCACCAGAGGCTGTCTCTCAGGAAGACTCTACCAGAGGCTGTCCTCACAGAGAAGACTCTACCAGAGGCTGTCCTCACAGGGAAGACTCTACCAGAGGCTGTCCTCTCAGAGAAGACTTCACCAGAGGCTGTCCTCACAGGGAAGACTCTACCAGAGGCTGTCCTCTCAGAGAAGACTCTACCAGAGGCTGTCCTCTCAGAGAAGACTCCACCAGAGGCTGTCCTCACAGGGAAGACTCTACCAGAGGCTGTCCTCTCAGAGAAGACTCTACCAGAGGCTGTCCTCACAGGGAAGACTCTACCAGAGGCTGTCCTCACAGAGAAGACTCTACCAGAGGCTGTCCTCACAGGGAAGACTCTACCAGAGGCTGTCCTCACAGGGAAGACTCTACCAGAGGCTGTCCTCACAGGGAAGACTCTACCAGAGGCTGTCCTCGCAGGGAAGACTCTACCAGAGGCTGTCCTCTCAGAGAAGACTCTACCAGAGGCTGTCCTCACAGAGAAGACTCTACCAGAGGCTGTCCTCTCAGAGAAGACTGTACAGAGGCTGTCCTGTCAAGGAAGACTCTACAGAAGATGTCCCTCAGGAAAAGATGCATTTATGAAGATAACAACTGAAGAAAATTTGAATAAAGTAATAACAATAAATATTTTACTCTAAAATATACAATAAAAATATGTAATAGGCTATTGTTTGCTATTACAAGCTCGACATAAATGTAACAACGTTAAACAAAAACAAACAAAAATGTACTACTGGTTTCTATCATGATAATCTACTTCACATATTAATAATACAAATATTTCATGTGAACGAAATCTGAAGTTATGTGGCAAGGAACTATTTCTAGACAAGGACATTCCAGCATTCTACGATGGGTAATATTATAGCTGGTATGTGCGTTTTCTATGGCAGCCAGGTGAAACGGGGTGCCGTGCGGATGTCATTCATTAGGTTGGGGGTACAGGGCCTACCTCGTTCATAAGGTTGGGGTGCAGGGCCTACCTCGTTCATAAGGTTGGAGTGCAGGGCCTACCTCGTTCATAAGGTTGGGGTGCAGGGCCTACCTCGTTCATAAGGTTGGGGTGCAGGGCCTACCTCGTTCATAAGGTTGGGTGCAGGGCCTACCTCGTTCATAAGGTTGGGGTGCAGGGCCTACCTCGTTCATAAGGTTGGGGTGCAGGGCCTACCTCGTTCATAAGGTTGGGGTGCAGGGCCTACCTCGTTCATAAGGTTGGGGTGCAGGGCCTACCTCGTTCATAAGGTTGGGGTGCAGGGCCTACCTCGTTCATAAGGTTGGGGTGCAGGGCCTACCTCGTTCATAAGGTTGGGGTGCAGGGCCTACCTCGTTCATAAGGTTGGGGTGCAGGGCCTACCTCGTTCATAAGGTTGGGTGCAGGGCCTTCCTCGTTCATAAGGTTGGGGTGCAGGGCCTACCTCGTTCATAAGGTTGGGGTGCAGGGCCTACCTCGTTCATAAGGTTGGGGTGCAGGGCCTACCTCGTTCATAAGGTTGGGGTGCAGGGCCTACCTCGTTCATAAGGTTGGGGTGCAGGGCCTACCTCGTTCATAAGGTTGGGGTGCAGGGCCTACCTCGTTCATAAGGTTGGGATGCAGGGCCTACCTCGTTCATAAGGTTGGGGTGCAGGGCCTACCTCGTTCATAAGGTTGGGGTGCAGGGCCTACCTCGTTCATAAGGTTGGGGTGCAGGGCCTACCTCGTTCATAAGGTTGGGGTGCAGGGCCTACCTCGTTCATAAGGTTGGGGTGCAGGGCCTACCTCGTTCATAAGGTTGGGGGTGCAGGGCCTACCTCGTTCATAAGGTTGGGGTGCAGGGCCTACCTCGTTCATAAGGTTGGGGTGCAGGGCCTACCTCGTTCATAAGGTTGGGGTGCAGGGCCTACCTCGTTCATAAGGTTGGGGTACAGGTCCTACCTCGTTCATAAGGTTGGGGTACAGGGCCTACCTCGTTCATAAGGTTGGGGTGCAGGGCCTACCTCGTTCATAAGGTTGGGGTGCAGGGCCTACCTCGTTCATAAGGTTGGGGTACAGGGCCTACCTCGTTCATAAGGTTGGGGTACAGGGCCTACCTCGTTCATAAGGTTGGGGTACAGGGCCTACCTCGTTCATAAGGTTGGGGTGCAGGGCCTACCTCGTTCATAAGGTTGGGGTGCAGGGCCTACCTCGTTCATAAGGTTGGGGTACAGGGCCTACCTCGTTCATAAGGTTGGGGTGCAGGGCCTACCTCGTTCATAAGGTTGGGGTACAGGGCCTACCTCGTTCATAAGGTTGGGGTGCAGGGCCTACCTCGTTCATAAGGTTGGGGTGCAGGGCCTACCTTGTTCATAAGGTTGGGGTGCAGGGCCTACCTCGTTCATAAGGTTGGGGTGCAGGGCCTACCTCTAAAGTCTAAGATCTCACTATTAAGATGCCAACTAAAAGCACCATCTAAGGGACTACGTTGTTTCATTCACTACAGACGAGAACGTTCTCCCATGAATTGCAATTCCATAATTGCTGTAGCACATTCAATGGCAACAAATGTGATTCCATTGAGAAAGACTGCGGAACACTGAAAATTAAGCATTCTGTGTATTTCTAAATGATACCCGCGTTTACAGCATGAACTATAAGAGGTGGATGTATTTGCCATGATGAGTAACTTGGCGACCACGTCTCAAATAGCAAGGAAACATGGATATCAAACAGAAAACAGACCTTCAGGTTGCAGTCATCCGCATTGGAATATTTTCATCTAAATGTTACGATATCAGCAAATGATATAAATATCCTGGACATTATGCCTATATAAGTCCTGTAGACTAAGTCTACAGAAGTCCTGTTTTTTAATTTGAAGTCATCAAAGTTTAATATAATTATAGTCAAAACTTTTAAGCTTTAGTTACAAAATTAATTTGTTTATTTTCAGAAGCTAATAACTTCTCTAAGATAATTTAAGTGAAAAAGAAAAAAGTGCCTTTTTATGTATTTAATAAGCAAGCCATGACAAATGACCATAGCAACCAATGAATGTAAATAAATGAAATCTACATAAAAATTATCTTTTCCTGGCACCGTATAATATTGATAACTCAGAAACAGCTGATTTCGTAACAAACAGTTATCATGAGGCAACCATTGAACTATACAGAAAATGAAGCAGTAGGCAGGTAGGTGAATGGATATGTAGGTGGGAAGGTGAGTACGTAGGTGAGTGGGTAAGTGGGAAGGTGAGTACGTAGGTGAGTGGGTAGGTGGGAAGGTGAGTACGTAGGTGAGTGGGTAGGTGGGAAGGTGAAGTACGTAGGTGAGTGGGTAGGTGGGAAGGTGAAGTGGTAACAACAAGAGCCCACCTCTGGGTTTTCCGATTCCGTGGAGATCGTCATCTGACTCTTCATCAATGAATAGAGCTTAACATAAGGGGCTTTTATTTTCTGCGAGTTGTTCGTGGTGGGTTGTTGGGTGGATTCAAATTGGCAGCATGGAAAGATTTATAAATAATTTAGTTGCTAAAAATAATGTGTACTCTGCAACTGATGAATGAGTGGAAAACCCTTGGCTTAAGACTCACTGCCGGGCAAATATACGCCAAAGAGATGATAGAATTCAGGCGTTGCTGGGATCTGGGCGGCCAAACTTACTGTGCATTTGCTACCACTGGCTAAAAACATGAGTAGAATTTTTTTTAGCTTCTATTAATTGTAAGTTAATTATAAAACTCACCCAGAATTGAAGAATAGCAAAAATGATATTATACAACAGTGTGATAAATAATGCAAAACAGCAATAAGCAATACAGTGTTAAAGATGTGTGTGCCATGTTGCACAGTGGACCCGTCAAGCAAGATCTCAGAGTAAAGCAGAGTTGAAAGAACTTTGTTATAAAGAAATAAAATACATTATTACACAAACAGCTACTATAGTGAAAATAGACTGAGACAAATAGTAGACAAAACATACTCCTATCTACAATTAGAAACTGTATAAAATATCCATTTAATATTTTGTTGCATTTTCAGAGCTTGAATAATTATTATTTTGTAGCACCAATTTATCATCATATAAGAATTTGCTGTACAGACTGGCTATGCGGGAAACAATTTCATTCACAACACAATGACAAATCCAAATGATTCTTTAAATCTGTAACAGTTTCTTCACTAACAAACTGATTTATACAAAATTACAAAGTCAATAAAGAGTTTTCAAGCCCTGAAATGCTCTCAAAAGATATGCATAAAGCGTAAATTAGTATTGCGAAAGCAAATTAATTTGGCAGAATAAAATATGTTGCAGAAAAGAGCAAAAACTCATTGAAATTCAGAGGAAAACATTGCAAACAATAAGTGTGTGCTGATGTTTCCCTGAGCAGAGGAATCATGAGGTTAATTTAGGCAAATGAAGATCTTGTCAAAATGCAAACTAAATTAAATGGCTTCCCATTGTCAGGGACAGGAATCCTGCTAGGATTATAAAGGTTCCATTAACCCAACCACTGACCTTGACCAGGGTGCAACCCACAACAGTTGACTAACTCCAGGGTACATATTTACTACCAAGTGCCAAGAGGCGTCAGGCATAAGGAAATGTGTTCAAACCGTCTCATCCTGCCCGAGAATGGAACCCGGGACCAACCCATTTGAGTTGACTGCCCACTTTGCTACATGTTACATTTTTTTACAACTCATCAAGAAAGACTTCTTTTAATTAAATGTTACTTATTAGCTAAATTACTATCCCATCTCAAATGCATGAAATTAAGTTAAAGCGACAACATTTCCTCATGACGTAATAAGGATCCAGGATACACCAAAACGTTGTCACTTTCAGTTCACATGTGCGTGTGAGTGATTTGTTTCAGCTTTGTTATTTTGACTTATTCTCTCCATGTTATTTTTAAAGTACTTGCCAAAATGTTTCAATTAATTAGGGCTCTCAACCGACTTGTATGAAATTTACCCAAATAATATGAATGTGTTTAAGAGGCAATGCACAAAATAGCCTGTTATAAAACACACACTAGAACAGATGACATATTTAAACTACAAATCTAGAAAATAATGATTAATAAATTTTTTTTACATGAAAACAGCATTCTTTTTTTTTCCAAAGGTAATAAGTTTTTTTATCTTCAAAAACATTTTCTACTTTGCTTATCCCTAACTGGAAATACAACACGGAAATATATATGTGCTTTACATTATACTGTTCTGATTTTGTTCTGTGAAAAGTTACTTTCATAAAGAGAGTAACAAAAATTATTTATACCCAAGATCTTCCATCTCATTTATACCAACTACGGAGAATTCAAACACATTTCAAATTATTTGAATCTCCAAGCAATACAGAATATTTTGACCAGCTAAATTTTCATTACTCAGCCAAGTGTCTTAAGTCTACATTTCGTGGTAAAGATTAAATGGCATGGCATAATAACTTGACAATTCGACCTACCTCCCATGATTCTTTAGTCATTTCTGTCAACTCTCCTAAGCTGTCTTCATTCTCCCCCGCTTCATTTTCTTGGTCAGCCCAAAGTTCGGTGTCATCCTCTACCAGAACAAAGCCTCGTGCTGACACTTCGTCTTCATTAAGCTCTCCATAAATATCGTGGGCCCATAACTGGAAGAAGTGGAACAGCTCATCGGATCTGAAAATTAAAAGTAACACAAGTAATGAATTTAGGCAGTATTGAGTTGAGCTTATTAAACATGATAACATAAGAATAAAGGAAACTGCAGAAGACTTATTGACCCATATGAGGCAGTTTCTATTGACCCATTCAAGGCAGCTCCTATTGGCCCATACGAGGTAGTTTCTGTTGGCCATGAAAGTGAATACAGAACAGTATTCAAGGCAGGAAAGCACAAGAAAGAATAGTAAGAGCATTGTAGTGGCATCACTGGACTTAAAAGTTCTCATAATCCATTCTTTCATTTTCCTAGCTCATGCTATATTTGCTTGGTTATGCTCACTAAACATTAGGTCATCTAAATTATTACTCTCAGATCCCTTGCATGTTGATCTGATTGTGTCTTGTACCCTGTATACCGTTTAAGTTCATTATTTTTACTATACTGTAACTTTATTCATTATGCTTTGTATGTTGGTAAATATAAAAGACTTTCTATGGTGTGTGTTATTTCTGGTAGATTTTGAGAGTTCTCTTCCATTTCAATCATGATTCAGGGTGTGTTGTTGATTCAAGCAATTTTTATTGTAGTCCTGGTGTTGTGGAGTGTGGTAGTTTATATAGAATTGAGGAGTGTAGTATGTGGGTTGATGGTGGCTTGGAGTCCAGTCAAGTGCCTTTCTCCAAACCCCATCTGTACTCTTGCATCATTTCTATCAGCCTCTTCTCATCTCAAATATGTTCTACTCTATTTCAGAAAACTTTCAGAGATACACTCAACATCCTCCCTTCTAGACATCTCAGGATCAATTGCGATTGGATATGTAGTCATGTCTGGATAAGTAGTCGAATTCTCCCCACCCCCCGAAGCTCGAAAAATAATAACTTTATGTACAAAAGTACGTAACAATGCATTGTTGTTTCACTAGATACTTTAAATAAAATACCACAGAATACTGGTAATACAGCAACAATATATATATGGGTACTCACCAAATGTCCACATCTTTCTCTACATATAATAATAATTAATAATTATGATCTTGGAATAATGTGTCGGTGAGTATGGTTGTGTTAACTTGAGGTTGATACCTAGATGTTTAGGAAAGGCTTGGGTTGTTGTTTTGTTAGGTTACATTATTTTTAGTAAGCTTTGGTTTAATTACCTTTGGTTAGGTTAGGATTGGTTAGGTTTGGTTAGGTTAGGTTGGTTAAGTTTGGTTAGGTTAGGATTGGTTAGGATTGGTTAGGATTGGTTAGGTTGGTTAGGTTTGGTTAGGTTAGGTTTAGTTAGGTGGGGTTTGGTTAGGTTTAGTTTGGTTGGGTTAGATTTGGTTCGGTTAGCCTTGGTTTAGTTAGCTTTGGATCAGTTTGGTTTAGTTAGCTTTTGTTTAGTTAGCTTTGGTTTGGTTAGGTTTGATGCCTCTGGCTCACAGCATGAGGTCACCCTCATGCTGTGAGGCAGACATAACTAGCATAACTAGCATTGTGTTCACTGATATCTGAACATTATGCATAGTCTTCATCACAGTATCATCTATGACACTGTTAAAGCAAAATAATCACCATTGCTTATTTTATTTATCATTATTATATGGTGGTGTGAACCCCCCTCCCTAGCTGCTCAGCGGTGCAGTGAGCTCCAATTGCATGTGCCAGCCTTGGTCGCTCTCTCAGTACTGAGGCCTTCACAGCCAGGAATGATGCAAGGGATTTTGTTCAAGATGGCATCTGTTTACTGGAGTCCCTGAAGAACAGAATGTGAGCCCCATGCACCCACAGGAGTTTTAAATCTTATGCTATACCTAAAACACTACCCCTGGTTGTGGTGCAAACCATCGATGAAACAACCCAGGTTGTCATGTGCAGTTGAAGTGTTAAATTGAGAAGTGACATGCTTAGGGTGGAAAAATGTGCACACTGTTCCAAAAATGGCATACATTACACACACA
>WNGS01160430.1:7611149-7628720 GCA_020271785.1 Procambarus virginalis | reverse complement strand
ACTTAATGCAGTTGTGTTTAACCTAGATTTGTTTTGTATTAATTTGAAAGTAAAAAGAAACAAACCTTGTCTTTTAGATATTGTTTGGAAATATTTTATTTGGATTGCATATTAAATTATAGTAGTGTACTTAGCCAGCAAACACATAATGTAATTTTTTTTTTAACGTACTTTGTAATATTATTTACGTCGAGTGCTCTTTTAATAAAACAAACCCATCATTAAGGAAAATATTACTCTTACATAGCTCAAAAAAGGTTGCAGGACTTTTCAGTGCATAAAAGTTTTCTAGAAAAATGCAATTAGTATTGCAAGCATTCCTTTTGAATTTTGTCATTACAGCGTTTTCAAAACAAGGTTTGCACGTTTAAGGTGTATTAACGTGTGGTCATTTGTATTAGTGGTGTAATAACAGTGACGCACAGTAGCTAATGGGAAGCATTTAAGTATAGTAAACTAACCAGCATGACCAGATTTCATAGTAAAAACTGATTATAAAGTTAACCTCTCTTATTGTGCATAAGTGGCTTATGCATCAGGTGAACATGTCAGCGGCACATGTCAGTGCCATGTGTCAGCTGTACATGTCAGTGTCAATGGCATGCGTGTCAGCAGTGTGCCGAACTAAATACAGTACAGTAATTATTTTTAGCATTTTCCCCTCTTTATGAAAATGATCTGTTGAGCTCACAGTTACTTCGTAAACTGTGTAAAGGGTAGCAAAGGCAATCTTTGAGAAAACTGAAGTTAGACGTCTGCCAGGTATAGTTAATTTATGGCATGGGTGTTCAAGTTTGTGTGCGCTGCATTGTTGAAACTTTTTTGTAGTAGTACTGTATTGTGCTTCCTCTGAAACATTTTGTTGTTTATTTGATTCAGTCATACATATTGTGTGCTTACAGAGACTGCTGCTTCCACATTCAGGTTATAGGTGTTTGTAATTTGGAGTATGGAGACTACCTGAAATATATCAAATGTTATGGAATGGGATGTTTATTTTGTTCTGCCAAAGCAGTTTTTGATGCCTATAAGTTTAATATAGCCAAACTTACCTTTATTCCATTTTTTGTTCACAGTTTGTTTGATTCTGAATGTTTATTGATGGTTTCTCTGGAGTTCTCGTTGCTTTTGGCTCATATGTGCTTGTTGAGTACTTATGTTAATGTGACATGATATAAATATGTATATGGATAATAGAGACATATTGACCTAGATAAAAAAAACTGTTAGATATTGATATACAAAGTTTAGAATAATAAATGTTCTATTTTGGTAGATTCATTGTTCTTGTGAATATACCATGTAATTAGTATATTGTGTTATAGTTTGTGTAAGCAGAATATATTGCAACACATGTAAGGCAACACACAGCCCAATTTGTGCTAGATAGTGTGTCAGTAAAGTTGTTCTCCTATCCCAGTACGGTGTATTGTGCCACAACCCGTTTTCACAATTTGATCAAGTGTGAAATTTGAAGCCGTTTTTGCCTGACCAGAAGTGTTTGAATCTGAGAGACCTCCCAAACTTCTTGTTGCTCATGGCCATGAGTCAGATACAGCATCAGTATTACAGTGCTGTTAATTTCAATTAGGTACTGTGATTTTGATGTAGATAGGGTCAAAATTGCTGTACATTTAGGAGAGAGGACAGGTTGTGTGCTGATTAGTTCAATGTGTTCAGCGACAATTTTATAGATTTCCATAATAAAAGTTTGATATTGTTTGCGTTTGGAAGGAGTCTTTATTGATGCACATCTTGCAGTGCCACATCACAAGTGCCGCATTATGGTTTTGAAATCATTTTGTACATGATCAAAATCAAATGAAGTGTGGCTCTTTGTATAGACATAGACTGTAGAAACTGCTTACAGTGTTGTGATGTCAATAAAACTATATTAGTTTTAATTGACAGTTTCATGTCCTTTTTTTCTTGTGTTTAAATTACATACTAATAATTTTGCAGGTATTATGCCTATTCTATATGTTTTCCATTTTTGTTTAAAAACCGTGAATCACAATTTTTTATTTTTACAATTTTGATAAAAATGTATAGGTAATATATTAGTATATACTGTTTAATAATAATAATAATAATTTATTTACAAGGAGGTACAATGGGTTTGTGAGATTACATAATATTGGTATTTTTACGTTCTTGCAAAGCCACCAACACGCATAGCGTTTCGGGCAGGTGTTTTTATTTGTTCAAAACAAATATTGCAAAAAGGCAGTAGCAGTTGTTTAAAATTTGATTGCTGGACACGCTTTTCTTACCAATGAATTTGCATCAAGCTAATTTGCATCAAGAAGGTGCCGCAATTATGTGTAACATTACACCAGATGGCAATATTATGGCAAGTATGCAAATCCAGTGGCAAGAGGATGTTGTGGCCTTTCACTTCTGAATGAATGTTTTGTCACCATCCGAGTCTTCATTTTATTACGTTCATTTACAAATATGTTGTTGTTGATATAATTCTTATATTATAATTGATATAAATCAAGAGATGGCAATTTATTTAGTATATTATTATTTGTGGTTCCCTGTAAAGAATAGCAATTGTATATTCAGAGTATACTGTGAACATTTATTTATGCTTGAGTGACAAGCAAAAGTGAGATCACAAACACAACCCAGCTTAAAGGAGGGATACATAACAAACTTTCTTTGCCTACAAGATATGCACAACAAACAGTTTTTGGCTCACATCCCTGGAAACACAAACATAACTGTCTCTATTTTCCGCTTGTTACAACTTGTAATAAAGTTGTTACATCTTGGCTTAACGTGTTTATGACGTATTAGAACGTTGTTACAACTTGCTATATTGGTTGTTATAACTGGTTAGGAGGCGTTTAAACTTGTTAGAACGTTGTACCAATGTCGTAGTTTCGGTGTGTGTTTGGCTCACATGAGTGTACAGCAGCTCTCTCCCTGCCTACAGGGAAACGTACACAGTACCGACGTCCTGTTGCCTACCTAACAGTGACTATGCAGAAATTAGGCCTCATGACTAACTTCTGTTAGGCCTTGTACCTCATGCATTTTAACTTAACTTTACTAATGTTAGAATTATTTCTCAAATCCGGCATTAAAGTTGTGGCTGAAGGTGGCTTCAACTTCTCCTTTCAGTGCACTGGACTTGTTGGTTACCCATACCAGGAATTGAGCATTTCCTTACATTTTAGTTCCTTTGCAATTTGTCTCCCCCCCCCCCCACCTAATTTAAAGGGCTATCTTCATCTATTTTATTTATTCCCCCTTAGTATCTTGTATGATGTNATTTTCAAACATTGCATCTTCATAATCAGAGTGTTCTTGGAGAATGTTGTTCATCGTATCTTCATCAATACTAGAATTATTTAGTAACTCTTGATACTGTTTCATTTGTTGCAACACACGGTCATATTTGTTCCGTGTAAGCTTAAGATAGTTTTCCAGTGCTGCATAATTAACTGGAGTTTGATTACTCATGTCTTCACATTTGTTAATCTGCCTTGTGAGATGCCCCTTTAAGGCCTTAAGGGTTAATTTTACATTTTGGAGTGTAGACATCTTGAAGTACTTGCTAGTCGTATGGACTTTTAACTATTTGGCACTTGAATTAATAAAGCAACTAGTTTCCGAACTAGAGCTGTTTATCATTTAAAATATATACTACTGTATAATCATACACGCTATAATTTGAGTGGTAAGCCTGTATCAATGCTGGTATTCCGCAAGCTAGCCCTTCTTTATCACTCTTGGTTGGTACAGAGACACAGGTTAACACTCAAAGGTGAAATGATTATAGTTAAATTATACCTATAATTATATGTATGAATATCAGGTTGACAACACAACTCGGGTTGTCATGAATACTGCATAAAAATATGTACTTGCTAGGTTGTAATATATGTTCAACTCTAGACAAGTGTAAAAAATTCTTACCCTTACACCAGGTTAGCACAATAAATTAAACTAGGTTGCTGTACAACACCAGCCTAAAATGTCCTACCCTTGTGCAAGAATTTGCTGTAAACAATGTGGTATGCAGTATGTAATGGTGCAATATTAAAGTAATGTTTATACTTAAATTACAAAAACATTTATAAGTAACTTATAAGTAAAGTAGCCTCTTATCAACCTCTTGTAATGAAAAAGGCACAATAGTTCTTTGGCATAGGCCTCAGAACAATAATAGTGCTTTGTTGTAGTTTTGTTTGCTATGAGATTGAAAAGTTAGGCTAGAAAATGTAAATATAGCAATGTCTTTCTGCTATAATATTGCACTACTAATGTATATCAGGATTTTATATCTAGATGCAATGTACCTACTGGTTAACTGTAATAATCATCTAGGTTCAAAGGACCATAATTTATGTGGTAAAAACTCCAGGCAGTATATCTCCTTTTAATTGACTTCAATAAATTAAAGTTTATCTTATTTTTTCTTAGTAAGAAATTGAGTGGACTGTATGTACTTGTTAAAACTGCCTGAAATTAATCTCACACAAATTGGGGGGACAATTTGTAGCTTAAACCACTTTGTAATGGCTCCTTCTTAAACTACAAATTGTTTACCTAAGTTTAATTATATTATTTTATCATACCACATATGGTGGTCTAATCTACTATTATTTCAATAATTATTACTAGTTATGAATACTACTACTACAATATAACTAGAATGGCCTTATCTGAGCCTGTAGTAAGGGCCTGCTAAGGCTGTGTCATGTAGCATCTATGTGGGTGTGGCCCTGTGCCTCATGGTGCCAATGGCGGCTGTGGAGGCCTTCAAGGCTGGCAACAGCTAGGTACATGTGCATAGTTCTACTGCTCAGCTACTTGCTGTTCCAAGTCACAATTTTACCTGTATGGGATGCAAGAGTTAATATCTGTTCCCTGAACATATCAATACAGGTATAACATGGTATGTGAGGGCTGTAAAATGGGGTACACGTACATTTGTGGGGTGTTTCCCATATATCATAACCGACTTATCTTTGATATTAAACAGTGCACTAGAATAATAAACAAATACTTGGTAAGCCGGATACAATCGTTGTTGTAGTTGTTGATAGGCTGTGTAGCTGGTTGTTGACACGTAAATAGGTGTCTAGGTGTTAAACCAACTCTGGAGCCATGTGTGCAGCGTAAGGCTGCTTTGTTATTGTTTACGTGTGAGCGTGGCGTCTGTAAGAGACGCTCTGCCTTCCTTGTTCCAATATTGTGGTTCTACTTCTAAGTTAAATTTACGTTAACAAGGGAATCAAGCTATATTTTGGTGTTAATAATTATATTCAGTCTTATTGAACACTTTTTTATTCAATTTAGACATTAAACTGTTGTATGAACAGTGGTTTAATAATGTAAATACTGCGGCGACGTCGATGACGTCACGGAGTCTCCCATTCTCTAATTTTAAGAGGATACTGTTAAGGGAAGACTATACTATTTGTGTATGAGTGTGTCGGTTTCCCGACAACTATTCCTAGGTCGATTGGATAAAAAATGAATTTTATACAAATATTTTATAGTGAACGCAAGTCCGGTCCAAAGTTAGGATTCAAGATAGAAATAATGGACGTGAGTCCGGTCCAGAGTTACAGATAGTGTTAACATGCGGGTTCCCTCCCTTTTGGCGTCCCTGGTCGCCAAGGATTTGCATGCTCGTGAGCTTTTTGCTACAGTCTTGTGCTTCTTTCCCTGCTGGGGATATCTTTGGACTGGCTTGAGGAGGATATGGAAGAGCTGGGTTCCGGGCCAACGTCTGGAACGCTTGCCTTGGCGGCTTGGGTATCGGCTGCTTTGTTGAAACCGATTCTGAAGGAAGTGGTATCTCTGTACTTTGCCTCTCAATTGCGTGCCGACAGGCGGTGCTTGTCCACTCTTTGGAATCTGCTTGGGCCCCTGGCTCTTAGATTTTCATCCCCTTTTTGTCCATTGCTATTTGCAGAATCTGCAGTAGTACATTTTCTGCAGGCAGCTTTGTCTAGTTGCTGGCTTATGATGGACTTATTGGTCCTTGGGGGCGGGGGGGGGGGGGTCCTGTCCAGAAGGGTCATGCCAGGGCTCATGGTTCCTCTAAGCGTTGTAAGCCAGTTGTGGCCAGATTCGGAGCCGGCGCCTCCTGTGAAGATTTTGGCATCTGGTCAGCGTAGTGATCGCTCTGAGCGTCAGTTGGGCTCTCGTAAGGGTCATCAGCCCTTTTGCGGTTCGCCCCGTTGATGGGGCGATGGGTAGGGGGAGGCTCGTGCTGTTTGCTCTCGCCTGGTCCCGCAGTTTGTGGCCGTTTCGGGTCGTTTCCTCCGGCTGGCAGTGGCATTGGGTGGCTCCTCCTCCTTTGGGGCTCGCTGAGCAGGCCTCTTTTTTTTTTTTTTCCTAAAGAAAGTATGAAGAAGTATGCTTGGGCATGGTCGAAACGATGGCATCCCTCGCGTGGGTTTCCCGCCTGTTTCCAGTTCCAAAACGGAACTGTGCGGATCTGAAATTCATTCTGGCCTTGTCCCGTCTGAACTCCTGGGTCTTTTGCCCCTCATTTCAGGTGACCACTCTGTCCCAGGTCTGGCTGCTTTTGGAGCCGGGTGCTTGGATGGCATCCCTGGACCTTCAGAATGCGTATTGGCACATCCTGATTCTTCCTGGGGTTCAGGGACTGGCTTGGTTTTGTCGTGGGGTGGTATACGTACCACTTTCCGTGCCTTCTGTCTGCAGTCCTGCCTTTGGCTGTTTATGAAAGGCACCTCGGGTCACTCGTCAGTTGTTTGAGCAGCTGTGTGGGAGTTTGAACTTCGCCGTGCTGGTTTACCCACTGGGTTGGGTTTGGCTTCGGCTTCGACATCTTTTCTGGTTCCTTCAGGGCCGTCTCTTCCACCGCTCTCACGATCGCTTGGTTCATTCACTGGGGACCATTGCATCAGTTGCTGCATTGCCGGCTTCCTCTTCAGGATTTTCAGGGTTCCGTGCCTTGGCACCTTCCGGATCCCTCACTCGATGTGTACTTGGACGCCTCGTCTCTCGGCTTGGGCTTTGTGACCAGTTCTCACCAAGCTGGCGAGAGGCAGTGGGCTCCGTCAGGCTCAAAGCATGGTGCGGTAGTTTGCGGCAGTGTGGCTTTCGCTGCGGCGGATTCAGGTTGCTCGACGCTCTAACGAACGGTTCCATTCAGTTGCGCCCCAGTGGTTCATTGCCTGAACCACGGGGTCTCTTCGGTCCTTGCCTCTTTGGGGCTGGTCGCTTCGAGTGGCTCTTCTGCTGAGTTCTCGGGATTTGGCTCTCCGTGCAGTTCATATCAGGGGCGTGTCCAATGTCTTGGTGGATTTCCTGTCGCGCTTCATTATCCCTGTCCACGGAATGGACGGTCAACGCCGACTCCCTCAGTTGGCTCTGCCCGGAGGTGGACTTCTTCACGTCAGTGTGATTGAGGCATCTCCTAGTGTATGTGGTGCCCTTCCCCAACTGCAAAGCTGTCGCTGTAGACATTTTTCGTCAGGACTGGTTGAGGTGGGGTTACCTGTGTATCTTCCCTCTGGTCCAGCTGTTGCTTTGGGTTCAAGTTCGGCTGGAGTCCTATCAGGGGAGGGTGCTCCTTCTGGCTCTTTGGTGCCGACTCAGCCTTGGTTTAAGACGCTGCTTGCTCGTTGTCCAAACCCGGGGTGTTTTCTGTGGCTCTGCCTCTTTCAGGAGATCGGAGTGGTGTGTTACCTTGTTGGTTCGATCTACTCTTCTGCTCTTCACTTCTGGTGTTTCTAACGCGTGTCTATCACCACTTGTGTGGTGATCAGGTGGCTTCTTTCATGGTGTCCCACCTGCGATCTTCTCGACGACAGCATGAAGTCTCTTGGCATTCATTTCGCCACTTCCTTTCTCTTCGTAAGTTGACTTCTGTTTCTGTTCATGTTGCTTCGTCTTTCTTGGCTTTTTCAGACAGACATCTTACGCCAAATACAGTCGCCTCTTATCGTGTGGTGTTGGCGGAGCCGCTCCAGCTTGCATTCAGGGTGGATGTCACATCAGCTCTGTTCTGTAAGTTTTCTTGTGCATTTTTCCACCTGGCCTGCTCATGTTCCACCTGCACCTCCTGGTCTTCGGATATGGTGCTCTTTTTCTCTCTTCTCCTCAGTTTGTTGTGGCCCCTTTGGCTCAAGTTTTCATTAGGTTTTAAGTTGGCTTTGGCCTCTTGGGATCGGGTTGGTGAGCTTCATGCTCTCCTCCAACATGGGTTTTTGCTCTTTCGGTCCTGGTAACTTTTTTTTTTTTCGTTTTCAGCCGCTCTTCTTACTTTCTGGTGAAATTTGTGATGGCGGGCTTCCGGAGGGGGTCTGGGTTATTGATGCTAGGTTGGTCAGACTGGGGGTGTACAGGTTTTGTCTGGTTGTGACTTTACGCCGTTACCTGCGCTCCTCAGCTTCTGTGTCGGGGGACGTGCTTTGGGTTGATCCGGTATCCCTCGTTCCCTATTCCAGGGCTCGGGTCTCTCAGGTCATCCGCAAGGTTATCATGTCTAGCCAACCTGCAGTCTACCTCGCACTCATGATGTTTGGAAGATTGTGGCTCTTGTTGCTGTGTTTGGGAACATGTCTTGGCCTGACACTCGGGCATGGAGGTTTTGGTGTTCTAACAGGGTCCCGGCCGTCTGTTATCTAGTAAATGTTCCGGTCCTCAGCAGTCTTGTGTGGCCTCGGGCCGTCGGTTGCAGCCACTTGTCACGTCTTCGTCTTGAGGCACGCGGTGCTGCCCGCCTCCCAGGTAAGTCCCTCTTTTAACTTATCTTTGGGTATCAAGCTCCAGGGAAACCGACGGGCTCCCCTCGAAAAACCAGAGTTGAATGTAATGAAATGCCATTTTCTGGGTGAGCCCCAGAGGCTCCTTGGCACCCTCCGTCCCTCCAGTCAGCGGTTTTTGTTTCCGTTTGATCAGCCTTCAAACTGGAGGTCTAGTGGCCTGCTTGGTGGGGTGGGGGCCCTCCCACTCCCCCTCCAGGGGGGGGAGGGGGGGAACGCGCAGTGTGTCGGGTTGATGACAATTTGCTTGTTACCTTGTTTTTCTTGAGGGGGGAGTTCTTGGGCTCTGTTTCGGTCTTGGGTTACAATTTTCTATCAATTGGGGTCTTTTGGAGTGCCTACCTTTCTGGGTGCTTAACCCTGATCGATGCCAGACATGAATAAACTCTCAAAGAGTGAAGTTTTCATAGGCCATTGCTCCTTTTGCCTCTTAGGGGAACCAGGTTCTGGCTTGTGGTTCCAGGTAGGCACAAGGACTCCATATGGCCCAAGTCTAATAAAGTTATATCAGTCCGATAACTCCAGGAAGCCTCCAGGGCTCGCCCAGAAAATGGTGTTTTTATTACATTCAATGCTGGGTTTTTCTGTCAATCAGATTATTCCTAATTTTTACCCATGATTTTCCATTGTTTACCTTATTACTCCAGTTACTCTTGCTATTTACTAGTTACTTCCATTGAGTACTTGAATATGATGACAATGCATTTGGGTTGTTGATCTCTAGACCAACGATCTTGGGCTATGATGATGAGAAGCTGGAGAAACTTTAGGTTGTAGCTATGTAAATAAGTAACTATGAACGATATGGAAGAAAATGCAGAATAGAACCAGTGAAGAGCAGAGGTGCCATAGGTACAATCAGAGACCACACTATAAACATCAGCGGTCCGCGGTTGTTCAACGTCCTCCCAGCGTCTATAAGAAATATGGCCGGAACAACCGTGGACATCTTCAAGAGAAAACTAGATTGTTTTCTAAAAGAAGTGCCGGACCAACCGGGCTATGGTGGGTATGTTGGCTTGCGGGCCGCTCCAAGCAACAGCCTGGTGGACCAAGCTCTCACAAGTCGAGCCTGGCCTCGGGCTGGGCTTGGGGAGTAGAACAACTCCCAGAACCCCTTCAACCAGGCAAGTGTAGCATTAGGTAGGCTGTAACTTTATAATCAGACTTTATAATCACAACTTTATAATCTTGCTTATAAAAAATGACTAGCTCCATCACATTTGTATGACCTCATTATTTTGTAATAAATGCAACACATTCTTGTCATTCCACTGTGTAAATAAAATTCTACTTCTCTTTTACAGATTTTTGGTGCAGTTGTCTCTTGTTCACTGCGTGTGAGTGAACTATACTATGGCACGGGAGAGTCCTTCCTCTTTTCGTTCCACCCAGAGTTCCAGGTGTTTCCGTGGACGGGGGAGAACACATTCTTCGTCAAAGGCAACAACGAATCTCTTGTTGTAGGAGGTGGAGAGTAAGTTTACAAGTTCCCTTACCAGTGTCTGAGATTGAGTTTCCATGTGTAGGGTTCATAATCCAGAAATTGCAGAACCTAAATGTGAAAAAGATCTAGAAGTTATGATTAATCAGGATGTTGTGCAAAAAAAATCAATGTACAAATGTACAGAATAAAGCAAATAGGATACTGGGATTCGTATCTAGAAGCATTAGCTGTAAGATGTCTTGTTTTAATTATGCAGCTCAGTTGGTCTCCGTACTATAAATTGAACACAAGTTCACTTGAAAGTGTGTAGAGTAGTGTATTACAACAAAGATAATCCAAGCAACTAGGAACTTCATGTATGGAGAAAGGTTAAGAAAGCATGATTTACCTTTTCTAGAATGATGAAGAGTAAAGGGTGATATGATAAAATATACAAATGGATATAAGGGTATACCAAAGATGATATTAATTAATAATGTATTAAAAATATCAACACCAAACAATGGTTACAAATTAGAGAATTGTATATTTAGGACAGACCTGAGTAGATACTGGTTTGAAAATAGGGTTGTTGATTTGTGAAACAAATTCCCCAGAAACATTCACATGGTATCACTAAAATTGTTTAGAGTGTAGATTACACATATTGACTGAGTTTTTGTTGGGTATAAATAGAGGCTACATTCCATGGGTCAATAGGCTTTCTGCAGTTTCCTATATTCTTAATTCTGTGCTCTAGGGATTTTCAAGTTTGGTAAGTAATCGATTTCCACGTATTCCCAGGCATATGTTACATTTGTGACACTTTTATTGGTGTAGGCAATTTTTCGTAGTTGTGACTTGATCTGTGATGTGTTTTATCCCCCCCTTTGAGTTGCCAAAACCAAATCATTTGACCGATCGGTACAGTGGCGGCCTCACTTCATGCATGTCGTCATTTAATCCATGAAGGTCCGAGTGGGTGGGCACTATTCCTTATCTCCTTCCTATCCTGGACGAGCCTGGCCTCGGGCCGGGCTCGGGGAGCAGAAGTTCTCCCGAGATCCTCTCCAGGTATGGTATGTCGGCTCCTTGTCCTCGTATTTTTTTTGAGACAATTTACACAGATTTTGCAAAAGCTTTTGATAAATGTGACCATGGTGTTATTGCCCATAAAATGCGCTCAAAAGGAATTACCGGAAAAGTAGGCAGATGGATCTACAATTTCCTGACCAACAGAACCCAATGTGTAATAGTCAACAAAATAAAATCCAACCCGTCAACCGTTAAGAGCTCAGTCCCCCAGGGTACTGTGCTTGCTCCAGTACTTTTTCTCATCCTTATATCGGACATAGACAAGAACACAACCTATAGCACTGTATCATCCTTTGCAGATGACACTAGGATCTTCATGAGAGTAGGCAACATAGAGGACACGGCGAACCTCCAGTCAGATGTAGATCAGGTCTTTCTATGGGCTACAGAAAATAATATGGTGTTTAACGAAGACAAGTTCCAGCTCATGCGCTATGGAAAAAATGAAAATATAAAAACTGAAACCACGTACAAAACTCAGGCAAATCATAACATAGAACGAAAAGGCAATGTAAAGGATCTGGGTGTACTCATGTCGGAAGACCTTACCTTTAAAGAACACAATAAAGTAGCCGTCACAACTGCAAGAAAAATGACAGGTTGGATAACAAGAACTTTTCACACTAGAGATGCTATACCGATGATGACACTTTTCAAAACGCTTGTGCTCTCTAGAGTGGAGTACTGCTGCACAATGACAGCCCTTTCACTGCGGGTGAAATTGCTGACCTGGAGAGCGTGCAGAGATCCTTTACTGCTAGAATCCACTCGGTAAAACATCTAAACTATTGGGACCGACTAAAGAGCCTAAATCTGTATTCCCTTGAGCGCAGGCGGGAGAGATACATAATAATTTACACGTGGAAAATATTAGAGGGGCTGGTCCCAAACCTGCACACAGAAATAACATCACATGAGACCAGAAGACATGGCAGGATGTGCAGAATACCCCGTTGAAAAGCAGAGGTGCAACTGGTACTCTGAGAGAGAACTCTATCAACATCAGAGGCCCGAGACTGTTCAACACGCTTCCACTACACATAAGGGACATAACTGGCAAACCCCTCACAGTGTTCAAGAGAGAACTGGATAAGCACCTCCAAAGGATACCTGATCAACCAGGCTGTGACTCATACGTCAGGCTGCGAGCAGCCGCGTCCAACAGCCTGGTTGATCAGTCCAGCAACCAGGAGGCCTGGTCGATGACCGGGCCGCGGGGACGATAAGCCCGGAAGCACCTCAAGGTATCCTCAAGGTAAGGTATTCCGTCGTAAGTGCTATATAGCATGCTGACTTTTTGCTTTTTCCTCATAATTACCATATCTTGCCACCACAAATTGGCAGAGATGATCACAGGAACCTGGAATGTCGACAGTGGGTATGTGTTTGTGTTGCAGACCACAAGCCACAATAATGTGGCTGAAGATATGAACACTAAACCACACATCAGAAGATGGAGACGACGACATTTCAGTCCATCCTGGACCATTATCAAGCCTATTGTGATGCAGGGATCCACCTCACAATGGACTTTACAATGGTACAGGAAGGACCGAAACATCATCTTGTCTTCCAGTGTGTGGTTTAGTCTTCGTACAGTGTTGGTGCCGTACTAGAAAATCCCTGAAAAAGGAGCATTTCATTATGCCCAATGTTACCTTTTTATTCCACCATTTGTTCATCATTAAGATTCTTGGTGAATCCATTACCTTTGACTTAGCTCACCTCCTTTTGCTCTGGTGTTGGGGTCCCGAGTGATATTTAGATTGACAATGGACTTGATAATGATCCAGGACGGACCGAAACGTGGTCGTCTCTTCATCTTGTGGTGTGTTGTTGGGTTTTGATATTTACATTCTTTTGAATATCTCGCCACAAAAGGTTCTAAAGTCTTCCCAGCTTGGCACTTTCTTTTGATAATGAATTATGTATTTATATTCCAGTTCAGTGATCAGGATTTATGTTTTGCTAGAAATGCCTTGCTGAAACCACATTCAATTTCCAAAGTCAACTTTCATAGTCAAGAACTATTATAGCTTAAAAGTATTTGTTTTCCATGTCATTTTAATTATTTAATTATTTAATTACTTAATTTAGCTGTAAGTTTCACTTAACTCACGGTCACTTAATAGAGCGCCGCCCTGCTCCTTATTGTCCAAATTGTATTGTCCCTCTTGCAGTTGTGCATATCCTGACTTCCAGGACGTGCGTGTGTCTTGCTCTTCGACCGTCCCTCACGGTCACTTGTCCCTCGATAGAATTCCTGGTGAATCGGATACTTTTGATATCGGTCGCCTTATGCATTTCTGTTCTCGTATTGGCATTCTTGGTGATATTTAGCACCCTCTGATTATTTCGCACTTTGATGGTGCTACATAGCCTTCCCGGTTTGGTGCCTTCTTTTGATAATTACTTATTTTAGCTGTAAGTTGTATATACATTGTGTAGATTTTAAAAAAAAAAAATGAGTTGCTGTTCATTAGTGTTGAAATTTTCAGTGGTAACTTTGGCCTGTGGTTGGATGGAGATCTGTACCAAGGACGGACACAGCCTTGCAAGACGTACAACAACCCGCAGCTCACAGACTCGGAAGACTTCATTATCAAGGCTGTCGAATGCTGGTGCTTTGAGTGAGGTTCAAGCACCGTTACGCAATGGTTTAAACTGACGTGATTCCAGTGCCCGGTTGCCTTGAGTGGCAGTTTGCAGCAGCAAGAGCTGTGGACTTGGCTGTGTGGCACCAGTAACCCGCAGTGCGGTTGGAGTTCGTGCTGAGGATCATTGGCTGCTGACCTGGAAACTGCTAATTACCCATGTTTGTGGAGAGAAAATGGAAGGGTTTTATCAATGTTGTTTAAAGATGTATATTTTGTTCCTTATCCTAAACATAGTTTTGAACCTTTTAGAAAGTGGGTCCCTTGTGATATACTTATTTTTCTTGTTTATTAGTTGGTACTTTATACACCATTCTACTTTTAATTCTTTTATTGATAAAAAATGCTTAAATTAAACATATATGAATTTAATTCTTCTTTTTAAACAGTTATATTCTGTAGACTGAAGGTTGCCGGCCTCACACTTCATCTTTCTTTATTTTCCCAGGAAATATATTTTTAATTGTGTGACTTGTTGACATGTTTCATTTCTGAATCTCTTTATTTTGCTAATAAAAGGTCAAAATTTTGTTAAAAGTGTGGGGGACTGTCGGATAAAGGGAGGGGGTAGAACTGTCTGATAAGGGGAGGGGAACTGTTTGGGATAAGGGAAGGGGGGTAACTGTCGGATAAGGGAAGGGAGGAACTGTTTGGGATAAGGGAAAGGGGCAAGGAACTGTTTGATAAAGGATAGAGAGACTTTTCAATAAAGAAAATAGATAAAATGTCTAAATAGATTTAGACTTGGTTAAAGAAGGGGAGGGAACTGTTGAATAAAGACTGAGGGATGTATAATAAAGGAAAGGGAAACTGTTGAATAAAGGAGGGTGACATTGTTGAATAAAGGGGGTTATGAGACTCGTGGATAAGGAAGGGGAACTGTTACATAATGCACTTGTTAGCCCAAATAATGTAATGCGCACTTAAGTTAATAAAGTAAAGGCCTTTCTGTAAAGTATTATTAACTAGTTAAAAAAAATAACTATGCTTCTGAGCTTTTAGTGAAATGTTATTTATTGTGTATCATTGTTTACGTGCAAGATGCGAACGTTCCCAAAGAAATGGGAAGAAGCCAAGTTCTTCTCGAACACTTGTCAGTTGGTGTAAATCGGCGGTACTTTGTTCTTATTACGTTGCGTTGTATATATTCTGGATGATTTCATTACTTGGGACCTGACATAAGAAGGCTGGAAGTGTTCCACTCCAGAGAGCATTCATGAAGATGTTCTCCAACCCTGAACATCTACCAGGGAGTTCGTTGATGCCAATGCTTCGCGTATGCGATGTTTTCAACCCGGAACCTTCACCAGGGTGTTGTTGATGGTGATGCTTCGCTCATGTGGTGTTCTTAGCTAATTTAAGCCTTAGATAGTGCTTTAAAAAGGCAATTGTTAGAAATTTGAGCCTTATAGACATCCCATGTTGAAGACTTAATGTCAGGAGTCCTTGGATTATAACTGTTCTGTGGTTATGATAGTAACAGAATAGTATTATGTGCGACTTTGGACTAGTTTGCAGCTGGTATACGGTAGTTGGACTGTGTTCAAAATGGGTAAATGCTTAGTTTGTTGCTCAATGAATGCACCCCAGCAGGCAACATTTAACATGCTCGAGTACCATTTAATCAACATTAGATGAATGCTATTAATATTAATTCAACATTACATCACTCTCTTTTGCCCAGATTTTTCTATGTTAATCCTCAGCAACCAAGTGTAGTTGTGGACTGTATTAATGTATTACACAGAATGGAATAGCTTGGAAAGCTGTACATTAAAGCGCCACATCAATGCAGTTCTAAATGTTGAATTTGTTATAAGAGTTGTGAAATGGAAGAGTCCAAATACTAAGCATTTTACCATTGTGGAGGCAGGTGTAGCTGTGTCACCATCGGGTAGTTGGGTATAATGTGTGACGTGCGAACTGTGCCACCCAAACCCGTGGTGGTATGGTAGCTATGGAGCGAGATTTGTGTTTATCTATGATAGTACACAATATGCCTGGTGGGGATGTTGACCACCATGCTCTGACAGTATCTCCCTTTAAGTTTGGTACTCTTTGTTTAATATTAATACACAAATGATTGACCACTATAGATCATGATATGAAATATCTAATAAATAATATTTGCAGCCTGTGTGCTGTTATTAAATGATTATGGTAAAAGTCAGCCATAGCATTTGATATCGCATATTATGTAGCTTAATATGTTAATGGGAAGTACGAGTTGTCATTTTGGGTCTGTTAGTCACTTTTTGCAAAGAACACGGGGGTAAATCTATACTTACACGCTGGAAAAACTTACCAATTTCCAATAGCTCTACATCTAGGAAGGTGTTACTGTTGCATGTGCTAAGCATGTGTTTCCTCTTATGTATTGTTGACGAAGTAACCTTTGGCAGTTCCATCCCTATTGAGTGAGGTAACTATAAAATCGTTGACCTTGCAGCGAATAATTCGGAATAGCATTGTTGAAACAAACCAGCCCACACTTGTGTAATAAGTGACAACATTTCGGTCTGTCTTAAACCCTTATAAACCCTTAAACCTGTCATGGAATGAGATGATAAATGTCCAAAATGGACTGAAACATCATTCACTTTCATTTTATTTGATGCATGCACATAGGGTTATTCATTATCCTTTACCTTGTACCTCATGTATCAACGAAGCTTGTCATACGGGGTAAAATATTATTGTATATCTGAAGACCAAAATGGTCATACTTTGGAAAGTGATGGACAACACTGGCTACAAACACTTGATTCTTGCGTGACGACTAAATATAAACACCTGATTCTTGCGTGACGACTAAATACAAGCACTTGATTCTTGCACCATGACTATACATAAAATAGATCTCTGCCTCAGTGGAGTTCTGTCCTAGATATTGCCATAGTGATACATTCAGTAAATTACTCGTAACCCTGGTTTTCACTTGCTCAGTTATACCATTAAGTGATTGAATTGTAAATTAACTAATTCAGGTTATTCAAAAGTTTCTAGAGTATTGCAGTTCCCTTTAATAGTTTGCTAATTGAAGCTCAAGATGTGGCTAATTTGAAAATAAAGCTATTTTTGTAATGCATTCCAAAGTAAATTTTTAAGATCTATTTCACCAATACAATTACACTAGAGGGAACAGAATAGTAAACTCGTGCTTTAGTGTTAATGGCTAGTTTTGTTATGCTGCATGATGCAGCAGCCTGTGGTGTAGCAGTTACACGTCCTCGCCTGCAAAACCATGCAAGCAAGAACATCCAGACTGAGACCCTGGATCAAGTGGGATTATTGATCACCATACCTTCACTATTTGCACCTGTGTACCCAGCAATAATTGTGGACTGGACTGTAAAATTGGTTTCTGGTGATATCACAGCACTTGATACTCTAATAGGCTCCTGTACTTGGCTTAATGCTTAAATACCACACTGCATTTCGAGCATAATTTCTAAATCTACTCGGTTACTGTAAATGTGATTTGTAGAATACATTAAGGAGCAAGATGATTACTATATTTGCCATGTATACATGCACACCTGTTTTACAAGGGTTTATGAATTTTTAATGTTTCATGTGTGCATTTATTGAAAGCGATGTTTAAATGGTTTTGTTGGAAAAAAACATGATT
>WNGS01160430.1:7565826-7582102 GCA_020271785.1 Procambarus virginalis | reverse complement strand
CCATCTGAGGTCTGCAGTTGTTACCGACCTACTTGCGAGCATACGCCTCTTGCTGTACGTTACCTTGGGGTTTTCCTTGAGGTGCTTCCGGGGCTTAGCGTCCCCGCGGCCCGGTCGTTGACCAGGCCTCCTGGACTGATCATCCTGGCTGTTGGACGTGGCTGCTCGCTGCCTGACGTACGAGTCTCAGCCTGGTTTGATCGGGTATCCTTTGGAGGTGCTTCTCCAGTTCTCTCTTGTACCACCCCGTCCTCACAAGTTTAATAAGTCATTATTGCCTTATTAGTTACGTGCATGGGTGACAAGCATCATAGTTTCCCTTTCAAAACTTCATGGAAAACACCGACCTTACTTAACCTACTTAGCATGTTAACATAAGCATCTTATGGTTTCGTAATTACAGTTGTTACTTAACCTATTATAGGTATAACAACGCTGAACACTGTGGGGATTGCCAGTTATGCCCCTTATGGTCCGTCCGTGGACTTCCGGGGCACGCTTGCTTGCTTTCGAATTAGTTATGGCCATCCTGGTTGTGAGGAGTCTGTGGGCCTGCAGGCCGCTCCATGCGGCTGCCTGGTGGGCCTCCTCCTGGCCGGTCTAGCCTGGCCTCGGGCCAGGCTTGGGGTGTACACGAGCTCCTAGTTCCCCATCCAGCCGATTTTGAGCGGGGTTTCTCCGCCGTCGGTCGCCTGGTATGCGGGTTCCTGGGCCTGCTGGGTTCTGTCGTGTACTCACCTAGTTGTACTCACCTAGTTGTGCTTGCGGGGGTTGAGCTCTGGCTCTTTGGTCCCGCCTCTCAACCGTCAATCAACAGGTGTACAGTTTCCTGAGCCTATTGGGCTCTATCATATCTACACTTGAAACTGTGTTTGGAGTCAGCCTCCACCACATCGCTTCCTAATGCATTCCATTTGTCAAACACTCTGACACTAAAAAAGTTCTTTCTAATATCTCTGTGGCTCATTTGGGCACTCAGTTTCCACCTGTGTCCCCTAGTGCGTGTGCCCCTTGTGTTAAACAGCCTGTCTTTATCGTGTCTCCGTGGGCCCTGTTTGGGGTCTGTCTGCTCCGTTCTGCCTTTGCGGGAGCACGTTGCTCTTTACCTGTGGCATGTTGCGGTGGTGCCTGTTGCTACTACTGCGCGTGTGCTTTAGTACCGTGTTTCGCGGTGGCGTGTCCTTATTCCTGGGGTTTGTTTCTGCTCTTTCGTCCTGCCTCACCCCAGTTGTTTTTCCTGGCATCTCTTTTTGTCTGTTTTGCCTGCACTTACTGCTATGTTGGGGGGGGGCGTGGTCGGTTTCCACCACTTCCTTGCTTGTGCGTTCCCTTGTTTTCCTCCTCTGCCACAGGGGTGTTCTGCGTGTGTTCCTTGGCTTCTAGGGCTTTTTTCGGCCTGTGTCCTGTGGTGTGCTTCTTTGTATCGGTCTGTTGCAGTTGCTCGTACCTCTTGGTTTGGGTCCAGTTCTGGCGGCAACCCGTCCGCCTTCTTGGGTTTTCCTTGCTTGCCCTGCCAATTGTTTTTTTCGGGGTCTGGCGATGTCCCGCGTCGGACCTGTCATTTCTGAACTCCTGGCGGGTTTGCTTGCTTGGAGTTTTTTTCTGTTCGGCAGACGTTCCATCTCCTTGTGCCACCTGAGTTCGGTGGTCGCGCCCGAGATCCTCTTGCGGCTCCGCCTTTTCCTGGGCTCGGAGGGGCCTTATTGGGCTGCTTCCGTCTGCCTCATGGTCTCGCCTCCAGCTGGTGGTCGGTGTCCCACCTGCGTGTTTCTCTTGGCGGCAGTATGGGGTGTTTTGGCGGTCCTTCCTTTTCCTGTCCCTTCTTAGGTGGTTACTCTTGTTACCGTCGGCTTGGTTTTTGGTGGGGTTGGGGGCCGTCGTCGTGCCGCATACTGTCGCCTCTCTCTTTTTGTGCGGCGCTGGCGGGCCGCTTTGGCTTGCTTTCGGTCTTGGTGTTGCTTCTACACCGTTAGTAAGCTGTCTTGTGCGTCGTTTCACCTCCGGCCTGTTCGTGCGCCGCTTGCACCATCCTGGTCTCCGCGGTTGTGTGCCACGGCGTCTGTGTCCGGAGCGCATTTTGCGTTGATCCGGTTCTGTTCTTCCTGGTTCGCCTGTGCTGGTGTCCCGGTTGTCAGCCGTGTTCTTGCGGCTCGGCTGCCTGTGTTCTTCCCTCCTGTCCGTGGCGTTCGTGGCTTTGCTGCTCTCGCTGCCGTTTGGATGACGTGTTCTCGCAGTCTTTCGGGCATGGATCTTTGGTGTTCGTTCGAGGGCCTTGCTGCTCGTTGTTGTGTTGTTCCCGGGACTGTCCGGGCTGTGGCGCCTTGGGTTGGCATTGCTGCCGGTTGTCTCGCTTCCAGGGGAGGGGTGCGTGGTGTCCGCCTCCCGGTTCCGTCCCTTTTGATCTTCCTCTGTGGGTAGTTAGCTCCGGGGAGCCGACGGGGCTCCCCCCAGAAAACCAGCGTTGAATGTAATGAAACGCCATTTTCTGGGTGAGTCCCGGAGGCTCCCCGGCAACCCTCCCTCCCTCCGGTCGGCGGTTTTTCGCGTGTCTTGACATCCAGCCTCAGAACTGATGGGTGGATAGCCGGCGTGTGAGGTCTGGGGCTCCCCCTTCCCCCTCCCGGGAGGGGGGAGCTGCGCAGACAGCGGCGCGGTGACGTGTGACGTCATACTAGTTTGCTTGTTTTCTGTTGGGGAGTTCTATCCACTAGTTCGACTTTTGGTAGCAATTTTAACCAGAATAGGGGTTTGTTTTGGGCGCTTACCTTTCTGGGTGCCTGTCCCGGTCGATGGCAGACATAGAATGCTTCCAATCACACGGGGGCTTCTATAGGCCATTGCTCCCCTTGCCTCTCTGAGGGGCCCGGTTCTGGCCGTGGTCCCCGGTAGGCCTAAGAACTCCATACACATGACTGATGCCAAAGTCTGACATTAGCATATCAGCCTGGGATAGCTCCGGGGAGCCTCCGGGACTCACCCAGAAAATGGCGTTTCATTACATTCAACGCTGGTTTTTTATGGAGGAGGATGATCCCATACTATAAGATTTTTAAATACAAAATAATTTATTGCTTGTGTGACTTTGTATAGATAGAATTATCTCTGTGGACTGTGATAATTCTTTACAATGAGTTCAAAGAAACAAAACAAAATGATCTTACAGTACATGTATTGGGGCCAAACTCATCAGGCACATGCACTACTGATAGTGCATGTTATTGCCTAAGTGTAGTTACTGGATGAGAACTACACTCGTGTTGTCCCATCTTCCCAGTACTCTTTGTCATATAACGCTTTGAAACTACTGACAGTTTGGCCTCCACCACCTTCTCCCAGCTTGGCACGTATGCCTGAGGTGTTTGGGGACTGAGGTTCGACTCCATTGTATGGCTTCGATATATATGTTTATAGTCATCATGTTCTTGTGATTTCATTGTGCATTATCTTACAGGTTCTGAAACGCCTATCTTATCCACTGTCATGGATGGAAAGCTTTAATGCAGACAAGGAGAGCATTGCCCAGCATCAAGCTGTTCACCCAACCTCTGCACCACCTGTTAGTGGAGTCGGAGTGAATATTGCCACAGAAGGACCCGATGGAACAGAGCAGGAATGTTTTCCAATGTATTCAGTATGTCCAATGTCTCCAATATGCTATCCAGGTGAGACCCTAAATATAAATAGATTATGGCCAGTTTCTGCCTCATTTCGTAAAAGGGCTTTGCTTCTTAATATAAAAGGATCTGCTGTTTTTGGCTGAGGGCAGTAAGCCTATATCAGGTTATTAATCTCTATTTATTGATTTTATTAATCTGAAAACAGTTACATATGCTGCTAACAAGTTTATCTACTTTTTAGGAATATTATTTTTTGTCAGTCAATATTTTGAGACCTTTGCTGTGAGAAAAGTTGAAGCCGCCTGTCAGGCAGGCAGAAGTCAGCAGATCCTATAATTTTTTTATTTTGATTTTTTGCACCTATAAACTCAATGATTTTTTAGACTCCACATGTGCACAGTTTTGAATGATGCACTTTTTGAGATCTGATAAGCATGACGTAATAATGTTGCTATTCTTTCTGATATTAGGCAATTTTTGTAAGATTTTCTGCATAGAATTGTAACTGGGATGACAGTGGAATGGACACTAATAACATTACTTGATAAACCTCAAATATTGATCTTATAATAATAACAACAACAACAACAATAATAATAATAATAATAATATTTTTTTTTTAAATATACATAAGAGTATATACCAAGTGTATAGTCAAATGTATTTTACTTTTGTTGTAATTGATCTTACTTAAGTTACAAATGTAAGTGACCCCCAAACATACCCAATTAAATGCAATTGGCCAAACTTATTTGTTTAACTCTTTAGCTGCTCAATACTCACATAGGCGATGGGAGTAACCTCCACCGCAATGCGCTCATCATACATAGGTGATCGAGAGGTCCAGCGCACGATTGAAATGTCCCGCGGCTGCACAGGGTTCACATCAGCTTCCTCAGAACTCTTGTAAACAGATGCCATTTAAAAAAAATATCGTGGGCAACATCCTTGGGTGTGAGAGCCTCAGTACTGAGTGAGCAACCAAGGCTGGTGCACGCAGCATTAGCTGACAGCACTGTTGTTCAGCTTGTGACCACAGCATCGCCGAAAAATTGCAAACTATATTTGTAACTGGTATTGTTTAGCAATGATAGTATTACAGAAGACCCCTGACTGATAAAAGTGACCAGGATTCTGATAATAACAGGATTGTTGTGATAATTAACCCTGTACATAGTATTGTTGTAGGAGTAATGCTGAGGGAGGTAGAGAGGGAGGTGGCAACATCTGCTGATTCTGTGTGGCCACCTGTTATTGTATGCACTCACCATACCAGCTTAGTGGTTCTCTATGGAGAACACAAATGTAGATACTTATATATAACGTGTGTATTAGTGTAATAAGAGCAAAGGGAGTACCCTGTATGTTGGAAGGAGCCATCTTGGTGAGGGAGGTGGTGTTGTCTGCATGACTTGTCAAGCTGTATTGGGTGGCCACTATGCTCTTTGGTCACCATACCAGCTTAGTTGTACAGTTATGGTGAACAAAATATGTTACCACAAAAAACTAAGAAAAAAATCAGAGACATTGATATAATTAGGTAATAATATTTTTGTGTAAGTTGGTGAGAACACACCTGACTGACACCCGACCGCCTCCAACGCTTGCTCTGTCAACGCCTACATTTTGCCAGAACTCCTTTGCCTATTGCGGCCAAAATATGTCACCTACAATTTTTTTGTTATTTTTCCCGTGGACAGGGAACACAAATGAACACTTATAAGAAAAAAATTATTTATTTATTTTTTCTTGCACTTGGCGATGTTGAAGTCCTTAATGCCCATAGCAGCATAAGGGTTAAGCAGACAGTAAGTGACATTAATGTGGCTGAAACAAATAACCCAACCCACACATGTGAAAGGAAATAAAAGTAAAGACATTTCAGTGTGACTTGGACCCTTATTAATAACACTTTCGCTCGGGCATGACGCAGCATTGCGTCATCCGTTTACTGGCAGTGCTGCCGGGCATGACGCAGCATTGCGTCATCCACTTAAAATAATCGCCAAAAATCAGGTTTTTATCAGATTTTTTTTGGACTGGTTTTAAAATGCGCACCTATGTCTTCCCTACACGCCTATGTCATGTTCAACACACAATAGTACTAAACATTTATATGGGCAGGAATTGGGAGTTTAGCTGGAAGGCGTCTGGGCGCTCACTCGCGGCTAACGTGGCCCGTCTTCAACTCGTCGGCTGTTGGAGCGTGACCAGGTTTTTTATTTTATATGCTAATGCTCCTCTAGAGAATTCTATTGCGAACCCATTGATATCAAAATGAAAGACCTAGAACGAAAATTGAGGTGACCAGAGTGAAAATAGTGAACACATTTTATCGCTTTTGCGTGCTCCTGGGTAACTCATTCGCACTTTCTCTGTTTTCTGCGGGTAATTAGCCGGGCTTTTGGAGTTTATATGCATTTAGTGCTATAGAGAATTCTATTGCGAACACAATGATACCAAATTTAATCTTGTAGGACGAGAATTAAGGTGACAAAGTTGAAGAGAGTATACACTTTTCAGAATTAACGCGCGCTCTCGTGAAACCCTGGGACCCAAATCGCACAGTTGAAGGGTGGCGCGGGGGGCACGCCAAAGTGCTAAGTTGTGCTATACTGCTACTTGATCAGGGTCCAGGACAGACTGAAACTTCATCACTTTTATTACAGTTCATATGTGTGCATTGGATTATTTATTATTAGGTGCATTCTTTCCTAAATAATAATTTTATAAATTAAATTGTTCCCAGTAAAAGGAAGACTTGTCTCTGAATTAGATATGCCTTCTTAAGTATGAGCAAGTAGATGAGGATGAGCAAGGAGACGTATGTCAATTGAGAAATGCGTTCAGGATGATTGTATTTGGACATAATACATTTACCTGGTTCCTGCCTCTTTGTTTACTGGACATAACCAGTACATTTACCTGGTTCCTGCCTCCTTGTTTACTGGACATAACCAGTACATTTACCTGGTTCCTGCCTCCTTGTTTACTGGACATAACTAATACATTTACCTGGTTCCTGCCTCCTTGTTTACTGGACATAACCAGTACATTTACCTGGTTATCATTCTTCACATTCCTTCACCTCTTGTAACAAAATAAAATATTGACTTTATTATGAAAGTCTTACGCCAAGCTTTAGTGTCTTCATGAGTCTCTCTTCTAATTCTCCGCAGTGGTATTTCCCAGTTTTCATAAACTGCATTGCTTTCAGTGGACATACTTAAATGAAAAATGTACAAATTGGAGAATATTATGAGTTCAATTGATGCTATTGCTATATGTTGCTACTAACTTCTTCCTGTAAACATCCCCTCATCAGTGAAGTTTTATCCCAGTGGGCAAAATATGCTCAAGTAAAGTTAAATCAACGTCAACATAATCAACAGTGATTCAATGTGGCATCAACGCTGTTTGCTTATATTTGCCCCAGGCAGGAAGTGGGGGGGGGAGGGGTAGAGGGGTCAGTGGTATAAGTAATTTGTAGATTGGTGTATGCAAGACAAATGTTTTATATTTAGCCAATTTACTAAATTCTGTATGATATACAATAAGGTATTTCCCTCTCTACTCCCCCTTCCTGACAAATCTGATCAATGGTGATGTGACATTGGACAAATGTTAAATGAACATAAAATAAATGTTATTAACATTACTTGAACACACTGTGCCCACTGGGTAATAATTTCATCAGTTATATAAAAGATCAATATTTGAGTTTCAATATTTAGACACGACTAAATGCAGGGAAGACTTTAATCACCTTAACCCATAAATCTCTGCCACAGGAACAGTCATCTTTTATAATACACTAACTTATTTTCTTTTTGCTTCAAGGTTAGTGGTTGCATTATAATGAAAAATACTGATTACGCTGATATTTTGAAAATTACTTTCTTTTGAGGAATTCTTTAACAGATCAGTTTAGTTATGTTAGCTCATTACTATACACCCCATACTCATCCTGTGGGTGGTAGTGGACCCCATACTCATCCTGTGGGTGGTAGTGGACCCCATACTCATCCTGTGGGTGGTAGTGGACCCCATACTCATCCTGTGGGTGGTAGTGGACCCCATACTCATCCTGTGGGTGGTAGTGAACCCCATACTCATCCTGTGGGTGGTAGTGGACCCCATACTCATCCTGTGGGTGGTAGTGACCCCATACTCATCCTGTGGGTGGTAGTGGACCCCATACTCATCCTGTGGGTGGTAGTGGACCCCATACTCATCCTGTGGGTGGTAGTGGACCCCATACTCATCCTGTGGGTGGTAGTGGACCCCATACTCATCCTGTGGGTGGTAGTGAACCCCATACTCATCCTGTGGGTGGTAGTGGACCCCCATACTCATCCTGTGGGTGGTAGTGAACCCCATACTCATCCTGTGGGTGGTAGTGAACCCCATACCCATCCTGTGGGTGATATTGGACCCCATACTCATCCTGTGGGTGGTAGTGGACCCCATACTCATCCTGTGGGTGATAGTGGACCCCATACCCATCCTGTGGGTGATAGTGGACCCCATACTCATCCTGTGGGTGGTAGTGGACCCCATACCCATCCTGTGGGTGATAGTGGACCCCATACTCATCCTGTGGGTGATAGTGAACCCCATACTCATCCTGTGGGTGATAGTGGACCCCATACCCATCCTGTGGGTGATAGTGGACCCCATACTCATCCTGTGGGTGATAGTGGACCCCATACTCATCCTGTGGGTGGTAGTGAACCCCATACTCATCCTGTGGGTGGTAGTGAACCCCATACTCTTCCTGTGGGTGATAGTGGACCCCATACCCATCCTGTGGGTGATAGTGGACCCCATACCCATCCTGTGGGTGGTAGTGAACCCCATACTCATCCTGTGGGTGGTAGTGAACCCCATACTCATCCTGTGGGTGATAGTGGACCCCATACCCATCCTGTGGGTGATAGTGGACCCCATACTCATCCTGTGGGTGGTAGTGGACCCCATACTCATCCTGTGGGTGATAGTGGACCCCATACTCATCCTGTGGGTGGTAGTGAACCCCATACTCATCCTGTGGGTGATAGTGGACCCCATACTCATCCTGTGGGTGATAGTGGACCCCATACTCATCCTGTGGGTGATAGTGGACCCCATATCCATCCTGTGGGTGATAGTGAACCCCATACTCATCCTGTGGGTGGTAGTGAACCCCATACCCATCCTGTGGGTGGTAGTGAACCCCATACCCATCCTGTGGGTGATAGTGGACCCCATACCCATCCTGTAGGTGGCAGTGGAACTCATACCCATCCTGTGGGTGATAGTGGACCCCATACCCATCCTGTAGGTGGCAGTGGAACTCATACCCATCCTGTGGGTGGTAGTGGTGAAGGTTACAGAGGTACATAATGGGCTCAGGAACTGATTCCCATTACAGACAAATCATTGGTAAATAGATTAGCTTAATTCAATTCTTTCTAAAAAAATGTCAATAGTGTTTAATAGATGCATTATTAATGATCTGTATTAGAAACTATTCTTCCACTAATTGTTTTGTTTAATGATAACTGTTATTAATTTGTAATGCTTTTGTTAAATATGAATTGGGACCTCATGTTGCCTGAATATCGTAGCAGTAGCGTAAGGCATTCTTCGCTCGGGCCCAGTTATAAAATGGCTAGCGTATAATATTAGTGCAATATGTCAAGTAGACTTTCTGTCTGTTTGATATTTATCAATAACAAGTTTTCAAGTAGACACTTTCTACATTATTGAAGGTTAGACTAAGCTATTTGTATACAAAGTTTCTAACATTGCCTCATTCTCCTGGTTTTAAGCGGATTGTAGGCTTCTGCATGCTTTAAGCAATTTCTGAATGAAAATAATGTCTTGTATGAGATTTCATAATTCTGTAACATAATCTAAGTTTTTAAATATCAATTATTTTTAAACCTGCGCATGATGAGTTTCAAAAGTACTGTACTGTAAAATCAACAATTATTTGTAAAGTCAATTCTAGTCAGATATGAATCATACAAGGCATTTCATATTTTGCAACTGCCTGATAACCCAGGATAGCCTAGCATGGACTTCCATCTTGTTACTACAGCTCGCCCAAATACCTGGTTGACTTCAGTAGTGGGCTTTTCGCTCGCTCTCCTTCTGATTCCACGAGCTCTGTGCGGGATGTTACGGAGCTGGGTACCCCCCCGGGCTCCCTTGAGGGATACCGTGTAGCGCACTCTGTTTTTTACCGCAAACAGTCCAGCTTGGGTAGTGACAAGGAAGAGAGAAAAGGCGTACCTATATTCCACCCAGGGTAAGCAGGGACTAGGTGGACGTAAGTGTCTTGGAGTGCCATCATTTGGCTTGGTGCTTTTATGCTTGCATCCAATTTATGCTTGATTTTTGCATGGATCTCTTCAAATTTCTAAATTCACCTCTGTTGTCTTTCTTAGTACGTGTTTTCCAGGAACTCCATTTAGAAGATTCATAATACCAGCACAATGAAATCACAAAAAAATTATGTATTTATTAGGAAATATTGAAGCCATACGATGGGATTGGTTCTGCATCTGTAGACCTCATCTGGCACATGCAGTACTGACTGGGACCATAATGGGCTTGAATTATATCAAGCTAAAGTATTACTAGATTTACAGAAAGTCTGGAAAGCACCATCCCATCCACTACCACAGTTTGAGTATTACAAGATACCCGCCCACACCCAGGAGTCGGTAGTATTGTTCCCTATCTCTTGGCCCCATTCTGGTCAAGATGCTTCAAGTCCATCATGTTGGCAATCCCCATGATGCAGTGGTAAAACACTCGCCCGGCGCTTTGCAAGCGCTTTGGCCTGGGTTTGTATCCTGGCTAGGGAGGATTGACTGGGTGCCGATCCTTAACTGTAGCCTCTGTTCACCCAGCAGTGAATGTGAACCTGGTTCTTAAGTGATTTGACTTTTGCATTCCAGGGAAAAATTTGGATTAAGGACCTGCCCAAAATGCTATGCGTGCTAGTGGCTTTACAAGAATGCAAGAATGCTTGTATCAATAAAGAAATAAATACATAAATAAATCAATCAAGGTCCAGTCGGTAGTGCATGTGCCTAAGGAGGCGAGGAATGCTGGTTCAGTCGCATTGCGCGGCTTCAACATTTTCTTCGGAATACCTCTTTTTTTTTATTCTCCTCTTCTGACTATGTTTCTTCCTTGCATACCTATATATAGTATATCATATATATTCCCCTAACTTATATGTAATATTGAAATATTCTGTGTTTAAAAGGTGCTTCATTGACTGATGATGTTGAAACTTGAAACTTCATTATTGCATTATATTGAAATTGCCAGTTTATTCTATTGTTACAAGGTTTTGTTGAATGTTCCATACACCTGTGTATTTATTTTATTCTTCACAATGACTTTTGTCATTGTAATTGTTTTCATTGGGATTTTTATTTAACTTTCATTTTCTCAAGATTTGGATATACAGTACTGTATACTTGGTATATTTGGTTATAAATACAGTAGTTGGGTATATTCACTTATAATGAATACAGTATTTGAGAGTGTGGGTTGTATATAGTTAGAAAATGTACGAAATTCCAGTTGACGAGTTACCCAGTTGTGATATCAAGTATAGACGTGTAGACAACATTTAAATTGCTCTATGTTTATAATCAGCCAATATTTGCATGCAGAGAATAAGTCACAATAATGTGGCTGAAACAAACATACAAAATGCACATACAAAAATGAAAGTGACGATGATCCGGTCTATCCAGGATTTTTATGATATGTTTTAGTTCAAAGTACATTATCTTGTAGAAAAATTGAAAGCAGTCTTGATAGCTTTCTACAAATGACCAAGTAGAAATAGAAATGTAAAAACAAGAAAAAATTAAGAGAACAGCAGTTTATAGTATGATATGGGAAGTACTTTTCATATAAATGAAAATTTGTGACAATTTTTAGAGGCGGCATGAACACTCAGCCTATGGACTGTAGTATGTTATATTGGGATGATACACTGGTCTCCCAGCAAACACACACAAATGTTATTTTGATAAAACATGTTAATAGCAAAAATAATGTAAAGGTTACCTTGCATTTGCTTGATTATTATTAAGTTGCCTCCAGCAGTGGCTACTTTATTGTGCACCTAATACGCATCCAATGAAAATGTAACATTAATGTCATTATTGACACCAGCTAGGGTCAGCCTTAGGAGCCGCAGGACCCAATTAGCAACATTTTTGGTGGGGTCGCCAGGTTCACAGGCAAGGTCTGTTTTAGTTAAATGATTTATATAAAATATTAATTTTATTTTTGGTCTAAAGAAGACTTTCAAAATGTAAGTGAACAGTATTGTTACAAACAAATTATCTTTTTTTTTTTATTCTTCAAACTGACTTTTCTGTGGGGAAGTCCCATCAGTTCCCTAAAGCTAGCTTACTGTTTAAGTGCCACACCACTTGGAGTCATCAGTCGCAGAGTTTTTGTATGTCTACCGGGAACCACGAGCCAGAACCCCCCCTTTCCCCCTCATAGAGGCGCAGGGAGCAATGACTTACGAACACTTGACATTTAAAGTTTATCAACTAGCCATCGACCAGGGAAAGCAGGCACCCAGGAAGGTAGGTGAATCAAAACAGACTTCTGCCTAGTTGAAAATGTGATCTATATCCTCAAAATATCGAAAGGACCCCCCCCCAACAAGAAAACAAACAAGCAAAACTTCATCCAACTAACCCCTTGCTTGTTAGCTCCGGGTGAGAGGGAGAGGGGCAGCTGGCCTACCAGCAGTCAGTTCTTTACTGATTTGCCTGGCAGGCATCAGTTGCCCTGACCACAGTTTCCTGCTTTGGTGTGTTTTGTCTTGTGAGACTATTCCTACATTATCTGTGTGCATTGGCCAGGTGTTGAGTATTGGGGCTGCATGCACTTAGAGTCACCTTCCCTAAGTGCTCCATAAGTACTGCCTTTGCACGGTCAGGGTTCCCTTCCCTGGCGCATTTGGGATTCACTTCCCGTTAGAAGACTTCTTCGCTTGTGGTGGTCTACACCATTCGGGTTAGTCGTGGGCTTTGGACTTTCCATCTTGCCCTGGGTAGGAGAGTGTTTGTTGGCTGATAGGGAGCACTGTAGTTAGCATAGCCAGCTTTTCAGCTAGCAGCATCAGGTGTACCGGCGGGCTTCTCTCTGACTGCTTGTTTGCTCTGGTAGTCTCTTAGGGTTTTTTTGGTGTCGCTATTTCAGAAGTATGCCGCTCTGTCAGCGGTGTTTTGAAACATGTCTAAGGACAATATTCAGACAAGGGGACTTTGGAGGACTAACAGGGTCTTGGCTGCCAGGTATCTAGTGAACGTCTCGGCCCTCTGCAGCCATGTGATGCTTTGGGACATCTGTCTTGACTGATGGTCTCTTCTTTGGATTAATACCTGCGGTGCTGTTGCCTCCTGTGGTAAGTCCCAGTTTTCCTTCTTTGTGTGTAGTTAGCTTCAGGGAGCTGATGGGGCTTTCCTCAGAAAACCAGTGTTGAATGTAATGAAATGACAGTTTCTGGGCGAGCCCTGGATGCTCCTTGACCTCCTCCCTCCAGTCGTCAGCTTTCATCATTCAAGAATTGGAGGGTGGGTAGCCCGGCTCTCCACCCCAAGGGGGGATGGGTAGCCCGGCTCTCCACCCCAAGGGGGGGTGGGTAGCCCAGCTCTCCACCCCAAGGGGGGGGGGTGGAGCTAACGAGCAGGGTATAAGTTGGAGGAAGTTTTGCTTGTTTGTTTTTTGGTGGGGGGAGTTCTTTTTTATATTTTGAGGGTGTAGATCACATTTTCAATCAGGCAGTAGTCTGTTTTGATTCACCTACTTTTCTGGTTGTCTTCCCTGATTGATGGCTAAATAATAAACTTTAAATGTAAAGTGTTCATAAGCCAATGCTCTCTGCACCTCTGTGAGGGGTCTAGGTACTGGCGCATAGTCCCCCGGGAGGCATTCAAGAACTTTGCAACTGATGACTCAAAGTAGTGTGGCAAGCTAGCCACACTACTTTGAGTCATCAGTTGCAACTACTACACTATTCAGCAAGCTAGCTTCATGGGGGCCTCCGGGGCTCACCCAGAAACTGGCATTTCTTTATATTGAATGCTGGTTTTATTATAAAGTTAACTTTCTTGCATAAATGTAAGCTTAAAGTTCAATTCAGTTTAAGAATTCAGCACATATTAATATTAGATTGCAATTTAGTGTTGGTTTATGGCAATCCTTTGCAGGTTTGGCGCTGATAGAAGGCAGTTTTACTTGACAAAATGAGAGTAGATTACCCTAGCAAGGGGGCTCCTGGGTGCAGTGCCCAATTAAAGCAATTGGTCCAGTTGGCTTACAGCCAGTACTGCCACTAGCTACTGCTATTTTATTGTGCACCCAATACCGCACCCATTCATACCGTGAGCGGTAGCACAAAAGGATTGCAGATGAAGCAAAAGGTCTTAATGAGATCCCATTGGATGTTATTTGACATTGATTAAATTTTCACATATGCACATTATATTTAATCATTAATGACCTTGGTGGTAACAGAACCAACCATTACACCATAGCTTCTATGTACAAAATAACAATGTAATATTAAAGAGGCAATACTCTACTAATTTTATAACTGGATACAGTGAGAGAACAGACTGGCTTACGTCTGGAACGACATAGCCGCCTAATATCACTCTCACACTGTATTTTATTGACTATAAATCAGCTTCTCTATATATTATTTTAACAGAATGATTTAAATAGAGATAACACATTTTGAGTTAACATCTCAAAATAATGTTTTAACGACTCTTAACCTTTAAGCTGCTCAAAACTCCCATAGGCAATGGGAGTAATGTGCACCTCAATGCGCTTGTCATACATTGGTGATGTAGGGTCCCGCACACTATTTAAATGTCCCGCAGTATAAAGGGGTCACCCATATGCTAGCCAGGGGCGATTGTAAACATACATCATGTTGGAAAAAATCTAGCATAGGCCGCCATTGTCTTAGAGACCTCAGTTAACAACCAGACACAATGGCGAGTGCACAACAACCCAGCGTCCAACCACAAGCAGTGCACGGCACCACCCAGTCATTGACCGATGAAGAAATTCATACTGAATTGTTCGACAAGGTTGATGAACCTGATATTGGCAACTCCGACACAGATCAAGACTACACACAGCCTGAGGATGTTGATACCACAGACAATGAGAATGAACATGAGGGTACCACAAGGGGTGAGGAGGCCTACAGACTCACCACTGCCTACTCATCCACACTCAACACGACTTCTTGCACAACCACATAGTTCGTGTTACTTTGCAAGATTATGATGTTTTGGTCAACGAGTCTGAAGAAAGTGAATCATTCTCTGGTTTTAGTGATTTAGAATCAGAGAATAGTTTTGCCACACCTGTTGTTTGTGGCAGTGGTGTTGCCAAGTGAAGTTTTGTCACATCAGCATCATGTCAGCATCATGTCTCCCAGCCAAGCACCGCTGCATGGCACCACATGAAGACAATGAGAAACAAAGCCCCCTCATCTTCAAATATTTTTCCCTCGTCGTCCCCTTCCTGCCCTCTACTGTTGCTAGAACTGCTTCAGCTTCTGGTCCATGGATTCCTTGCCTTGGTGCCGCTGTTGCCTTTCGGAAGACAGCAGATGTATATGTGTGGAGTGATGGGGAAGATTTTGTTCCAGACACTCACACCCTTGATGATAAAATTGTTGGGATTACAAGCCTTTTCCCTGATAATGGTGATGAAATATGTTAAATGGACTTCTTCACTGCATATTTTGATTAGCCACTAATGGAACATATTGTTCATGAAACGAACAAATAGGCGGTTGATCTCACAGAAGATAAGGAGTTATCAGATGTTTCACGACAATAGCATTGGAAAGTCCGAATGTATGTGAAATGTATGTAATTACCTAAGTGTAGTTACAGGATTAGAGCTACGCTCGTGGTGTCCCGTCTACCCAGCACTCTTTGTCATATAACGCTTTGAAGCTACTGATGGTTTTGGCCTCCACCACCTTCTCCCCTAACTTGTTCCAACTGTCTACCACTCTGTTTGCGAAAGTGAATTTTCTTATATTTCTTTGGCATATTTGTTTAGTTAATTTAAATCTATGACCTCTTGTTCTTGAAGTTCCAGGTCTCAGGAAATCTTCCCTATTAATTTTGTCAATTCCTGTTACTATTTTGTATGTAATGATCATATCACCTCTTTTTCTTCTGTCTTCTAGTTTTGGCATATTTAATGCCTCTAACCTCTCTTCGTAGCTCTTGCCCTTTTCAGTTCTGGGAGCCACTTAGTAGCATGCCTTTGAACCTTTCCAGTTTGTTGATGTGCTCCTTAAGATATGGGCACCACACAACCGCTGCATATTCTAGCTTTGGCCTAACAAAAGTCGTGAACAATTTCTTTAGTATTTCGCCATCCATGTATTTAAAAGCAATTCTGAAGTTAGAAAGCGTGGCATAGGTTCCTCACACAACGTTCTTTATGTGATCCTCAGGTGATAGTTTCTATCTAGAACCACCCCTAGATTTCTTTCTTTATCAGAATTCTTTAAAGATTTCTCACATACAGGTAGGAGGTAATAAGCTTCTCATATATGGTAGGAGGTAATAAGCTTCTCATGT
>WNGS01160430.1:7531754-7556573 GCA_020271785.1 Procambarus virginalis | reverse complement strand
ATTTATAGGTTGTGTGGGGGTCTATGTTCCCCTATTCCACATTCCATTACATGGCAGTTATTCACATTAAATTCTATTTGTCAAGTGGTGCTCCATATACAGTGACACCTCGACTTACGATTAGGACTTAGGAAACTGACGATAATTTAGAGTACGATATAAAGTTGATCAGAAAATGTGACTCGACTGACGATAGTGTCGTCAACTAACGATACTCGTTGATATGCGTTCGGGTTGACCAAGCACATGGTTCTTGGTCACGCGGGCAGACCTGCCTCAGTTTACCAGAGCGCCCGCTTAGTGACATCACGCATGTAAGAAATTCCATTATTTTGGTGATTTTTTTGTTTTTTGAACATGAAAGTAATATTATATATCATGCCATGGGTCCCAAGAAAGTCAGTGGTAAGGTTCACCTAAGAAACACACGTGAGGATGACCACAGAGGGAAAAACAAGAGATCATTTTAAACATGAAATGGTATGAGGGTTGTTGATGGTAGAGGATGTCCCTTCTCTCAATGTATGGTAGGAGGTAATAAGCTTTTCATATATGGTAGGAGGTAATAAGCTTCTCATGTATGGTAGGAGGTAATAAGCTTCTCACATATGGTAGGAGGTAATAAGCTTCTCATGTATGGTAGGAAGTATAAGCTTCTCATGTATGGTAGGAGGTAATAAGCTTCTCATGTAGAGTAGGAGTAATAAGCTTCTCATGTATGGTAGGAGGTAGTAAGCTTCTCGTGTATGGTAGGAGGTATTAAGCTTATCATGTATGGTAGGAGGTAATAAGCTTCTCATGTATGGTAAGAGGTAATAAGCTTCACATATGGTTGGAGGTAATAAGCTTCTCACATATAATATGAGGTAACAAGCTTATTGTGTTTGGTAGGAGGTAATACGCTTCTCATGTATGGTAGGAGGTAATACGCTTCTCATGTATGGTAGGAGGTATCAAGCGTATCATGTATGCAAGGATGTAATAAGCTTCTGATACATGGTTGGACCAACCAGGCGGCCTGGTCAGAAACCGGCCGCGGGGACACTGATCCCTGAAATCATCAACAGGTAGTCATCATGTAGGAGGTAATAAGCTTTAAACTTAATGTGTGAACAGAACATTGTTCATGATGAACTGTGAAGTAAATATACTATTTACTGTAGAATATATAGCACATAGTGCTCCCAAGCAGCTGGACCCGAGTTTGACTCCCAGGCAAGGAGAGATACATGGGACATCTAAAAAAAAAATTCACCGGATGCTCTGTTTATCTAGCAAAATAGTTACCAGGGAGTTAGGCAACTGCTGTGGCAAACATCCTGGCCAAGCATCCTGGTCAAGCATCCTGGCCAAACATCCTACTCAGTTGAAGTTTTGGAAGTATTGAAATTTTGTTGTATCATTATATAAAGTTCCCATGACTGATGGTGCCAAAGTTCCCATGACTGATGTTACCCAAGTTCCCCATGACTGATAGTACCCAAGTTCCTTATGACTGATGGTGCCCAAGTTCTCATAACTGATGGTACCCAAGTTCCCATGACTGATGGCACACAGGTGCATTCTGCTTCTTTATGTATATTCAGTGAGAGGTGTACCCCACTTCTCATTGTATAGACGATTGGGCTCTGCCTCTTAATGTATATATCACTCTCCTAAAGGGACTTAAGTATTGAACTTGTTAATGTTAGAGATGTTTAAACCTTTACTTTCTGTGTGACAAATCTTTATTACTTGTTTGAAGAATCTTTATTATCTGTTTGATGAATCTTTATTATCTGCTTGACAACTCTTTATTACCTTCTTGATGAACCTTTATTGCCTGCTTGACGACCCTTTAATATGTGCTTGACAATCCTTTATTATCTGTTTGACAAATCTTTATTATTTGCTTGATGAACCTTTAATATGTGCTTGACAAACCTTATTTATCATCTGTTTGTTGAACCTTTATCACCTGCTTGAAGATCCTTTATTCCCTTCTTGAAAATCTTTTATTCTGCTTGAACCTTTCTAATCTGCACGAAGATTCTTTATATCCTGCTTAAAGAACCTTCAGGTAATAATAATACCCCCTTCAAACAGGTAATATTGGTTCTTCACGGTTGAAGAACCTTTATCACCTGCCTGAAGAAATTCTTGTATTTATTTTTCAGACTTACTGGCACAGATGCGACCTCCTTCACCGCTGCGAGGCGACCTCAAGACCCCAGTATCATTCTATACATGTCCTCGGACACCAGCCAATTCTGTAGAACTTGAGAAATCTTTGGACCGTGAATGCCTTGAGAAGTTTTTGAAAATAAGTGTCCGCCATATTACAGATGGACAGGTAAGAGTGCCAGATGTGCTACTTTTAAAACATGCACCCGAAATGCTTTGAGGATCATTAACTCTACATAATTTTGTTATTTTTTATTTATATATACTGTACAAGAGTTCTTACACTCTTGTAAAGTCACTAGTATGCATAGTATTTCAGGCCAGTCCTTATTCCAAATTTTCCCCGGAATACGACCCATCAAATAATTTAACAACCAGGTACCCATTCATTCCTGGATGAACATAGGCTACAGTTAAGGATTGGCGCCCGGTCAATCCTCCCCGGCCAGGATACGAACCCGGGCCAAAGCGCTCGATGAAGTGCCAGGTGAGTGCTTTACCACTGTGCCACAGGGACCACAATATCAACAAATTTTATTGTGGTAAATAAATCAACAAATTTATTGATTTATTTATCAACTAATTATTATCAAGTTTTATATCAACAAATAACTACAATATAAATTGACAAGAGGTGATTTACACTAGTAAAGATGCTATATATGTCTTGTATACTGATATTGGGGAAGTGGGTAGTACAAGATACAGTACAATGTGAGGTGTGAAGCACAAGGTAGGAAACTATGAGAGTGAAATTAGGTACTTTTTGTTTTTTCTTTTGAATGGGGCATAGGTTGGATTTTTTTTAATTTCTCCGGGAGTGAGTTCCAAAGACTGGGTCCTTTTATTTGCATGGAGTGTTTGCACAGATTTAGTCAGACTGGGAATATCAAAGAGATATTTATTTCTGGTGTGGTGCTCATGGGTTCTATTACACCTATTAAGGAAAAGTTTCAGATCAAGATTAGCATTTAGGAACAAGGTTTTGTACATGTCAATAGCACATGAGAATGTGTGGAGTGAGTGTATGTTTAGCATGTTAAGGGACTTACACCGAGGGGCTGTGTGTTGTCTGACGACAGAGTTTGTTATAGTTGTGATACCCTGTAGCAGATTTTTGCTGAGTGATGATGGGCTTGAGGTAGTTTGCAGTGGTTGAACCCCATATACAGATACCATGATAGGGATAGATTAGTGTGTAGTATAATGAGAGGGAGAGCAGAGTGTGGAACATATCTGATTTTAGAGTGTATACTGACCGTTTTTTACACTCTTTTTGTGTTGTACATGGGTGCTGTAGCTCAGTTTCTTGTCTATGTATAGGCCAAGGAACTTTCCCTCATTTTTATTCCTAATGTTAACATTGTCAATCTGAAGGTGAATTTGGTTTAATGATTTACTTACCAAGCAAAATGTAGTAAGTCTTTTCTATGTTTATTGTGAGGTTGTTGGTTGACATCCATGAGTGAACTTTTTTTAATTCATTATTGACAATATTATTTATTGTGTGTGGGTTTGGGGACAGAGCAGATGAAGGTAGTATCATCAGCAAATAGTATAGATTTAAGAATATTAGAAACATTTTACAAAATTGCCTTTACAAGATTGTAATTACTATACTATGTATCCTCACAATCCCAATGTATCTTCTTGTATATATATAAATAAAATAAATAAAATAAAATAAAATTTGGCAAATCATTGATGTATATAAGAAATAGGAGAGGTCCTAAGATGCTGCCCTGTGGCACCCCTACTCTTAATGATAGAGTGGGGGGAGGTTATGTTATTGATGGCTACATAATGGTGTCTGTCACTGAGATAATACAAATTATGTTGCTACTAATTCACCACTGTAATGTGTTCTTATGTGTATTTTATGGGGCAGAACCCTGCATAGCTCCCTGAAACTATCTTGCTGAGATTGTTCATCTTAAATCTCATGTCACATCAGTTGCAGATGTTCTGGTTCACCTACCAGGAACCCGAGCCAGAATCTGGCCCTCCCTAACAGAGGTGCAGAAAGCGAGTGACAATTCACCACCCACTAGGAAAACATTCAGAAAGTCAGTGAAGCTTTACAGTCAACTGGAGGTTTCACATAAAATGACACCTCAAAACCACCAAGCAGCTCTGCAAATAATTCACACAGAACAAGGGATTCACTCAAACTAGCTTGTAACTTGTTAGTACTGATCAGCACCACTAGGTGGCCCGGTCACTGCCATTAGCTGACTCTTCTACTCAGTTCTGTTACTGATATTATGGTGGCAGCTGCTACCAGTCAACCTGTCCTCCTACAAAGAACGTCGCTTTTCGCTCGTATGTGTTACATAAAGCCAAAAAATTTTGTACTAGAAAATGGAAGCGGCTCCGAAAGTGACGTACCTCCCCATTTTCTGCTTTGGGTCCTCTATTAGATTAGGAGATAACGCTTTAAATTGACCATTTTCTTGATGTCGGTAAACCTTAGGAGGACAGGCTATACCAGTAGTGCTGCAGTCTGCCAGTCATAGGCAAGCCCTGCTGCTTCAAACTAAGTGCTGGCCATCCTTGAACTTCAATTGTTCTGCTGGGGCCGTTTGCTTCTTGTTGTGTTTTTAGTTTAACATTAACTTAAGTGCATGTTTTCTCTCCAGCTTCTTGTGTGGGCTTGGCTTTTGTTGTGCTTCAGGCTGTGTGTATCCCCTAAGGTTTTTCCCCTGGATGATTGCTAGCATGGCCCTTGCACTAACAATTTCTTCTCTGGTGTATTCAGGAGTTCTTCCCTGAGAGGCCAGGCCACTGGGGTAAACAGCCTTGCTGTGGGCTGTTCAAGGGTCTTTGACACCTCTGTTCAGGCCCTTGGCTGGGGGGCATTCTGTTAGTTGTGCTGGAGTGCACTGGAGCTCATGTACTTGTTTATTCAGCTTACCATGGTTGTTTATGTGCTTGTTTATACAGTACAGCTTATGGGGGAAAGCTGTATAAACAGCTTCTTGGTTTTTATACCTCAGTGTAATTAAGTCTAGCCAGCGTGCGGTCTCAACTCGTCCTCTTAAAATTACGTCGCTTTTCCCTCGTTTGCTCGTATGGCCAAAAATGGATGTACAGTAATTTGAAATTAAATCGGCTCACGAAAGTGACGTACTGTCCTGTTTTCTGTTTTGTGTCCTGTGGCTTACTTATTTATTTATTTGTTTTTTATTTATATATATACAAGAAGGTACATTGGGATTGAGGATACATAGCATAGTAATTACATTCTTGTAAAGCCACTAGTACGCGCAATGTTTCGGGCAGACTTGTTTAGATTAGGAGAGGAAACTTTCAATTAACGGTTTTCATGATGTTTTGAAACCTTAGAAGAACTTTCTCCCCTCCTAACCTACCAGAGGACCTTTAACATGCTGTTTTGGAAAAAAAATCAAAATTTATATTAAAATATTTTTCATTTTCAAATTACGACCATTTTCAGCCATACGGGCAAACAGCCAAATTCAGGTGTAATTTGTAAGAGGACAGATTGGCAGTTTACCCTCGTTCCCATAACTTTTGGAAATATGCCATGCTCTCAGCTGTCTTTGCAAATATGTCCTGTGCTGATATTCAGTTGTGGGGTTTTGGCAGTCGAACAGGGTTCTAGTGGCCTGGTATCATGTCAATGTGTCCAAACTGCAGAACCCTTGTGTGACCTTGGGGGGTTGGCTTTCACGACCGGGAGTCTTTACTTCATCCCAATTACTACAGTGATTCCTCCTTCCTTATAAATGCCCATGTTCTTTTCCTTCTCCATGGGTGGTTAGCTTCAAAGAGCCACAAGGAGCTTCCCGCAGAAAACCAGCATGGAATGTAATGAAACACCAATTTCTGGGTGAGCCCGGTGACTCCCTGACACTCTTCCTGCCTCCAGGTCATTGGAGGTTTTATGCATCATTCGTCAAACTGGCGGTAGAGCTGCTGGCTGACCATGGCCTGTCTCCCTCCTTTCCTCAAATGGGGAGATGGGAAGAGAATGAGCTGGTGCTAGTTTCATGAAATTTTTATCATTTATTTACATTATTGTGGGAGTTCCATAGCCACTTTTGAGGCTGCTGCTTTGTTTAATGCCAGCAGCAGTTTGTTTTGTTTCACTTACTTTCTGGGTGCGTTCCTTGGTGGTGGCATAAAAAAAAGTAATATATAAATGCCACTGCTCCCTGCACCTCTTTTGAGGAGGGTCCAGGTTCTGGCTCTTGGTCCCCGGTAAGTCATGGTACTCTGTGACTGATACAACCTAGTAATATGGCACACTATTAGAGACAGTAGTTCCAGGGGGGAAATCAGAGCTCACCCAGAAATTGGCATTTCATTTATTATTGTAATTAGTATTACTGTTACTATCATTATTGAGTGTTAAAAGTGTACGTAACATACGTAACTGCCCGAAACGCATTGCGTAATAGTGGCTTTAGGCATTGTATGTACTAGCTCTATCTATAATTCGATCCATTAATGTAACATTGCTTGTATGTATGTACCTTACCTGAATAAACATATTTATATTTATATTTATTTATACATTAAGTGGCATTTTTTTGTTTTCCATCAGTAATTTTGTATTTTCCCTGTAGGGAGTCGTGGCAGGTGTGCTGTTGGTGACTCCGAATGCAGTGATGTTTGATCCTAATGTATCAGACCCTCTGGTTATTGAACACGGCCCCGAGAGTTATGGCGTTATTGCTCCCATGGAGTTTGTTGTGAATGCGGCACTCTATTATGACATTGCCCATATGCGAGTCAAGGATACCAGTTTACCCAAGTGAGTGCAAAACAGTTTAAGCAACAGACTTTGTCATTAAAATTAATACCAGAATAGTACCTAAATTCTTAATACTTTCTATATGCTGTACTGTACCATTTTCATTAATTTACAAGTAATATAAGTGTTGCCAATATTGTCACAATCTTCTTGGTTAATTAAATTTATATTAATTTTTCACATGTCTACAAAGGCCTGAAATTCCAAAGCCAGAGATCTACTGGGGTCCAAACCACATGGAACAAACAGGGAGTCAAGAGTCACCTGGAAAGGATGCATCACTCAGTAAAGACGCAACTTTTCCTGAATTAGCAGCTTCCCAAGATGATAACGATTCATCTTGCTCATGTGGGGGAGACACACGTGAAAGTTCAGCCTTTCCAAAAGCCTTTGAGCATGAACTTCTTACACCTATTGGCTCAGATGTATCTCCTGCTAGCGGTGACGGTCAGCCTTCATCCGGACAACCTTCCCCTAGTGGCCACCAGCAACAGACACTACCCGTTGCTGGAGACCTCACACCAATAGCGGAGGCGAGTCGTCTAGAGGACTCCCAGGCCATGCCCCCTAACGTTGCTCAAACACAGTGTAATAATAATACAGCTGCTCAGGACCTTGCTCAAACTGATTGGACTTCTGCGGCCCATCAAATGGAAGAGGATTCCACTTGCAACGATAAGAAGAGGACCACCTCCGTAACTTTTGACATAACAGGGGAAGAAGAGGCCATGCCAGACCTTGGAAGTGAAGCCAGTATGCAAGAATCAAGGAAGCAAAAGGTGAGTCCCAAACATTGCTTTCTTACATTTCAACAAAATATTACCTGTGCCAGTAAAGTACAGTGGCACCTTGGCTTACAAATTTAATCCGTTTCAAGAGAAGGTTCGTACACCGAAAATGCGTAAATTGAAACGAATTTTCCTATAAGAAATAATGCAAATCAAATTAATTCGTTCCACACATCCAAAAATATTAACTTAAAAATACATTTTATACAGAATACTACTCATATATTTTTACTATACCTTACCTTTATGGAGGACTCTTGTTGGCGTATGGAAGACGGTGAGGACGGGGGAAGGAGGAGAGGTGTTAGTGTTTGGAGGGGGAGTTCCCTTCCATCATAACATCAGGCAGTGATGACATTTCTGGGGTACTCTCTCTCCTATGTTTTGCAGGCATACCACTAGGACCTGGTTGTGGCTCACTGCTTGCTTTTCTTACTAAGACCCTGTCTATAGACACTTGTTTTTCCCTACATTTTAACACTTTTCTGTAGTGAGACATGACATTGTTTCACTATAAATGATCTCTTGTTTCTGCGGGGGAGCCCTGTCAGCTCCCCGGAGCTATCCAGGCTGAATGGATATGTGTAACTTTCTGGCATCAGTCAATGCATCGAGTTCTTGCCTACCGGGGACCATGAGCCAGAACCTGGCCCCCTCTAGAGAGGCATGAAGAGCAATGGCCCATAGAGACCCCCCCCCCTTATGATAGGGAGCATTCTATGTCTGCCATCAACCGGGATAGGCACCCAGAAAGGTAGGCCCCAAAACAAACCCCTATTCTGGTAAACTATTGCGACCAAATACCGAACAGGTGGACAGAACTCCCCAAACGAAAATTAGCAAACAAGCATGATGTCATCATGTTGCCATGCCGCTGTCTACGCAAGCCCCCCCCCTCCCTGGGAGGGGGAAGGGGGGAGCCCCAGACCCCACCGTCGGCGACCCAACCATTAGTTCTTAGGCTGATGGGTTCTGGTGCGGTCGTGCCTCTGGCTCCAGTTTTCCGTTGCAGTTCTGTGCCTTGTGGTGTGAGCTGTCCCTTCCGGTAGTGTGTGGGCCAGGAGTGATATTCCACGGTGCTCGAGCTGCATGCACCTAGGGTCACCTTCCCTAGGTGCCCTGTAAGCACTGCCCTTGGGGCTTAGGGCCACCTTCCCTGGGTCACCTTGGGGTGACCCAGGGAAGGTTGGCCACCCCTACTTCCGCTGTGCTGTGTACTGCTCGGTACTTGGCTGCCCTTGTGGTCAGCTGGGGTTTTTTCTTACCCTTGTTTGTCTCTGGGTAGGGGTAGTTTTCGTCACTGGCAGAGGCGCAGGGTACTGCACAGCTAGTTTTCACCATTAACAGCGGCCAGCTCTGTTCTGCCCGAGTACATTGTCCTCATGCGGGGTATTTGTTTTGTTTTTGTTTTCTGCCTGTTGGTCCCCCATCACTGTTCTTGGGGTATATCTATATCTTTATTTCTCCATTTTGTGTTGGTGGTCCTCCCTGCTCAGTCCCCGTGAATGTACACATCCCAGGGGGTTCAGCTATAGCAGTTTGTTTGGTAGTTTTCGGTGCCGGTTCGTAGTACTTTGCCTGGGCTTCCCTTAGCGTGTACCCAAGGCTAAGGGCCCTAGAAAACCCCACGGGGGCTACGTGGTCCGATCGATGCGACCCCTGCGTCCCCCCTCGCATCCTGCGAGTTTGAAGGTTGCTTTGTCCCCTTGTCTCAGGGGGACACTCACCGGTTTTGCCTCTGCCATGCTGCCTGTTGGGTCGGTGATTGTTTTGACCCGGAGTCGTGCGACGTGTGTTGTCTGTACGTACTCCAATTCACCCAAGCTACTGTGCCTGATGTGGATGAGGGCAGCTGAGGCATTGCATGCTCGCTTTAGGTTGCTGCAATGGTTGGTTGCTGCCCCGGATGCCCCGAGACTGCCCCATTTTGGCTATAGAGACCTGGACTTGGGGGTGGGTGTTGCTTCGGCTCTGGTTCCGTCCACCACTCCAAGTTCTTCCCCTTCTGTTGCCCATTCAGTCCCCCCCCCCTTGCTGCCAACTCCTAAACGTCTTCGTAGCCGGGGCTGGGTATAGTTGGTTGTGAGACTCAGGTGGTCTCGGGGGTGTCCCCTTCTGGGATGGTGGCGGAGGCATTTGAGCCTGCTTCTTCTGCCAGAGCTTCTGGGTCTGGCCAGTGGACCCCCGTTGTTCCTGCTTTTTCGGCTGCTACCACCTTTTCTTTGGGGTGGGGGCTGAGGAGGATGGCTTGGCCCCAGGCCCTCTGGGAGAGGTTCCTGGGGTTGGGAAGGGGTTGGCTTGGGGGCCTTGGGCCCCGTTGGACCCCGGCTGGGTTTTTCTACCCTCTGAGCGGGGCTTGGTGTTATAAGGAGAGGGGTTCTCTTTCGCTCCCTCCGTGTACGAATTAGATTTGATGTCCACCCTTCCCCGGGTTCGGTTCCGGGATCCCATGGGTTCTTTGGTTCCGTCTTTCCGGAGGTTTCTGGCTTCCCGTGTTTTGTCTTCGGAGGTGCAGGAGGCCATGGCGGCTTACCTCCTGCGTGACCCGGATTATGCCTTCATGATGGATCCGCGTTCCTTCGTGTACGGATCCCCTGGTTCGTGCTGGTTTCATTATGAAGTTCCGGAGTCGTCCTGGTTGGCAGACTGTCCTCTCTTTTCACTGGAGGCTTGGCACACGTTCTGTTGGTCCCGCACGCTTGAGTGGCGAGACGTTTCTACTGTGTTGCAGGTTTTCCTAGGGGACGACTTCGAGCATCTTAATGCTTGTTTGTTCGCCCCTGCCCTTCCGCGGGATGTTGGTGTCATGCAGCTTCGTGTGCAGGTTCCTTCCCTCTCGACTGCCTTGGTTGCGAAGGATTTGCGGACTTGTGACCTGCTTGCTTCGGCTCTGCATTTCTTTTCCCTCCTTGAGCTGTCCTCGGATTGGCTCCCAATGTGGGAACGCTTGGGGCCGCTGCCCTCTGCAGTGCGGGCGTCGTCTGCTTTGTTGAAGCTCTTCGCACCCATCCTGCATGATGTGGTTTCATGGTTTTGTGTTTCTCGCCTCTCGTGTCGTCAGGCGGTGCTGGCTTCTTCCTTGGAGTCCACCTGGGCCCTGGCTCTTCGGTTGTCTTCGCCCTTTTGTCCGTTGCTGTTTGCAGAGTCTGCTATGGTGCAGTATCTGCAGCCTTGGTCAGTTGTCAGCTTATGTCCGAGTTGTTGTTGCTCCGGGGGGGGTTCGCAGGGGCCTTCCCGGAAGGGTCATGCTAGGGCTCGGAGGTCTTTTCGTCGGGGTAGGCCTTTGGTGCCGGATTCGGGGCTGGCGGCGCCTTCGGTTCCAGCTGTTGCTGGTCAGCATGGGGACCGTCCTATTCGCCGCTTAGGTTCTCGCAAGGCACGTCAGCCCTTTCACGGTTCGCCCCATTGACGGGGGCGATGGGGGAGCGGCTCGCCCAGTTTGCTCACGCCTGGTCCCACGATTCGTGAGCTTTTTGGGTTGTTTCGTGCGGCCTGTGGTGGCGTTGGGTGGCTCTTCCTCCCTCAGGGAGGGGGGGTGTTTGGGGCTGGAGGGGCATGCCTCTTCTTCTGCGCTCTGTCGGGTCATCTCGGAGTGGGTTTGCTTGGGCGTGGTCGAAACGACGTCGTCCCTCAGGTGGGTTTCCCGCCTGTTTCCAGTCCCGAAATGGGACTGCACAGACCTCCAGTTCATTCTGGACTTGTCCCATCTAAACCCATGGGTTTTGTGCCCCTCCTTTCGGATGACTACACTGTCCCAAGTCGGTCTTCTTTTGGAGGGAGGCGCTTGGATGGTGTCCCTGGACCTCAATGACGCGCATTGGCATGTCCAGGTTCATCCAGGGTTCAGAGACTGGCTCAATTTTGTTGTGGGGCATCAGGGTTACCGCTTTCGTTGTCTTCCCTTCAGGTTGAATCTGGCACCTCGCATTTTCACACGCCTTACTCGGGTCGTGGTGACCCACCTGCATCTGCTAGGTGTTCGAGTGCTGGCCTATCTCGGCGACTGGCTGGTTTGGGCTCACAGCTGGTCCGCGTGTCTGCTTGCCAGGGATTTGGTTCTTTCCCAGCTCACCGGGTTCGGGTTCTTGGTGAACTTGAGGAAGTCCCATCTGGTTCCCTCTCTGGTTCAGTCTTGGCTGGGATCTGGTTTGGGACGCTCGCACTGCTTCCTTGTCTCTTCCTCCGGCGGCTCTCTTGCGCCTGCGGTCCCGCCTTCGCCCATTTCTGATTGATTCCCGGGTCACGAGGTGGTTGTTCGAGAGTTTGTGCGGGAGCCTGAACTTTGCCATGATGGTCTACCCGCCGGGTCGGGTGTGGTTTCGTCGGCTGCTCTGGTTCCTTTGGGGCCACCCCTTTCCCCTTTCTCGCGATCATTGGGTTCGGCCTCCAGGAGCTTTGCGTCGGTTGCTGAGTCACCGGTTTCCTCTTCAGGTTTTTCGGGGTTCAGTGCCTAGGCACCTTCCTGAGCCCTTACTCAATGTGTACATGGACGTGTCGTCTCTTGGCTAGGGTTTTGTGACCAGTGCTCACCAGGTCGCCCAGGAGGCGGTGGGGTCCGTTCTTCTGTCAGACTCACAGCACAGTCCGGGAGTTCGCAGTGGTGTGGATGTCGCCTTGGAGGATTCGAGTTGCTCGCGGATCGACGATCAGGCTCCATTTGGACTGCTCCCTGGTGGTTCATTGCCTGGACAGTGGAGGTTCGATGCGGTCCTTGGCTCTTTAGGGCTGGTCGCTTCGGATGACTCGTCTGCTGAGTTCTCGGGGTTTGTTTGGCTTTCCTGGCAGTTCACGTCCGGGGGGCGTCCAATGTCCTGGCAGATGGTCTGTCCCAGTTCCTTCCCCTTTCCACAGAATGGACGGTTGATGCCGACTCCTTCAGTTGGCTGTGCCGGATGTTCGGGACTCTGGATGTGAATCTCTTCGCGCCGGCATGGTCTAGGCGTCTCCCGGTATCCGTGGTGCCCTTCCCCGACTGCAAGGCCATCGGAGTCGACGCCTTCAGGCAGGACTGGGCAAGGTGGGGTTACCTGTACCTCTTCCCCCCAGTTCCGCTGTTGCTCCAGGTCCTGACTCACTTAGGGACTTACCGAGGTCAAGTTATCCTTCTGGCTCCTTGGTGGCCTGCCCAGCCTTGGTTTCAGGCGCTGCTTGCTCGGTGTCCGACCCCGAGGGTCTTCCTGCGGCTCCGTCTCTTTAAGCAGATCGGTCCAGCCCTGTACGAGGCTGGTTCGGTCTTCTTGAGTCTTCACGTCTGGTGTTTTTGACTCAGGTTTATCATTCCTTGTATGGTGCGCAGGTGGCTTTGTTGGTGGTCTCCCACCTGCGTGCTTCGTCTCAGTGTTAGTATGAGGTTTCCTGGCGGTCTTTCTGGTTTTTCCTATCACTGCATTGGTGTTCTTCGGTCTCTGATAGGGTTGTTCTGTCCTTTCTCTCTTGGTTGTTTCAGGACCGTCATCTTACGCCGAATACTGTCGCTTCATATCGTGTGGCATTGGCAGAGTCGCTTCAGCTTGCTTTCAGTGTTGATGTTACTTCTGCCCCGTTTCACAAGTTGTCTCGTGTGTTGTTTCACCCGTGGCCTGCTCATGCACCGCCTGAGCCGTCTTGGTCCTTGGACCGCGTGCTCTCGTTTTTCTCTTTGCCTCGGTTTGTTGTGGCACCTTCCGTTTGGGATTGTTTTTCTAAGGCTCTTTTACTGTTGGCATTGGCTTTGGGGGGTCGGGTTGGGGAGCTTCATGCTCTCCTCTGGCGCCGAGGTTTCAGCTCTTTTGGTCATGGTGGTCGTTTTGTTTGCTTGCAGCCGTCTCCCTCTTTTCTGGTGAAGAATGAGACGGCTGTGTTCTGGAGGGGATCGTAGGTTGTTGATGCTTGGTTGGTCAGGCCAGGGGTGCATCATATGTTGTGTCCGGTTGCGGCTCTCCACCGTTATTTGCGTGCCACAGCTTCTGTTGCCGGGGATGCGCTCTGGGTTGATCCAGTTTCCCTTCTTCCCTGTTCCCAGGCTCGGGTCTCTCAGGTTGTCCGCAGGGTTATTAAGTGTAGCCAGCCTGCGGTTTTCCCCGGGCAGACAACGTTCGTAAATTTGGTGCTTTGGCTGCCACCTTTGGCAACATGTCTTGGGTAGACATTCGGGCCTGGGGTTTTTGGAGATCAAACAGGGTCCTGGCCACTCGCTACTTGGTGAATGTTCCTGGGCCTGGTCGAGCCTGCATTGCTTTGGGTTGACAGTTACAGCCAGTTGTCTTGACTTCGCGTTGAGGAGTGAGGATGGACCGCTGCCGGGGTAAGTCCCTGTTTTTTCCTTATCTTTGGGTAGTTAACTCCGGGAAGCTGATGGGGCTCCCCCCCCCCAGAAAACCAGCATTGAATGTAATGAAACGTCATTTTCTGGGTGAGTCCCGGAGGCTCCCCGGTATCCCTCCCTCCCTCCGGACGGTGGTGTTTTCGCGTTTTGACATCCAGCCTAAGAACTAATGGTTGGGTTGCCGACGGTGGGGTCTGGGGCTTCCCCCCTTCCCCCTCCCAGGGAGGGGGGTGGGGGTTGTGCAGACAGCGGCGCGGCGACATGATGATGATGTCATGCTTGTTTGCTAATTTTTGTTTGGGGAGCTTTGTCCACCTGTTTGGTCTTCGGTCGCAATAGTTTACCAGAATAGGGGTTTGTTTTGGGGCCTACCTTTCTGGGTGCCTATCCTGGTCAATGGCAGACATAGAATGCTCCCTATCATAAGGGTGGTCTCTATAGGCCATTGCTCCTCGTGCCTCTCTAGATGGGGCCAGGTTCTGGCTTGTGGTCCCCGGTAGGCAAGAACTCCATGCATTGACTGATGCCAGAAAGTTATACATATCCATTCAGCCTGGATAGCTCCGAGGAGCCTCCGCGAATCACCCATAAAATGGTGTTTCATTATATTCAACGCTGGTTTTTTCCTATATCGTCATCCTCACAACTATTTTCTTAGATTGAACTTTACCACTGACTTTCTTGGAACCTATGGCGAGAAATATAATAAGAAATTTTATGTTCAGAAACCAAAAAAGCACAAATACAGTGAAATTCTTCACAAAGAATTCTAGTGCAGTCGTCACTAGGCAGGAGACACTGGTAAACTGAAGTGCACCACTCGCTTAGTCAGCCCATATTTGTATCAAACTTGAGAAACTTGTACTTGAGGCAAACCTCAAGTACTGAGGTTTATAGTCATCATGTTCTTGTGTACTTGAGGCAAACCTCAAGTACTGAGTTGAATTTTTTGAAGAACTTGAGCTCGAGAACTGAAAAATTTGAGAACAGGGTCATTCAGAAACTGAAGTTCCACTGTACTGTACTTATAATTGTTATTGTTGGGAACAGGAAGCCTATACTAAGGCTTATAGGTGCTCGACCCCTAGGCCAACTACCTGCCTTCCCAAAATGCAACCCACAACAGTTACATTCCTCCTGGATACCAATTTTACTGCTAGGTAAGCAGAGGCATCAGGTGATAGGAAAAGTACCAAGCTATTTCTAGCCCCACACAGGGATTGAACCTGGAATCCTCTGTTGTGAACCAAGGATGTAGGCTACTGTGCTGTAGAGAGAGATATGTTATGTTGGTGTGGTTTGTACACCATGACAACCTCTGTGAGGTTGTGATGATCCCACAATAATCCTTTTATGGAGGAGGGATGATCCCATACTATAAGATTTTTAAATACAAAAATAATTTATTGCTTGTGTGACTTTGTATAGATAGAATTATCTCTGTGGACTGTAATAATTCTTTACAATGAGTTCAAAGAAACAAAACAAAATGATCTTACAGAACAAGTATTGGGGCCAAGCTCATCAGGCACATGCACTACTGATAGTGCATGTTATTGCCTAAGTATAGTTACTGGATGAGAACTACACTCGTGGTGTCCCATCTTCCCAGTACTCTTTGTCATATGGCGCTTTGAAACTACTGATGGTTTGGCCTCCACCACCCTCTCCCAGCTTAGCACGTATGCCTGAGGAGTTTGGGGACTGAGGTTCGACTCCATTGTATGGCTTCGATATATATGTTTATAGTCATCATGTTCTTGTGATTTCATTGTGCATTTTCTTACAGGTTCTGAAACGCCTATCTTATCCACTGTCATGGATGGAAAGCTTTAATGCAGACAAGGAGAGCATTGCCCAGCATCAAGCTGTTCACCCAACCTCTGCACCACCTGTTAGTGGAGTCGGAGTGAATATTGCCACAGAAGGACCCGATGGAAACAGAGCAGGAATGTTTTCCAATGTATTCAGTATGTCCAATGTCTCCAATATGCTATCCAGGTGAGACCCTAAATATAAATAGATTATGGCCAGTTTCTGCCTCATTTCGTAAAAGGGCTTTGCTTCTTAATATAAAAGGATCTGCTGTTTTTGGCTGAGGGCAGTAAGCCTATATCAGGTTATTAAATCTCTATTTATTGATTTTATTAATCTGAAAACAGTTACATATGCTGCTAACAAGTTTATCTACTTTTTAGGAATATTATTTTTTGTCAGTCAATATTTTGAGACCTTTGCTGTGAGAAAAGTTGAAGCCGCCTGTCAGGCAGGCAGAAGTCAGCAGATCCTATAATTTTTTTATTTTGATTTTTTGCACCTATAAACTCAATGATTTTTTAGACTCCACATGTGCACAGTTTTGAATGATGCACTTTTTGAGATCTGATAAGCATGACGTAATAATGTTGCTATTCTTTCTGATATTAGGCAATTTTTGTAAGATTTTCTGCATAGAATTGTAACTGGGATGACAGTGGAATGGACACTAATAACATTACTTGATAAACCTCAAATATTGATCTTATAATAATAACAACAACAACAACAATAATAATAATAATAATAATATTTTTTTTTTAAATATACATAAGAGTATATACCAAGTGTATAGTCAAATGTATTTTACTTTTGTTGTAATTGATCTTACTTAAGTTACAAATGTAAGTGACCCCCAAACATACCCAATTAAATGCAATTGGCCAAACTTATTTGTTTAACTCTTTAGCTGCTCAATACTCACATAGGCGATGGGAGTAACCTCCACCGCAATGCGCTCATCATACATAGGTGATCGAGAGGTCCAGCGCACGATTGAAATGTCCCGCGGCTGCACAGGGTTCACATCAGCTTCCTCAGAACTCTTGTAAACAGATGCCATTTAAAAACAAATATCGTGGGCAACATCCTTGGGTGTGAGAGCCTCAGTACTGAGTGAGCAACCAAGGCTGGTGCACGCAGCATTAGCTGACAGCACTGTTGTTCAGCTTGTGACCACAGCATCGCCGAAAAATTGCAAACTATATTTGTAACTGGTATTGTTTAGCAATGATAGTATTACAGAAGACCCCTGACTGATAAAAGTGACCAGGATTCTGATAATAACAGGATTCTTGTGATAATTAACCCTGTACATAGTATTGTTGTAGGAGTAATGCTGAGGGAGGTAGAGAGGGAGGTGGCAACATCTGCTGATTCTGTGTGGCCACCTGTTATTGTATGCACTCACCATACCAGCTTAGTGGTTCTCTATGGAGAACACAAATGTAGATACTTATATATAACGTGTGTATTAGTGTAATAAGAGCAAAGGGAGTACCTTGTATGTTGGAAGGAGCCATCTTGGTGAGGGAGGTGGCGTTGTCTGCATGACTTGTCAAGCTGTATTGGGTGGCCACTATGCTCTTTGGTCACCATACCAGCTTAGTTGTACAGTTATGGTGAACAAAATATGTTACCACAAAAAAACTAAGAAAAAAATCAGAGACATTGAAATAATTAGGTAATAATATTTTTGTGTAAGTTGGTGAGAACACACCTGACTGACACCTGACCGCCTCCAACGCTTGCTCTGTCAACGCCTACATTTTGCCAGAACTCCTTTGCCTATTGCGGCCAAAATATGTCACCTACAATTTTTTTGTTATTTTTCCCGTGGACAGGGAACACAAATGAACACTTATAAGAAGAAAGAATTATTTATTTATTTTTTCTTTCACCTGGCGATGTTGAAGTCCTTAATGCCCATAGCAGCATAAGGGTTAAGCAGACAGTAAGTGACATTAATGTGGCTGAAACAAATAACCCAACCCACACATGTGAAAGGAAATAAAAGTAAAGACATTTCAGTCTGACTTGGACCCTTATTAAGTTGTGCTATACTGCTACTTGATCAGGGTCCAGGACAGACTGAAACTTCATCACATTTATTACAGTTCATATGTGTGCATTGGATTATTTACTATTAGGTGCATTCTTTCCTAAATAATAATTTTATAAATTAAATTGTTCCCAGTAAAAGGAAGACTTGTCTCTGAATTAGATATGCCTTCTTAAGTATGAGCAAGTAGATGAGGATAAGCAAGGAGACGTATGTCAATTGAGAAATGCGTTCAGGATGATTGTATTTGGACATAATACATTTACCTGGTTCTTGCCTCTTTGTTTACTGGACATAACCAGTACATTTACCTGGTTCTTGCCTCTTTGTTTACTGGACATAACCAACACATTTACCTGGTTCTTGCCTCTTTGTTTACTGGACATAACCAACACATTTACCTGGTTATCATTCTTCACATTCCTTCACCTCTTGTAACAAAATAAAATATTGACTTTATTATGAAAGTCTTACACCAAGCTTTAGTGTCTTCATGAGTCTCTCTTCTAATTCTCCGCAGTGGTATTTCCCAGTTTTTGTAAACTGCATTGCTTTCAGTGGACATACTTAAATGAAAAATGTACAAATTGGAGAATATTATGAGTTCAATTGATGTTATTGCTATATGTTGCTACTAACGTCTTCCTGTAAACATCCCCTCATCAGTGAAGTTTTATCCCAGTGGGCAAAATATGCTCAAGTAAAGTTAAATCAACGTCAACGTTGTCAACAGTGATTCAATGTTGCATCAACGCTGTTTGCTTATATTTGCCCCAGGCGGGAAGTGGGGGGGAGAGGGGTAGAGGGGTCAGTGGTATAAGTAATTTGTAGATTGGTGTATGCAAGACAAATGTTTTATATTTAGCCAATTTACTAAATTCTGTATGATATACAATAAGGTATTTCCCTCTCTACTCCCCTTCCTGACAAATCTGATCAATGGTGATGTGACATTGGACAAATGTTAAATGAACATAAAATAAATGTTATTAACATTACTTGAACACACTGTGCCCACTGGGTAATAATTTCATCAGTTATATAAAAGATCAATATTTGAGTTTCAATATTTAGACACGACTAAATGCAGGGAAGACTTTAATCACCTTAACCCATAAATCTCTGCCACAGGAACAGTCATCTTTTATAATACACTAACTTATTTTCTTTTTTGCTTCAAGGTTAGTGGTTGCATTATAATGAAAAATACTGATTACGCTGATATTTTGAAAATTACTTTCTTTTGAGGAATTCTTTAACAGATCAGTTTAGTTATGTTAGCTCATTACTATACACCCCATACTCATCCTGTGGGTGGTAGTGGACCCCATACTCATCCTGTGGGTGGTAGTGGACCCCATACTCATCCTGTGGGTGGTAGTGGACCCCATACTCATCCTGTGGGTGGTAGTGGACCACCATACTCATCCTGTGGGTGGTAGTGGACCCCCATACTCATCCTGTGGGTGGTAGTGAACCCCATACTCATCCTGTGGGTGGTAGTGGACCCCCATACTCATCCTGTGGGTGGTAGTGAACCCCATACTCATCCTGTGGGTGGTAGTGAACCCCATACTCATCCTGTGGGTGGTAGTGGACCCCATATTCATCCTGTGGGTGGTAGTGGACCCCCATACTCATCCTGTGGGTGGTAGTGAACCCCATACCCATCCTGTGGGTGATATTGGACCCCATACTCATCCTGTGGGTGGTAGTGGACCCCATACTCATCCTGTGGGTGATAGTGGACCCCATACCCATCCTGTGGGTGATAGTGGACCCATACTCATCCTGTGGGTGGTAGTGGACCCCATACCCATCCTGTGGGTGATAGTGGACCCCATACTCATCCTGTGGGTGATAGTGAACCCCATACTCATCCTGTGGGTGATAGTGGACCCCATACCCATCCTGTGGGTGATAGTGGACCCCATACTCATCCTGTGGGTGATAGTGGACCCCATACTCATCCTGTGGGTGGTAGTGAACCCCATACTCATCCTGTGGGTGGTAGTGAACCCCATACTCTTCCTGTGGGTGATAGTGGACCCCATACCCATCCTGTGGGTGATAGTGGACCCCATACCCATCCTGTGGGTGGTAGTGAACCCCATACTCATCCTGTGGGTGGTAGTGAACCCCATACTCATCCTGTGGGTGATAGTGGACCCCATACCCATCCTGTGGGTGATAGTGGACCCCATACTCATCCTGTGAGTGGTAGTGGACCCCATACTCATCCTGTGGGTGATAGTGGACCCCATACTCATCCTGTGGGTGGTAGTGAACCCCATACTCATCCTGTGGGTGATAGTGGACCCCATACTCATCCTGTGGGTGATAGTGGACCCCATACTCATCCTGTGGGTGATAGTGGACCCCATATCCATCCTGTGGGTGATAGTGAACCCCATACTCATCCTGTGGGTGGTAGTGAACCCCATACCCATCCTGTGGGTGGTAGTGAACCCCATACCCATCCTGTGGGTGATAGTGGACCCCATACCCATCCTGTAGGTGGCAGTGGAACTCATATCCATCCTGTGGGTGGTAGTGAAGCCCATACCCATCCTGTAGGTGGCAGTGGAACTCATACCCATCCTGTGGGTGGTAGTGGTGAAGGTTACAGAGGTACATAATGGGCTCAGGAACTGATTCCCATTACAGACAAATCATTGGTAAATAGATTAGCTTAATTCAATTCTTTCTAAAAAAATGTCAATAGTGTTTAATAGATGCATTATTAATGATCTGTATTAGAAACTATTCTTCCACTAATTGTTTTGTTTAATGATAACTGTTATTAATTTGTAATGCTTTTGTTAAATATGAATTGGGACCTCATGTTGCCTGAATATCGTAGCAGTAGCGTAAGGCATTCTTCGCTCGGGCCCAGTTATAAAATGGCTAGTGTATAATATTAGTGCAATATGTCAAGTAGACTTTCTGTCTGTTTGATATTTATCAATAACAAGTTTTCAAGTAGACACTTTCTACATTATTGAAGGTTAGACTAAGCTATTTGTATTCAAAGTTTCTAACATTGCCTCATTCTCCTGGTTTTAAGCGGATTGTAGGCTTCTGCATGCTTTAAGCAATTTCTGAATGAAATAATGTCTTGTATGAGATTTCATAATTCTGTAACATAATCTAAGTTTTTAAATATAAATTATTTTTAAACCTGCGCATGATGAGTTTCAAAGTACTATACTGTAAAATCAACAATTATTTGTAAAGTCAATTCTAGTCAGATATGAATCATACAAGGCATTTCATATTTTGCAACTGCCTGATAACCCAGGATAGCCTAGCATGGACTTCCATCTTGTTACTACAGCTCGCCCAAATACCTGGTTGACTTCAGTAGTGGGCTTTTCGCTCGCTCTCCTTCTGATTCCACGAGCTCTGTGCGGGATGTTACGGAGCTGGGTACCCCCCCGGGCTCCCTTGAGGGATACCGTGTAGCGCACTCTGTTTTTTACCGCAAACAGTCCAGCTTGGGTAGTGACAAGGAAGAGAGAAAAGGCGTACCTATATTCCACCCAGGGTAAGCAGGGACTAGGTGGACGTAAGTGTCTTGGAGTGCCATCATTTGGCTTGGTGCTTTTATGCTTGCATCCAATTTATGCTTGATTTTTGCATGGATCTCTTCAAATTTCTAAATTCACCTCTGTTGTCTTTCTTAGTACGTGTTTTCCAGGAACTCCATTTAGAAGATTCATAATACCAGCACAATGAATCACAAAAAAATTTTGTATTATTAGGAAATATTGAAGCCATACGATGGGATTGGTTCTGCATCTGTAGACCTCATCTGGCACATGCAGTACTGACTGGGACCATAATGGGCTTGAATTATATCAAGCTAAAGTATTACTAGATTTACAGAAAGTCTGGAAAGCACCATCCCATCCACTACCACAGTTTGAGTATTACAAGATACCCGCCCACCACCCAGGCCGTCGGTATTGTTCCCTATCTCTTGGCCCCATTCTGGTCAAGATTCAAGCAAGTCCATCATGTTGGCAATCCCCATGATGCAGTGGTAAAAACTCGCGCCGGCGCTTTGCAAGCGCTTTGGCCTGGGTTTGTATCCTGGCTAGGGAGGATTGACTGGGTGCCGATCCTTACTGTAGCCTCTGTTCACCAGCAGTGAATGTGAACCTGGTTCTTAAGTGATTTGACTTTTGCATTCCAGGGAAAAATTTGGATTAAGGACCTGCCCAAAATGCTATGCGTGCTAGTGCTTTACAAAATGCAAGAACGCTTGTATCAATAAAGAAATAAATACATAAATAATCAATCAAGGTCCAGTCGGTAGTGCATGTGCCTAAGGAGGCGAGGAATGCTGGTTCAGTCGCATTGCGCGGCTTCAACATTTTCTTCGGAATACCTCTTTTTTTTTATTCTCCTCTTCTGACTATGTTTCTTCCTTGCATACCTATATATAGTATATCATATATATTCCCCTAACTTATATGTAATATTGAAATATTCTGTGTTTAAAAGGTGCTTCATTGACTGATGATGTTGAAACTTGAAACTTCATTATTGCATTATATTGAAATTGCCAGTTTATTCTATTGTTACAAGGTTTTGTTGAATGTTCCTACACTGTGTATTTATTTTATTCTTCACAATGACTTTTGTCATTGTAATTGTTTTTCATTGGGATTTTTATTTAACTTTCATTTTCTCAAGATTTGGATATACAGTACTGTATACTTGGTATATTTGGTTATAAATACAGTAGTTGGGTATATTCACTTATAATGAATACAGTATTTGAGAGTGTGGGGTTGTATATAGTTAGAAAATGTACGAAATTCCAGTTGACGAGTTACCCAGTTTGTGATATCAAGTACAGACGTGTAGACAACATTTAAATTGCTCTATGTTTATAATCAGCCAATATTTGCATGCAGAGAATAAGTCACAATAATGTGGCTGAAACAAATAACCGATCTTCCACATACAAAATGAAAGTGACGATGATCCGGTCTATCCAGGATTTTTATGATATGTTTTAGTTCAAAGTACATTATCTTGTAGAAAAATTGAAAGCAGTCTTGATAGCTTTCTACAAATGACCAAGTAGAAATAGAAATGTAAAAACAAGAAAAAATTAAGAGAACAGCAGTTTATAGTATGATATGGGAAGTACTTTTCATATAAATGAAAATTTGTGACAATTTTTAGAGGCGGCATGAACACTCAGCCTATGGACTGTAGTATGTTATATTGGGATGAAACACTGGTCTCCCAGCAAACACACACAAATGTTATTTTATGATAAAACATGTTAATAGCAAAAATAATGTAAAGGTTACCTTGCATTTGCTTGATTATTATTAAGTTGCCTCCAGCAGTGGCTACTTTATTGTGCACCTAATACGCATCCAATGAAAATGTAACATTAATGTCATTATTGACACCAGCTAGGGTCAGCCTTAGGAGCCGCAGGACCCATTGGCAACATTTTTGGTGGGGTCGCCAGGTTCACAGGCAAGGTCTGTTTTAGTTAAATGATTTATATAAAATATTAATTTTATTTTTGGTTTAAAGAAGACTTTCAAAATGTAAGTGAACAGTATTGTTAGAAACAAATTATCTTTTTTTTTTTATTTCTACAACTGACTTTTCTGTGGGGAAGTCCCATCAGTTCCCTAAAGCTAGCTTACTGTTTAAGTGCCACACCACTTGGAGTCATCAGTCGCAGAGTTTTTGTATGTCTACCGGGAACCACGAGCCAGAACCCCCCCTTTCCCCCTCATAGAGGCGCAGGGAGCAATGACTTACGAACACTTGACATTTAAAGTTTATCAACTAGCCATCGACCAGGGAAAGCAGGCACCCAGGAAGGTAGGTGAATCAAAACAGACTTCTGCCTAGTTGAAAATGTGATCTATATCCTCAAAATATCAAAGGACCCCCCCCCCCAACAAGAAAACAAACAAGCAAAACTTCATCCAACTAACCCCTGTTGTGCTCCGGGTGAGAGGGAGAGGGGCAGGGGGCCTCAGTTCAGTGTTCTTTACTTGATGGCAGGCATCAGTTCCCTGACCACAGTTTCCTGCTTTGGTGTGTTTTTGTCTTGTGAGACTATTCCTACATTATCTGTGTGCATTGGCCAGGTGTTGGATATTGGGGGCTGCATGCACTTAGAGTCACCTTCCTAAGTGCTCCATAAGTACTGCCTTTGCACGGTCAGGGTTCCCTTCCCTGGCGCATTTGGGATTCACTTCCCGTTAGAAGACTTCTTCGCTTGTGGTGGTCTACACCATTCGGGTTGCGTCGTGGGCTTTGGACTTTCCATCTTGCCCTGGGTAGGAGAGTGTTTGTTGGCTGATAGGGAGCACTGTAGTTAGCATAGCCAGCTTTTCAGCTAGCATCAGGTGTACCGGCGGGCTTCTCTCTGACTGCTTGTTTGCTCTGGTAGTCTCTTAGGGTTTTTTTGGTGTCGCTATTTCAGAAGTATGCCGCTCTGTCAGCGGTGTTTTTGAACATGTCTAAGGACAATATTCAGACAAGGGGCTTTGGAGGACTAACAGGGTCTTGGCTGCCAGGTATCTAGTGAACGTCTCGCCCTCTGCAGCCATGTGATGCTTTTGGGACATCTGTCTTGACTGATGGTCTCTTCTTTGGATTATACCTGCGGTGCTGTTGCCTCCTGTGGTAAGTCCCAGTTTTCCCTTCTTTGTGTGTAGTTAGCTTCAGGGAGCTGATGGGCTTCCCTCAGAAAACCAGTGTTGAATGTAATGAAATGACAGTTTCTGGGCGAGCCCTGGATGCTCCTTGACCTCCTCCCTCCAGTCGTCAGCTTTCATCATTCAAGAATTGGAGGGGGGTAGCCCGGCTCTCCACCCCAAGGGGGGATGGGTAGCCCGGCTCTCCACCCCAAGGGGGG
>WNGS01160430.1:7488229-7512170 GCA_020271785.1 Procambarus virginalis | reverse complement strand
AGCATGACACAAGTTGTTTGGTAGGAGGTGCTGGGAGTGGTTATTGTATAGGAAGGCAAGAGTTGAGGACGCCCTGCAGAAGCCTTGGACGCCGGGCTCTGATGCCAGCAGTGAGGTGGACGAAGTGTCACTTTAGGGAGGGTGGTGGACGGACATGATGGAGCACCACGGTGGGGAGGGCGACCCTCTGAACCCAAACAACACAATTACGGAGCGCCTGGTTGTTAGTGCCTGCCCCGTCAACCTGCCCCCCGCGCCCGGCCTCTGGGGTGAGACTGAACCACTGAACCCTCACTGGACGACAGTTATGGAGACCCCGACGAAGTTATGGCCCGCAGGAGGGCAGAACCCACCATACCGGAGGTTACGGGGTCATGGGGCCTTAATGCCCTCCTGGTGCCCTTCAACTTGGCCAGGTCCATAGCTGGCGAGGTGACCTCCTCGCTGGGCTCTCTGGTCTCGGCCTACTACCAGGCGGCCGACGACAAGGTCACTATCGGATATAACGTAAGCATTGCATACCACTACAGTTCCCTTGCTCAGATGTTTGTGGTGGGTACGGGTGTGTGTTTGTCACGTCGTGAGGCTCTGGCATCGAACCCCCATCTCTCCACATCTCAGGCACATGCACTTCAACTGAACCATGATGAGCTCAGTAGTATCTCAGTCGGAAATATTACCTGGGGAGGCCAGAGACGAGGGTTCGATCCCACAATACAGCCTCAATATTGTCTCATATAGCTACATCTCGTGGTTGTGCAATATATATTGTTAATACAAAATAGCCACCGAACTGGCTTGCTAGTGGGCTCGGCCACCCTCCAGGTGGTGGGCCCGTGGAGCATATCATGGTCCGTGGGTTAAGGCGCCCGTCTGTGGTGACCCAGGAGCTGCAGGTTCCACCCCACTCCCCCATCCTACTGCAAAATTATCTCCTCACTACATCGTAACTGGAGAACATCACAGCCCCGGCCATCACAAGGGCCCTCGGGGATCGAACCCCGGCCATCACAAGGTGCACTACTGTCTCTCTACCAACTAGGCCTAGTGAATGAACAACTAGCAATTGAAATTTCATTACAAATGAAGTATTCCATTATTCCTTTAAAATGATCTTGGAGCATAATTTTTTGGTTTGATAGGCGAATAATAGCTAGCACAGTAAGGTCCTAGACAGTGAAATAATGTCCTAGACAGTGAGATAAAGTCCTAGACAGTGAAATAAAGTCCTAGACAGTGAAATAAACTCCTAGACAGTGAAATAATGTCCTAGACAGTGAAATAAAGTCCTAGACAGTGAAATAATGTCCTAGACAGTGAAATAAAGTCCTAGACAGTGAAATAAAGTCCTAGACAGTGAAATAAAGTCCTAGACAGTGAAATAAAGTCCTATACAGTGAGATAATGTCCTAGACAGTGAAATAATGTCCTAGACAGTGAAATAAAGTCCTAGACAGTGAAATAAAGTCCTAGACAGTGAAATAATGTCCTAGACAGTGAAATAATGTCCTAGACAGTGAAATAAAGTCCTAGACAGTGAAATAAAGTCCTAGACAGTGAAATAAAGTCCTAGACAGTGAAATAAAGTCCTAGACAGTGAGATAATGTCCTAGACAGTGAAATAATGTCCTAGACAGTGAAATAAAGTCCTAGACAGTGAAATAATGTCCTAGACAGTGAAATAATGTCCTAGACAGTGAAATAATGTCCTAGACAGTGAAATAAAGTCCTAGACAGTGAAATAATGTCCTAGACAGTGAAATAATGTCCTAGACAGTGAAATAAAGTCCTAGACAGCTAGTACTAAATCACATTAGTTGGATGGATCCGGTCGTATTTGCCAAGAATTTTAAATTGCCAACATCTGTAGTCCGTACTAGGCAGGTCCTGTTTACATGCATCCCTCTGTTGGTCCATACTAGGCAGGTCCTGTTTACATCCACCCCTCTGTTGGTCCATACTAGGCAGGTCCTGTTTACACCCACCCCTCTGTTGGGGACTTCAACCTACGGCACCTGAAATGGAAGCACCTGGCTAATACAGTTGTATCAGAAAGAATACCAGGAAGTAGCCTTAATGAACAGGCACATGCAAATGACCTGCTACGGATGTGCGACAGGTTTGCCTTAAACCAGCAAATAGTAGAACCAACCAGGAAGGAGAACACACTGGACCTCGTTTTCACGAATAATGATGAATTGATCACGAACATAATGATTACAAATACCTGTTACTCAGATCACAACTTAATTGAAGTTCTGACAAGCATGGGGAATAGACCTTCAAAACCAGTCCAAATTCCCGGTGGAGGAGATTTCAGCAAATTCAACTTCAATAATAAACAGATAAACTGGGAGCAAATAAACCAGGACTTCACAGAAATAAACTGGGAAGAACAGCTAGAAAAGGCAAACCTGAACCAGTGCCTGGAATAAATAAGCTCAGTAGCACTAGAAATATGTTCAAACCGTATACCCCTAAGAAAAAAGAGGAAGAGATGCAGATTGGAACGGGAACGTCGTTCCCTATATAGGCGAAGAAAACGAATCACGGAACAACTTGAGAGTCGAACCCTGTCTCAAGAACGGCGAAGAACGTTAGGTAGAGAAATAGAAACAATTGAACTCAAGCTACAAGAATCATACAAAACCCAGGAGAGGCAAAGAGAGCAAAAGGCCATCAGTGAAATAGAGAGAAATCCGAAATATTTTTTCTCCTATACAAAATCAAGATAAAAAACCACATCTAGTATCGGGCCCCTGCGAAAGGGAGATGGAATTTTCACCGATGACAACAAAGAAATGAACGAAATACTTAGGAAGCAGTACGACAGTTTTCAGCGAACCACTAAATATACTGAAGATTGATAACCCAAATGAGTTTTTCATGGATATGATACCAACATCAAATCATATATCAGACGTCACCCTATCCCCACTGGAGTTTGAAGAAGCCATAGACAGTATGCCTATGCACTCTGCACCAGGCCCGGATTCTTGGAACTCCATATTCATCAAGAACTGTAAAAAAGAACACTGTCGCAGGCCCTCCACATTCATTGGAGACAAAGCCTAGATACTGGCGTTATCTCTGACATACTAAAAACAGTAGAGATAGCACCACTCCATAAAGGAGGAAATAAGGCAGAGGCAAAAAATTACAGACCGATAGCACTAACATCGCACATCATGAAAATCTTTGAGAGAGTGCTAAAAAGTACGATTAAAAAATACATGGAATCACAGCATCTCCATAACCCTGGACAAAATGGTTTCAGAACAGGGCGCTCTTGCCTGTCACAGTTGCTGGACCACTATGATATGGCATTAGATGCTATGGAAGACAAGCAAAACGCTGATGTAATTTACACAGATTTCGCAAAAGCCTTTGACAAATGTGACCATGGTGTTATTATACCAGATGGATCTACAATTTCCTGACTAACAGAACCCAATGTGTAATAGTCAATAAAATTAAATCCGGACCATCAACCGTGAAGAGCTCAGTCCCCCAGGGTACTGTGCTTGCTCCAGTTCTTTTTCTCATCCTCTTATTGGACATAGACGAGGCAACCCGTTCTCGCACCTGCTTATAGTCAATATCTTGCTTATGAATAAGTGCATATGTGACATACTAATTTATTGTGAATATTTGAGTTTACCTTGAAACGCTGAATAGAAAACCACAACCAATTAGTACTGAACCTGTACCTATATTGATATTACAGTTTTATAAAAATAAAACAAAAATAAAATATTTAAATAAATTGTAAAGTAACTCAGGATATTGTCAAATTTTGTATAAAATCTCTATTGTTTAATAAAACTGAGAGGAAAAGTTAGTGCCTTGAAGAAAATATGGCTTGGAATATGTCACATATGTACTTATTTATAAGGAAATAGTGACTATAAGCAATAAGTCATATACGTGTTGTCTTGTGCGAGAGCAGGTTGCACAAGGACATAATCTATAGTACTGTATCATCCTTTGCAGATGACACTAGGATTTTCATCAGAGTAGACAACATAGAGGACACGGCAAACCTCCAATCAGATGTAGATCAGGTCTTTCTATGGGCTACAGATAGTAATATGGTGTTTAACGAAGATAAGTTCCAGCTCATGCGCTATGGAAAAAATGAAAATATAAAAACGGAAACCACGTACAAAACTCAGGCAAATCATAACATAGAACGAAAAGGCAATGTAAAGGATCTGGGTGTACTCATGTCGGAAGACCTTACCTTTAAAGAACACAATAAAGTAGCCGTCACAACTGCAAGAAAAATGACAGGTTGGATAACAAGAACTTTTCACACTAGAGATGCTATACCGATGATGACACTTTTCAAAACGCTTGTGCTCTCTAGAGTGGAGTACTGCTGCACAATGACAGCCCCTTTCACTGCTGGTGAAATTGCTGACCTGGAGAGCGTGCAGAGATCCTTTACTGCTAGAATCCACTCAGTAAAACATCAAAACTATTGGGACCGACTAAAAAGCCTAAATCTGTACTCCCTTGAGCCACCAAGTGTTAACCACAAGAGCCACCAAGTGTTAACACAACCACAAGAGCCACCAAGTGTTAACCACAAGAGCCACCAAGTGTTAACCACAAGAGCCACCAAGTGTTAACCACAAGAGCCACCAAGTGTTAGTACACCACAATAGCCACCAAGTGTTAACACACCACAATAGCCACCAAGTGTTAACACACCACAAGAGCCACCAAGTGTTAACACAACCACAAGAGCCACCAAGTGTTAACACACCACAAGAGCCACCAAGTGTTAACACACCACAAGAGCCACCAAGTGTTAACACACCACAAGAGCCACCAAGTGTTAACACACCACAAGAGCCACCAAGTGTTAACCACAAGAGCCACCAAGTGTTAACCACAATAGCCACCAAGTGTTAACACACCACAAGAGCCACCAAGTGTTAACCACAAGAGCCACCAAGTGTTAACACACCACAAGAGCCACCAAGTGTTAACCACAAGACCACCAAGTGTTAACCACAAGCGCCACCAAGTGTTAACCACAAGAGCCACCAAGTGTTAGCACACCACAATAGCCACCAAGTGTTAACACAACCACAAGAGCCACCAAGTGTTAACACACCACAAGAGCCACCAAGTGTTAACACACCACAAGAGCCACCAAGTGTTAACACACCACAAGAGCCACCAAGTGTTAACCACAAGAGCCACCAAGTGTTAACCACAATAGCCACCAAGTGTTAACACACCACAAGAGCCACCAAGTGTTAACCACAAGAGCCACCAAGTGTTAACACACCACAAGAGCCACCAAGTGTTAACACACCACAAGAGCCACCAAGTGTTAACACACCACAAGAGCCACCAAGTGTTAACACACCACAAGAGCCACCAAGTGTTAACACACCACAAGAGCCACCAAGTGTTAACACACCACAAGAGCCACCAAGTGTTAACACAACCACAAGAGCCACCAAGTGTTAACCACAAGAGCCACCAAGTGTTAACCACAAGAGCCACCAAGTGTTAACCACAAGAGCCACCAAGTGTTAACCACAAGAGCCACCAAGTGTTAACACACCACAAGAGCCACCAAGTGTTAACCACAAGAGCCACCAAGTGTTAACACACCACAAGAGCCACCAAGTGTTAACACACCACAAGAGCCACCAAGTGTTAACCACAAGAGCCACCAAGTGTTAACACAACCACAAGAGCCACCAAGTGTTAACACACCACAAGAGCCACCAAGTGTTAACACACCACAAGAGCCACCAAGTGTTAACCACAAGAGCCACCAAGTGTTAACACAACCACAAGAGCCACCAAGTGTTAACCACAAGAGCCACCAAGTGTTAACCACAATAGCCACCAAGTGTTAACACACCACAAGAGCCACCAAGTGTTAACCACAAGAGCCACCAAGTGTTAACACACCACAAGAGCCACCAAGTGTTAACCACAAGACCACCAAGTGTTAACCACAAGAGCCACCAAGTGTTAACCACAAGAGCCACCAAGTGTTAGCACACCACAATAGCCACCAAGTGTTAACACAACCACAAGAGCCACCAAGTGTTAACACACCACAAGAGCCACCAAGTGTTAACACACCACAAGAGCCACCAAGTGTTAACACACCACAAGAGCCACCAAGTGTTAACCACAAGAGCCACCAAGTGTTAACCACAATAGCCACCAAGTGTTAACACACCACAAGAGCCACCAAGTGTTAACCACAAGAGCCACCAAGTGTTAACACACCACAAGAGCCACCAAGTGTTAACACACCACAAGAGCCACCAAGTGTTAACACACCACAAGAGCCACCAAGTGTTAACACACCACAAGAGCCACCAAGTGTTAACACAACCACAAGAGCCACCAAGTGTTAACCACAAGAGCCACCAAGTGTTAACCACAAGAGCCACCAAGTGTTAACCACAAGAGCCACCAAGTGTTAACCACAAGAGCCACCAAGTGTTAACCACAAGAGCCACCAAGTGTTAACCACAAGAGCCACCAAGTGTTAACCACAAGAGCCACCAAGTGTTAACCACAAGAGCCACCAAGTGTTAACACACCACAAGAGCCACCAAGTGTTAACCACAAGAGCCACCAAGTGTTAACACAACCACAAGAGCCACCAAGTGTTAACACACCACAAGAGCCACCAAGTGTTAACACACCACAAGAGCCACCAAGTGTTAACCACAAGAGCCACCAAGTGTTAACACAACCACAAGAGCCACCAAGTGTTAACACACCACAAGAGCCACCAAGTGTTAACACACCACAAGAGCCACCAAGTGTTAACCACAAGAGCCACCAAGTGTTAACACAACCACAAGAGCCACCAAGTGTTAACCACAAGAGCCACCAAGTGTTAACACACCACAAGAGCCACCAAGTGTTAACACACCACAATAGCCACCAAGTGTTAACCACAAGAGCCACCAAGTGTTAACACACCACAATAGCCACCAAGTGTTAACCACAAGAGCCACCAAGTGTTAACACAACCACAAGAGCCACCAAGTGTTAGTACACCACAAGAGCCACCAAGTGTTAGTACACCACAAGAGCCACCAAGTGTTAACACACCACAAGAGCCACCAAGTGTTAACACACCACAATAGCCACCAAGTGTTAGTACACCACAAGAGCCACCAAGTGTTAACACACCACAATAGCCACCAAGTGTTAACCACAAGAGCCACCAAGTGTTAACACAACCACAAGAGCCACCAAGTGTTAGTACACCACAAGAGCCACCAAGTGTTAGTACACCACAAGAGCCACCAAGTGTTAACACACCACAAGAGCCACCAAGTGTTAACACACCACAATAGCCACCAAGTGTTAGTACACCACAAGAGCCACCAAGTGTTAGTACACCACAAGAGCCACCAAGTGTTAGTACACCACAAGAGCCACCAAGTGTTAGTACACCACAAGAGCCACCAAGTGTTAGTACACCACAAGAGCCACCAAGTGTTAGTACACCACAAGAGCCACCAAGTGTTAACACACCACAATAGCCACCAAGTGTTAACACACCACAATAGCCACCAAGTGTTAACACACCACAATAGCCACCAAGTGTTAACCACAATAGCCACCAAGTGTTAACCACAATAGCCACCAAGTGTTAACCACAAGAGCCACCAAGTGTTAACACACCACAAGAGCCACCAAGTGTTAACACAACCACAAGAGCCACCAAGTGTTAACCACAAGAGCCACCAAGTGTTAACCACAAGAGCCACCAAGTGTTAACCACAAGAGCCACCAAGTGTTAACCACAAGAGCCACCAAGTGTTAGTACACCACAAGAGCCACCAAGTGTTAACACACCACAATAGCCACCAAGTGTTAACACACCACAAGAGCCACCAAGTGTTAGTACACCACAAGAGCCACCAAGTGTTAACACACCACAATAGCCACCAAGTGTTAACACAACCACAAGAGCCACCAAGTGTTAACACACCACAAGAGCCACCAAGTGTTAACACAACCACAAGAGCCACCAAGTGTTAGTACACCACAAGAGCCACCAAGTGTTAACACACCACAATAGCCACCAAGTGTTAACACACCACAATAGCCACCAAGTGTTAACACACCACAAGAGCCACCAAGTGTTAACACACCACAAGAGCCACCAAGTGTTAACACAACCACAAGAGCCACCAAGTGTTAACACACCACAAGAGCCACCAAGTGTTAACACACCACAAGAGCCACCAAGTGTTAACACACCACAAGAGCCACCAAGTGTTAACACACCACAAGAGCCACCAAGTGTTAACACACCACAAGAGCCACCAAGTGTTAACACAACCACAAGAGCCACCAAGTGTTAACCACAAGAGCCACCAAGTGTTAACCACAAGAGCCACCAAGTGTTAACCACAAGAGCCACCAAGTGTTAACCACAAGAGCCACCAAGTGTTAACACACCACAATAGCCACCAAGTGTTAACACAACCACAAGAGCCACCAAGTGTTAACACACCACAAGAGCCACCAAGTGTTAACACACCACAAGAGCCACCAAGTGTTAACACACCACAAGAGCCACCAAGTGTTAACCACAAGAGCCACCAAGTGTTAACACACCACAAGAGCCACCAAGTGTTAACCACAAGAGCCACCAAGTGTTAACACAACCACACTAGCCACCAAGTGTTAACACACCACAAGAGCCACCAAGTGTTAACACACCACAAGAGCCACCAAGTGTTAACACACCACAAGAGCCACCAAGTGTTAACCACAAGAGCCACCAAGTGTTAACACAACCACAAGAGCCACCAAGTGTTAACACAACCACAAGAGCCACCAAGTGTTAACACACCACAAGAGCCACCAAGTGTTAACCACAAGAGCCACCAAGTGTTAACACAACCACAAGAGGCGGCAAGTGTTAACCACAAGAGGCGGCAAGTGTAAACACACTATCAGTGGAGATAGTGGAGAGATAAGGGCCACACTTGAGGACTGGGGACGGTGAAGGGGGACCGATAAGACGAGACCAGTACACCGTGAGAGCAGTAAAGGCTTCCAGTCCTCAACAACACTTCCCTGTAGTTGTGTTAATCCATCTCTACACCCTAGCCATAAATCCTAACCTTACCCATCCAAAGATATCCTATCCTAAGTTAACCTAACCCCATCCTAAGCTATACAGTCATAACTTAATCTATCATATCCTAACCCATCTTAACCTATCGTAAGCTATCCTATCGTAACCTATCCATCCAACTGGGGAGTTAGTAAGCTTGTTGTGGGTAGCATCCTGAGCGGTGTCAGTAAATTCGACTCTTGGCGGGAGGGGGGGGATCTTGATATAAGCCTAACGTGTATATACACACACTGACTGCCTGTCCCCAGATACAATGACTTATTATTTTAAGGGCCATAATAAGTCTAAATCCTTCAGTGTTCCACATGGAACTTTATAAACACCTTGAAAGGATATTTGATCAACTTGGCTGTGGTGCTTGCGTGAGGTTATTTGCGGCGGCGTCCAACAGCCTAGTTGACCAGACCGTCACCTAGGAGGCCGGGCCGCTAGAGTATTGATCCCCGAAATGAATTGGAAGTAACCTGGTTGATACCTGGTTGATGGGGTTCTGGGAGTTCTTCTACTCCCCAAGCCCGGCCCGAGGCCAGGCTCGACTTGTGAGAGAAGTCGAGCACTCTAACCTCAAGTTAGAGTAATCTTACCTTAATGTAGTTCCAGTGATTCATTTCCCAGTGATCAAGGAGACTGTTAGAGACCGCGGCACGCAGTCCGGCGTATGAGTGAGAGGCGTGTTGATCAGGAAGGCTGAGTGGCTGATGGCCTTGGAGTGTACACGTGGTGCGTCAGCTGGCCAGTGTTAGTAAACAAAGGTGTGGATGGTGCGTATTGGCCCGCCTCCTTCACACATTGATGAGTCTCTCTTATGACGTGATTACCTTTATCCAGTTCAGGGCCGCTACTCTCCTACACGCTCTTGTGGCTGTACAGTATGGCAGCTACGCTCCTGGTGTCCCGTCTTCCCACCACTCTTTGTCGTATAACACTTTGAAACTACTGACGGTCTTGGCCTCCTCACTTAACTTGTTCCAACCGTCTACCACTCTGTGAAGGTGAACTTTCTCATGTTTTTCAGCATGATTGTTTCATTAGTTTGAGTGTGTGATCTCTTGTTCTTAAAGTTGCAGGTTTCAACACTACTACTTTGTCAATTTTGTCGATTCCTGTTACTATTTTGTATGTTGTGATCATGTCTCCTACTTTTCTTCTATCTTCTAGCTTTGGCATAGTTCTCAACCACCCCGCTTCTCTCACAGTGTTCCTCTGGCGCCACCTGACTGTTCTCAACCACCCCGCTCCTCTCACTCTGGCGCCACCTGACTGTTCTCAACCACCCGCTCCTCTCACTCTGGCGCCACCTGACTGTTCTCAACCACCCCGCTCCACTCACTCTGGCGCCACCTGACTGTTCTCAACCACCCCGCTCCACTCACTCTGGCGCCACCTGACTGTTCTCAACCACCCCGCTCCTCTCACTCTGGCGCCACCTGACTGTTCTCAACCACCCCGCTCCTCTCACTCTGGCGCCACCTGACTGTTCTCAACCACCCCGCTCCTCTCACTCTGGCGCCACCTGACTGTTCTCAACCACCCCGCTCCTCTCACTCTGGCGCCACCTGACTGTTCTCAACCATCCCGCTCCTCTCACTCTGGCGCCACCTGACTGTTCTCAACCATCCCGCTCCTCTCACTCTGGCGCCACCTGACTGTTCTCAACCATCCCGCTCCTCTCACTCTGGCGCCACCTGACTGTTCTCAACCACCCCGCTCCTCTCACTCTGGCGCCACCTGACTGTTCTCAACCATCCCGCTCCTCTCACTCTGGCGCCACCTGACTGTTCTCAACCATCCCGCTCCTCTCACTCTGGCGCCACCTGACTGTTCTCAACCATCCCGCTCCTCTCACTCTGGCGCCACCTGACTGTTCTCAACCATCCCGCTCCTCTCACTCTGGCGCCACCTGACTGTTCTCAACCATCCCGCTCCTCTCACTCTGGCGCCACCTGACTGTTCTCAACCATCCCGCTCCTCTCACTCTGGCGCCACCTGACTGTTCTCAACCATCCCGCTCCTCTCACTCTGGCGCCACCTGACTGTTCTCAACCACCCCGCTCCTCTCACTCTGGCGCCACCTGACTGTTCTCAACCACCCCGCTCCTCTCACTCTGGCGCCACCTGACTGTTCTCAACCATCCCGCTCCTCTCACTCTGGCGCCACCTGACTGTTCTCAACCATCCCGCTCCTCTCACTCTGGCGCCACCTGACTGTTCTCAACCATCCCGCTCCTCTCACTCTGGCGCCACCTGACTGTTCTCAACCATCCCGCTCCTCTCTGGCGCCACCTGACTGTTCTCAACCATCCCGCTCCTCTCACTCTGGCGCCACCTGACTGTACTCAACCATCCCGCTCCTCTCACTCTGGCGCCACCTGACTGTTCTCAACCATCCCGCTCCTCTCACTCTGGCGCCACCTGACTGTTCTCAACCATTCCCTTCGTCTCCTTCTTTATTACACTTCTCTTATTTCTTTACACGTAATTTATAATTTGTTTTTGGCCTATTTCCTCCTATTCCACATTCCATAACATGGCATTTATTCACATTGAATTCCACTTGCCACTTGACGCTCCAAGCACTTATTCTGTCCAGGTCATCTTGAAGGACATGACAATGGTCTGCGTCGCCGGTCTTGCCCAGTATCTTAGCGTCATCAGGAAACATGTTCACATAATTGTGTATTCCTTCTGGTAGATGGTTTATGTAGACGATGAACATGGGAGTTATATATATATATATATATATATATATATATATATATATATATATATATATATATATATATATGTGAGAAAGCTGCATGAACGCGCAAGCCATATATCACTAAGAACTCTTTGACCCGGCCAGGATTCGAACCCATGCCGTCCAGGATCACCCCTAAACGTACACAGTACTGTGACCACCGCACCAATGATCGTCGAATCCTGGCCGGGTCAAAGAGTTCTTAGTGATATATATATATATATATATATATATATACTACAGTTTACAGAGAACACACACACACACACAAATATATAACAATTAAACAATCAGCGTTCGAAGACCTCGTCCAGCTCCTCGGAGGTTGGGTGCGTACCCAGGATACAGCACGCATATATATATATATATATATATATATATATATATATATATATATATATATATATATATATTATATATATATATATATATATATATATATAGATGTGGCAAATGCCCTAGGTTTCACTCCTCCTCACCAGTGCCACTGTCAATTAAGGACAGCACCTCAGTCACTTGCGGGAAAGTGGCCCACACTCAGCCTTGCAGCTCCGTGGCAAGTGAGGTGTTCCGGCAGTTCCCGGGTCTCCAATCTACATATCCGCGGACACAGACCGGGGCTCCGTGCTTCCCTGTCACAATACTTGATATCCGAGGTCGCCAGGCTGGCTAATGTTTCAATCAGGCCAGATAATTTGTATTATTACAATGATAATTGTGTCCCAGCCTAGTACTCACCTAGATGTGCTTGCGGGGGTTGAGCTTTGGTTCATTGGTCCCGCCTAATATCTTCTTAACTGTGCTCAGTGTTCCAAATCAAACCACATAGCATGAAGGAGAGAAGCAAAACACGATATAAAATAATTAATCATTGGCTGGTACATTTGCTTAAGGCCGAAAATATCTCAAGTGTCATATATGGCACCACTCCCGTGGTGAAATTTAATCGGGATATTTCATCACCTTCGGTGTGGTGCGTTCCTGTGGTGCTTATACTTCCTAGCACCACCTTCCATTGCTTAATATTAAGAGCCCATCCTCCTCTGTGGTAGTACTTGTGGTAACAATGAGCACCATAGTACATATACCCACCTACAACCCAGTTAGGAAGTAGAAATCGGTACTATTGAATTTGGACAAACAGAAGGTTTTCTATTTAAATTTGCAAAGGCAATCTAAACTAACCTAATCTTTATAGGCCTAATACTCGCTTTTTGAGGCCTAATATAGGCCTGGGAATATTTAAAGTTTGGTTTTTAGCTTTATTTTTTTCCGGACTATAAATTGAATAGTACAAAGTTTTACTGCCTAATTGTAGTAAAAAAAAAATAGTAAGTACGTCACTATTATGGTGCACATATTTACAAAAAGTAGCATGTAAACAGGAGGATAGGCTGCAATATTAGTGTAACTCATTAGGCTTTGATTTACTAAACATTTTCCAGCAAAGAAATATCACTACAAATTATCACTTATATAATAATTGTTTGTCTTTTCATTAATTATACAAATGTATAATCATTTGATACTGTCTTTATCTTGACTCCACAATAATTCACTCTGCAAACATAGAATAAATAATATTCACTTCCTATCAAACAAGAAAAAGGGAGGGGGAGGGAAATTGAATTTACTTTTGAAGAACAGAGGCTGCAGTCTTAGCAGCCTATTGCAGTTGGTAGATGGTCCCTCCGGCGATCTCTCGTGTGTTTCCCGCAGGAGTTCTTATCCTCTATAGTACAACCATGGTAGCTCTCTTCTCGCAGCTGGTCGACGAACTTCCCAGGACTGATCTGCTCTGACGATCTCACTGGGACCAGGCATAAGGCTCCGAGACCTCCACCCGTCCGTCCCCCGCCATCAATACTGACTGGTTCTCTTCTACAGACGAGGAGTCATAATAACGTGGCTGAAGATATGATGACCACACCACAAGATGAAGAGATGACCACGTTTCGGCCTGTCCTGGACCATTATCAAGTCGATATCACAATCGATTTGATAATTGTCCAGGACGGACCGAAAAGTTGTCGTCTCCATCTTCTGGTGTATGGCTTGGTCATCTGGTCCTCTTCTCCTCTGTACAACTGTTGTAGCTCGATAGCTCCTTCCCTCAAGGCTGCTATGCTGCTGAGAGCCTAGGGGCTAGGACTAGCCACCTTACTCTACTAGCAGTTCCAACCTGCTCCACGGCTCCACTCTATTCCCCAGCACCGCCTCTGCAGCAGTACCAGTGTCACGGAGCTTCTGGCGACCTGTCATGGTCGAGCTCTCTGAATCTTCCTCTAGAAGTTGTCCAGTAGCTCCTCTACGTTGCCTCTCGAGTACTGCTTACAGTAATGCCCCTTCAGGTGGCTTAAACTTCATGTATGTTAGACCGACGTGCAACGCGACCTGCCGCGTTCTCCCCCTAGGTGGCTAGTGACAGCGTTCCCGCCACCGGTGTGAAGACGTCACGCCCTGGGCGTTCTCCGATTGGTCACATTGAACACACCACTGTATCCGACCAATCAGATTCCCCCAAAACCAGGAGACACCACGTCACCATCACTGGGGTATTAGGCGGGAACTTAATAATAATAAAGATAATTCATTGTGTCGGGGAACAGGAAGGAAGGAATTATCAAGGGAATCCATGTCAGCAGTCTGCCTGTCACCCCTCCAGCATGTTCGCTTCCAAAACAACCTCTTGTATGGAACTTGTCAAAAGTCTTTGTTTTTTTTAGGCCAGATAGGTCAACCCAACAATCTCTTTCCTGTGGAACCTCTGGCTATCAAACACCTTTGCAGTTTCACTGCAGCCTTAGCAAGGGCGTCAACTTTGTCATGTTCCTGCAGGCCAATGTGAGAAGGAATCCACAACATTTTTATATTTACCTTCTTGCTAAGTATTCTTATATATCTACGTCTAGCTTCCAAGACAAGCACGTTATTACTTGATTGTAAACTGTTTATTGCTCGTAGTGAGGAAAGGGAGTCGGAAATAATTAAGCTGTCTACTTCAGTGTTGTCAATAGTTACGAGTGCTACCAGTATTGCTATCAACTCTGCTTGCATTGTGGATGCCCAGTTACTAATTCTTATATTCCTTTGAATTGTACTGCCATCGGGCTGATGAGCAATAACAGCACTTCCTGCCCTCCCTGTAGCTGTATTGAGTGATCCGTCAGTGTATATGGTCTGTGTTATGTTGTTTTCAGCTTATATATTGTGAATGTGTTCTATGGTGCTTAATTTAGCAGCAAGCTGAGCATGAGGGTTGTTTGTGATTAGTTTCTTGGTGGGGTATGCGTCAGGATGTCAAAAGGTACTATCTGCCAGGGTGGAAGGAAGTGCTGTACTCTTTCATCTGTATATACATCGTGCAGTCCCATCATTTTAATATGAGTGGCTGTTCTTTGAATCCACTTAGACTCGCTGGTTCCATTTCGTATGTGTTCTAACAGTTCAACTGACAATGTTTTTGTTTTTGTCAACCGGAAGTGAGGATGAAGTTACCAAGAACTGAGCAGTAATGGACAACCACATGGGGGAAGGGGGTTAACAACACTAGACAAAAACCATAGTAAAGTTTGGGCGGGAAGAGGAACTAGCGTGCTCTCCACATGGTTCTATTCCAACAATCACGTCACCGGTATATGTTACATGACTTAGGTTCAAGTAAGTTTATTAAGAAAAGAAAATACATCTCAAAGGGATAGAGTAGCTTAGGCTACACTTGACTTACAATTTTCAATGCTTATAAACAAAAGAGCATCTGCTCAAAACAAGATACACCTAACCTATGTAGTACTTAATCCTACAAAATATCTTGATCCTAACAGCCATCACCACATGTACTTAAATATTATGTACAGGTAATTATGTACAGTGGGACATAACTAAGCTTCACACAATGTGTCATAACTAAGCTTCACCACACAGTGTGTCATAACTAAGCTTCACCACACAGTGTGTCATAACTAAGCTTAACCACACAGTGTGTCATAACTAAGCTTCACCACACAGTGTGTCATAACTAAGCTTCACCACACAGTGTGTCATAACTAACCTTCACCACACAGTGTGTCATAACTAAGCTTCACCACACAGTGTGTCATAACTAACCTTCACCACACAGTGTGTCATAACTAAGCTTCACCACACAGTGTGTGTCATAACTAAGCTTCACCACACAGTGTGTATCATAACTAAGCTTCATCACAGTGTGTCATAACTAAGCTTCACCACACAGTGTGTCATAACTAAGCTTCACCACAGTGTATGTCATAACTAAGCTTCACCACACAGTGTGTCATAACTAAGCTTCACCACAGTGTGTGTCATAACTAAGCTTCACCACACAGTGTGTCATAACTAAGCTTCAACACAGTGTATCATAACTAACCTTCACCACAGTGTGTCATAACTAAGCTTCACCACAGTGTGTCATAACTAAGCTTCACCACAGTGTGTGTCATAACTAAGCTTCACCACAGTGTGTCATAACTAAGCTTCACCACAGTGTATCATAACTAAGCTTCACCACAGTGTGTATCATAACTAAGCTTCACCACAGTGTGTATCATAACTAAGCTTCACCACAGTGTGTGTCATAACTAACCTTCACCACAGTGTGTCATAACTAAGCTTCACCACAGTGTGTCATAACTAAGCTTCACCACAGTGTGTGTCATAACTAAGCTTCACCACAGTGTGTCATAACTAAGCTTCACCACAGTGTATCATAACTAAGCTTCACCACAGTGTGTATCATAACTAAGCTTCACCACAGTGTGTATCATAACTAAGCTTCACCACAGTGTGTGTCATAACTAAGCTTCATCACAGTGTGTCATAACTAAGCTTCACCACAGTGTATCATAACTAAGCCTCACCACATTGTGTGTCATAACTAAGCTTCACCACAGTGTGTGTCATAACTAACCTTCACCACAGTGTGTCATAACTAACCTTCACCACACAGTGTGTGTCATAACTAACCTTCACCACAGTATGTCATAACTAAGGTAACTTTGTCACAGGTGTCTGGCAACGACACGCTGACGAGCATCGCCGCCAGGTTCGACACCACACCGTCGGAGCTGGCCAAGCTCAACAAGCTGTCGACCAGGTTCGTGTACCCGGGCCAGGTCATCGTCGTGCCGGACAAGACAGGAGCTCTTCTCGACGACGACAAGCCCCGCCCTCCTCACCCCGACACCACGCACACCAATGGGCAAGGTACTCGCCTAGTTTACTCACCTAGTTCACTCACCTGCATGAATATGAAGGGGATGACGGATCATGGTAATTGCGTCATGCCTCTTGATCCTTAATTGACCAGTGCAAAGACTCCAGAGTCAGTCACAGGCAGCTTATACGTGAGTATGGTGGGTACAGGGTGAGTCAGGCAGGGGTAAAGTAGGGTACAGGGTGAGGCATCAGGGAGACAAGCCACAATACAAAGCAACTAAGACTTACACAATACAATCACGAGACTATGATATATCTATAGAAAAATAATGAGGTTGTGCAATGGGCTCGAACATGTGTACCTGGACTCCACAGACACACACAATAATCACTGAATCGTGATGAGCTCAAGCATGACTCAACTACTACAAGTGCTATCAGACGTACCAGGAGCCTAATACCAGATGGTACCTTCCAAACTGCAGGTAACTCAGGTATTACTTGTGGTTGGCGTACTAACATGCACATCATGGTTCACCCGGTAAAGGTGTGAGTGTCTCAGGAGTCAGGGGATGTGAGTTCGATCCCATCTCATAATCTCAATTTTCTCATTAAAAACACATTTTTCTTATATATGGTAGGAGGTAATAAGCTTCTCATATAAGGAAGGAGGTAATAAGCTTGTAACGGTTCTATTGTTAAGTATGGTGACAATAAACACAAACACTAAGAGATTATATATATATATTTGGTCGAGTACACAGACGTGCACAGGTGATACTTTGGTGAGCAATGGTGTGAGTTGGGCGCACTGAGAGTCGGTACAGTATCTTGCAAGTGTCTGTTCTAGACCACACTTGAAAGTAGACTAGTTATTATTCCCCCACTCTGCTGCTTATATGCTCGGGCAATACCTCACCGTTCTCCAAAGGTTGACAGGAATATTAACTGGAAGTAGGGAAAGGTTTGAGTTCCATAATCAGTACTAAGAAAAGCTTTGCTCCTCTCATTAGGCCAATGCATTTGGAGCGAGTACAGGCATACCTCAGTTTAAGAGTTTAATTGGTTCCTGGAGACGCCTCGTATTCCGAAAACTCGTATTCTGAAGCTAATTTCCCCATAAGAAATAATGGGAAATGAATTAATCCGTTCCTGACTACCCCAAAAACCCCATATCAAACTAAATTTTTATACCTAATTCATCTAAATAAACCTACAAAACTATGTTCAAGTTATTACTTACCTTGCTCTTGAATGCTGTAGGCGTATGGAAGATGGTGAGGAGGGGGGAGGAGGAGAGGAGTTACTGTTTGGAAGGGGAGTCCCCTTCCATTATCACATCAGGTAGTGAGGACTTCACTGGTATGCACACACTGGCACATTTTGCCAGCATACCACTAGGACTTGCTTGTCTTACTAAGAATTTCTGTAAAGACACTTGTTTTTCCCTACATTTTAACACTTGTCTGTAGTAAGACATCACATTATCATTTAAAAGGTCAATGCAACGGCCTGCTACAGCTTTATCTGGGTGAGTTTTTTCAACAAAACTTTGCAGTTCTTCCCATACTTCACACATTTTCTTAATCAAGGAGGGACATCCTCTACTGCCTCTACTCACAGCTATTTTCTTAGGTTGAACCTTATCAATGGCTTTCTTGAGACCCATGGTGAGATATATAATAACAAACTGTATAGTCAAATGACCAAAAATCCAACAAAACACTGAAAATCCAGGTGAAGAATTGATGTGGGATAGTCACTGGGCGCGAGACAATGGTAAACTGAGGGGCGGAGGGGCGACGATTGCCAATCCACCACGCGCTAGGTCGGCCTGTACGCGTATCAACAAACTCGTGTCCCGAGGTAACCCTCGCGTTCCGAGACATAATTTCCGAGGAAATCCTGCTCGTCTTCCGAAAAACTCGCATACAGGGACACTCGCATTCCGAGGTACCACTGTATATTATTGGGATAATCTACTCGCTACATGCTTCACTTGTAAGGTAGGAGGTAATAAGCTTCTTATATATGGTTGGGGGTAATAAGCTTCTCATATATGGTAGGAGGTAATAAGCTTCTCATATATGGTAGGAGGTAATAAGCTTCACGTGTATGGTAGGAGGTAATAAGCTTCACGTGTATGGTAGGAGGTAATAAGCTTCACATGTATGGTAGGAGGTATTAAGCTTCACATGTATGGTAGGAGGTAATAAGCTTCACGTGTACGGTAGGAGGTAATAAGCTTCACGTGTACGGTAGGAGGTAATAAGCTTCACGTGTACGGTAGGAGGTAATAAGCTTCACGTGTACGGTAGGAGGTAATAAGCTTCACGTGTACGGTAGGAGGTAATAAGCTTCTCATATATGTTTGGGGGTAATAAGCTTCTCATATATGGTTGGGGGTAATAAGCTTCTCATATATGGTAGGAGGTAATAAGCTTCTCATGTATGGTAGGAGGTAATAAGCTTCTCATGTATGGTAGGAGGTAATAAGCTTCTCATGTATGGTAGGAGGTAATAAGCTTCTCATATATGGTAGGAGGTAATAAGCTTCTCATGTAAGGTAGGAGGTAATAAGCTTCTCATGTAAGGTAGGAGGTAATAAGCTTCTCATGTAAAGTAGGAAGTAATAAGCTTCTCATGTATGGTAGGAGGTAATAAGCTTCTCATGTAAGGTAGGAGGTAATAAGCTTCTCATATAGGGTAGGAGGTAATAAGCTTCTCATGTATGGTAGGAGGTAATAAGCTTCTCATGTTTGGTAAGAGGTAATAAGCTTCTCATGTATGGTAGGAGGTAATAAGCTTCTCATGTATGGTAGGAGGTAATAAGCTTCTCATGTATGGTAGGAGGTAATAAGCTTCTCATGTATGGTAGGAGGTAATAACCTTCTTATGTAAGGTAGGAGGTAATAAGCTTCTCATATATGGTAGGAGGTAATAAGCTTCTCATGTAAGGTAGGAGGTAATAAGCTTCTCATGTAAGGTAGGAGGTAATAAGCTTCTCATGTATGGTAGGAGGTAATAAGCTTCTCATGTATGGTAGGAGGTAATAAGCTTCTCATGTATGGTAGGAGGTAATAAGCTTCTCATGTATGGTAGGAGGTAATAAGCTTCTCATATATGGTAGGAGGTAATAAGCTTCTCATGTATGGTAGGAGGTAATAAGCTTCTCATGTATGGTAGGAGGTAATAAGCTTCTCATGTAAAGTAGGAGGTAATAAGCTTCTCATGTATGGTAGGAGGTAATAAGCTTCTCATGTATGGTAGGAGGTAATAAGCTTCTCATGTTTGGTAAGAGGTAATAAGCTTCTCATGTATGGTAGGAGGTAATAAGCTTCTCATGTAAGGTAGGAGGTAATAAGCTTCTCATGTAAGGTAGGAGGTAATAAGCTTCTCATGTAAAGTAGGAAGTAATAAGCTTCTCATGTATGGTAGGAGGTAATAAGCTTCTCATGTAAGGTAGGAGGTAATAAGCTTCTCATGTATGGTAGGAGGTAATAAGCTTCTCATGTATGGTAGGAGGTAATAAGCTTCTCATGTATGGTAGGAGGTAATAAGCTTCTCATGTATGGTAGGAGGTAATAACCTTCTTATGTAAGGTAGGAGGTAATAAGCTTCTCATATATGGTAGGAGGTAATAAGCTTCTCATGTAAGGTAGGAGGTAATAAGCTTCTCATGTATGGTAGGAGGTAATAAGCTTCTCATATATGGTAGGAGGTAATAAGCTTCTCATGTAAGGTAGGAGGTAATAAGCTTCTCATATATGGTAGGAGGTAATAAGCTTCTCATGTAAGGTAGGAGGTAATAAGCTTCTCATGTATGGTAGGAGGTAATAAGCTTCTCATATATGGTAGGAGGTAATAAGCTTCTCATGTAAGGTAGGAGGTAATAAGCTTCTCATATATGGTAGGAGGTAATAAGCTTCTCATGTAAGGTAGGAGGTAATAAGCTTCTCATGTATGGTAGGAGGTAATAAGCTTCTCATGTATGGTAGGAGGTAATAAGCTTCTCATATATGGTAGGAGGTAATAAGCTTCTCATGTATGGTAGGAGGTAATAAGCTTCTCATATATGGTAGGAGGTAATAAGCTTCTCATGTATGGTAGGAGGTAATAAGCTTCTCATGTATGGTAGGAGGTAATAAGCTTCTCATGTAAAGTAGGAGGTAATAAGCTTCTCATGTATGGTAGGAGGTAATAAGCTTCTCATGTATGGTAGGAGGTAATAAGCTTCTTACATATGGTAGGAGGTAATATGCTTCTCAAGTATGGTGTGAGGTAATAAGCTTCTCATGTATGGTAGGAGGTAATAAGCTTCTCATGTATGGTAGGAGATAATAAGCTTCTTACATATGGTAGGAGGTAATATGCTTCTCGAGTATGGTGTGAGGTAATAAGCTTCTCATATATATGGTAGGAGGTAATAAGCTTCTCACATATGGTAGGAGGTAATAAGCTTCTCATGTATGGTAGGAGGTAATAAGCTTCTCACATATAATAGGAGGTAATAAGCTACTCACATATGGTAGGAGGTAATATGCTTCTAATGTATGGTAGGAGGTAATAAGCTTCTCATATATGGTAGGAGGTAATAAGCTTCTCACATATAATAGTAGGTAATAAGCTTCTCACATATAACAGTAGGTAATAAGCTTCTCACATATGGTAGGAGGTAATAAGTTTCTCATGTATGGTAATAGGTAATGAGTAAGCAAAAAGTAATTATCAAAAGAAGGCACCATACCGGGAAGTCTATGTAGCACCATTAAATGTGTGGAATAATCAGAGGTTGCTAAATATCACCGAGGATGCTAGTATGATAACAGAAGCGTGTAAGGGGAACGATATCAAAAGTATTTGATTCACCAAGATTTCTGTTGAGGGACAAGCGACCTCGGAAGACAGTCGGAAAACAAGACATGCTCATCCTGGAAGTTAGGACATTCAACAAGGATATGCACGACTGTAAGAGGGACAATGCAATTTGTACAATAAGGAGCAGGGCGGCGCTCCATTAAGTGACCATGAGTTAAGCAAGTATTGCCAATATGCAACCTTGTCAGAGCCATTTCCCATCGCCGGTTATGGTGGTAGGAGGATGGACATTAGGACACACAACCCTTAAGAGTTTGCAGTTTGTTACAAGTAACTGAAGACTAACAATCCTACCAAAGGGTAAGGATGGAGGAATGAATATCTGGGTAAAAGTTGAAATAAGGAATACCTATACAAGAGATGGGACAAGAGCGGACTGCTTCTCTAGTGGCAGCATCCGCACTCTCATTTATAGAGACACCAATATGGCTGGGAACCCATCAAAACTCAACTGACTTAAATTTACTGTGAATAAGAAACAGCCAATGCTGAATCTCGACAACCACTGGATGAACTGGATTAAAGGACCTGATTGATACATGAGGGCACTACAAGAGTCAACAACAACAGCAAAGGAAGATTGACAATGAGAAAGCAGGAGATGAAGAGCATAAAGAATAGCATAAAGTTCTGCTGTGAAGATGCTAGTCTCCGGAGGTAGGCGACACATATAGGTGCTGTCAGGAAGAACAACAGAGTAGCCTACACCATCCGCAGACTTACACCAATCGGTAAAAATGGAAATGGAGTGGGTGTGCGAAGAAAAGTGCTCAAGGAAAAGGTGTTTCAGAACCGTAGGAGGGGTAAAAGCTTTAGTGATGCGGGTTAAGAATGTACAAAACTGCGGAAGTGGGACGCTCCATGGGGGCAAGGAAGGAATAACACGAGGAGAAATATTAGAAATACGAACTGAAAGAGAATCCTCTAAGCGAGATAACCGGACAGAAAGAGGGAGGTGGTCAAGAGGAACACCTTCTTTTGCCCACAGAAGGGGCAAAAGTTGAAGCACGACAGAGGCGAGAGGAAGGATGTTGCAAGGATCACAGCGGTCCTGGAGAGATAGGAAGCCAGTGTCAACATGCAAGCTGAGGACTGGAGTTGAACAAAAGGCACCAGAGCTGAGGCGCAACCCAGTATGGTGCAAAGCATCAAGACGGCGAAGAGTAGAAGGAGAAGCAGACGAGTAAGCAGGGCAACCATAATCGAGTTTAGACAGGACGAGAGAGGAATGTAAAGCGAGGAGAGTGCACCTATTCGCTCCCCAAAAAGTATGGGACAACATCTAAAGGAGGGTAAGGGCCTTAGAGCATTCAACCCAGAGGTAAGTGATATGGGGCGACCAAGACAAACAAGTGTCAAAAATCAACCCCAAAAGCTTAGCGTAATCCTTGTACACACTGGGGTGACCATAAAGCAACAAAGGACGAAGAATGACACACTTCCAAGTAAAAGTCATAGCACAAGTCTTAGACGTAGAGACGATGAAGCCATAATCGGTGGCCCAAGACGACACGGAATCAATTGCAAGTTGAAGCTGCCGAAGTAGAAGGTAATAAGCTTCTCACATATGGTAGGAGGTAATAAGCTTCTCATGTATGATGGGAGGTAATAAGCTTCTCACATATGGTAGGAGGTTATCTTGAGGTTATCTTGAGATGATTTCTGGGCTTTTTAGTATCCCCACGGCCCGGTCCTCGACCAGGCCTCCACCCCCAGGAAGCAGCTCGTGACAGCCGACTAACACCCAGGTACCTATTTTACTGCTAGGTAACAGGGGCATAGGGTGAAAGAAGCTCTGCCCATTGTTTCTCGCCGGCGCCTGGGATCGAACCCAGGACCACAGGATCACAAGTCCAGCGTGCTGTCCGCTCGGCCGACCGGCTCCCGACCAGAGGTAATAAGTTTCTCACATATAATAGGAGGTAATAAGCTTCTCACATGTGGTAGGAGGTAATAAGCTTCTCACATATGGTAGGAGGTAATAAGCTTCTCAT
>WNGS01160430.1:7465884-7487156 GCA_020271785.1 Procambarus virginalis | reverse complement strand
GGGGGCACCATACTGTGGTACAAGGTGGGGGCACCATACTGTGGTACAGGTGGGGGGCACCATACTGTGGTACAAGGTGGGGCACCATACTGTGGTACAAGGTGGGGGGCACCATACTGTGGTACAAGGTGGGGGGCACCATACTGTGGTACAAGGTGGGGGCACCATACTGTGGTACAAGGTGGGGGGACCATACTGTGGTACAAGTGGGGGGGCACCATACTGTGGTACAAGGTGGGGGGCACCATACTGTGGTACACGTGGGGGCACCATACTGTGGTACAAGGTGGGGGCACCATACTGTGGTACAAGGTGGGGGCACCATACTGTGGTACAAGGTGGGGGCACCATACTGTGGTACAAGGTGGGGGGGCACCATACTGTGGTACAAGGGGGGGCACCATACTGTGGTACAAGGTGGGGGCACCATACTGTGGTACAAGGTGGGGGCACCATACTGTGGTACAAGGTGGGGGCACCATACTGTGGTACAAGGTGGGGGCACCATACTGTGGTACAAGGTGGGGGCACCATACTGTGGTACAAGGTGGGGGGCACCATACTGTGGTACAAGGTGGGGGCACCATACTGTGGTACAAGTGGGGGCACCATACTGTGGTACAAGGTGGGGGGCACCATACTGTGGTACAAGGTGGGGGGCACCATACTGTGGTACAAGGTGGGGGCACCATACTGTGGTACAAGGTGGGGGGCACCATACTGTGGTACAAGGTGGGGGGCACCATACTGTGGTACAAGGTGGGGGGCACCATACTGTGGTACAAGGTGGGGGCACCATACTGTGGTACAAGGTGGTGGGCACCATACTGTGGTACAAGGTGGGGGGCACCATACTGTGGTACAAGGTGGGGGGCACCATACTGTGGTACAAGGGGGGGCACCATACTGTGGTACAAGGTGGTGGGCACCATACTGTGGTACAAGGTGGGGGCACCATACTGTGGTACAAGGTGGGGGGCACCATACTGTGGTACAAGGTGGGGGGCACCATACTGTGGTACAAGGTGGGGGCACCATACTGTGGTACAAGGTGGGGGGCACCATACTGTGGTACAAGGTGGGGGCACCATACTGTGGTACAAGGTGGGGCACCATACTGTGGTACAAGGTGGGGGGCACCATACTGTGGTACAAGGTGGGGGCACCATACTGTGGTACAAGGTGGGGGGCACCATACTGTGGTACAAGGTGGGGGGCACCATACTGTGGTACAAGGTGGGGGGCACCATACTGTGGTACAAGGTGGGGCACCATACTGTGGTACAAGTGTGGGGGCACCATACTGTGGTACAAGGTGGGGCACCATACTGTGGTACAAGTGGGGCACCATACTGTGGTACAAGGTGGGGGCACCATACTGTGGTACAAGGTGGGGGGGCACCATACTGTGGTACAAGGTGGGGCACCATACTGTGGTACAAGGTGGGGGCACCATACTGTGGTACAAGGTGGGGGCACCATACTGTGGTACAAGGTGGGGGGGCACCATACTGTGGTACAAGGTGGGGGGCACCATACTGTGGTACAAGTGGGGGCACCATACTGTGGTACAAGGTGGGGGGCACCATACTGTGGTACAAGGTGGGGGGCCCATACTGTGGTACAAGGTGGGGGCACCATACTGTGGTACAAGGTGGGGGCCACCATACTGTGGTACAAGGTGGGGGCACCATACTGTGGTACAGGTGGGGGGCACCATACTGTGGTACAAGGTGGGGGGCACCATACTGTGGTACAAGGTGGGGGGCACCATACTGTGGTACAAGGTGGGGGCACCATACTGTGGTACAAGGTGGGGGCACCATACTGTGGTACAAGGTGGGGGGCACCATACTGTGGTACAAGGTGGGGGGCACCATACTGTGGTACAAGGTGGGGGCACCATACTGTGGTACAAGGTGGGGGGCACCATACTGTGGTACAAGGTGGGGGGCACCATACTGTGGTACAAGGTGGGGGCACCATACTGTGGTACAAGGTGGGGGGACCATACTGTGGTACAAGGTGGGGGGCACCATACTGTGGTACAAGGTGGGGGGCACCATACTGTGGTACAAGGTGGGGGCACCATACTGTGGTACAAGGTGGGGGCACCATACTGTGGTACAAGGTGGGGGGCACCATACTGTGGTACAAGGTGGGGGGGCACCATACTGTGGTACAAGGTGGGGGCACCATACTGTGGTACAAGGTGGGGGCACCATACTGTGGTACAAGGTGGGGGGCACCATACTGTGGTACAAGGGGGGGGGCACCATACTGTGGTACAAGGTGGGGGGCACCATACTGTGGTACAAGGTGGGGGGCACCATACTGTGGTACAAGGTGGGGGGCACCATACTGTGGTACAAGGTGGGGGCACCATACTGTGGTACAAGGTGGGGGCACCATACTGTGGTACAAGGTGGGGGCACCATACTGTGGTACAAGGTGGGGGCACCATACTGTGGTACAAGGTGGGGGCACCATACTGTGGTACAAGGTGGGGGGCACCATACTGTGGTACAAGGTGGGGGGCACCATACTGTGGTACAAGGTGGGGGGCACCATACTGTGGTACAAGGTGGGGGGGCACCATACTGTGGTACAAGGTGGGGGGCACCATACTGTGGTACAAGGTGGGGGGCACCATACTGTGGTACAAGGTGGGGGCACCATACTGTGGTACAAGGTGGGGGGCACCATACTGTGGTACAAGGTGGTGGGCACCATACTGTGGTACAAGGTGTGGGGCACCATACTGTGGTACAAGGTGGGGGGCACCATACTGTGGTACAAGGTGGGGGCACCATACTGTGGTACAAGGTGGGGGCACCATACTGTGGTACAAGGTGGGGGCACCATACTGTGGTACAAGGTGGGGGCACCATACTGTGGTACAAGGTGGGGGCACCATACTGTGGTACAAGGTGGGGGGCACCATACTGTGGTACAAGGTGGGGGCACCATACTGTGGTACAGGGGGGGGGGCACCATACTGTGGTACAAGGTGGGGGGCACCATACTGTGGTACAAGGTGGGGCACCATACTGTGGTACAATGGGGGGCACCATACTGTGGTACAAGGTGGGGGCACCATACTGTGGTACAAGGTGGGGGGCACCATACTGTGGTACAAGGTGGGGCACCATACTGTGGTACAAGGTGGGGGGCACCATACTGTGGTACAAGGTGGGGGGCACCATACTGTGGTACAAGGTGGGGCACCATACTGTGGTACAAGGTGGGGGGCACCATACTGTGGTACAAGGTGGGGGGCACCATACTGTGGTACAAGTGGGGGGCACCATACTGTGGTACAAGGTGGGGGGGCACCATACTGTGGTACAAGGTGGGGGGCACCATACTGTGGTACAAGGTGGGGGGCACCATACTGTGGTACAAGGTGGGGGGCACCATACTGTGGTACAAGGTGGGGGGCACCATACTGTGGTACAAGGTGGGGGGCACCATACTGTGGTACAAGGGGGGGGCACCATACTGTGGTACAAGGTGGGGGCACCATACTGTGGTACAAGTGGGGGCACCATACTGTGGTACAAGGTGGGGGCACCATACTGTGGTACAAGGTGGGGGGCCCATACTGTGGTACAAGGTGGGGGGCACCATACTGTGGTACAAGTGGGGGGCACCATACTGTGGTACAAGGTGGGGGGGCACCATACTGTGGTACAAGGTGGGGGGCACCATACTGTGGTACAAGGTGGGGGGCACCATACTGTGGTACAAGGTGGGGGCACCATACTGTGGTACAAGGTGGGGGGCACCATACTGTGGTACAAGGTGGGGGGCACCATACTGTGGTACAAGGTGGGGGGCACCATACTGTGGTACAAGGTGGGGGCACCATACTGTGGTACAAGGTGGGGGCAGCACCATACTGTGTACAAGGTGGGGCACCATACTGTGGTACAAGGTGGGGGCCCATACTGTGGTACAAGGTGGGGGGCACCATACTGTGGTACAAGGTGGGGGGCACCATACTGTGGTACAAGGTGGGGGGCACCATACTGTGGTACAAGGTGGGGGCACCATACTGTGGTACAAGGTGGGGGGCACCATACTGTGGTACAAGGTGGGGGCACCATACTGTGGTACAAGGTGGGGGCACCATACTGTGGTACAAGGTGGGGGGCACCATACTGTGGTACAAGGTGGGGCACCATACTGTGGTACAAGGTGGGGGCACCATACTGTGGTACAAGGTGGGGGGCACCATACTGTGGTACAAGGTGGGGGCACCATACTGTGGTACAAGGTGGGGGGCACCATACTGTGGTACAAGGTGGGGGCACCATACTGTGGTACAAGGTGGGGGCACCATACTGTGGTACAAGGTGGGGGCACCATACTGTGGTACAAGGTGGGGGCACCATACTGTGGTACAAGGTGGGGGCACCATACTGTGGTACAAGGTGGGGGGGCACCATACTGTGGTACAAGGTGGGGGGCACCATACTGTGGTACAAGGTGGGGGGCACCATACTGTGGTACAAGGTGGGGGCACCATACTGTGGTACAAGGTGGGGGGCACCATACTGTGGTACAAGGGGGGGCACCATACTGTGGTACAAGGTGGGGCACCATACTGTGGTACAAGGTGGGGGCACCATACTGTGGTACAAGGTGGGGGCACCATACTGTGGTACAAGGTGGGGGCACCATACTGTGGTACAAGGTGGGGGCACCATACTGTGGTACAAGGTGGGGGCACCATACTGTGGTACAAGGTGGGGGGCACCATACTGTGGTACAAGGTGGGGCACCATACTGTGGTACAAGGTGGGGGGCACCATACTGTGGTACAAGGGGGGGGCACCATACTGTGGTACAAGGTGGGGGCACCATACTGTGGTACAAGGTGGGGGGCACCATACTGTGGTACAAGGTGGGGGGCACCATACTGTGGTACAAGGTGGGGGGCACCATACTGTGGTACAAGGTGGGGGGCACCATACTGTGGTACAAGGTGGGGGGCACCATACTGTGGTACAAGGTGGGGGGCACCATACTGTGGTACAAGGTGGGGGCACCATACTGTGGTACAAGGTGGGGGGCACCATACTGTGGTACAAGGTGGGGGGCACCATACTGTGGTACAAGGTGGGGGGCCATACTGTGGTACAAGGTGGGGGCACCATACTGTGGTACAAGGTGGGGGGCACCATACTGTGGTACAAGGTGGGGGCACCATACTGTGGTACAAGGTGGGGGCACCATACTGTGGTACAAGGGGGGGCCCATACTGTGGTACAAGGTGGGGGCACCATACTGTGGTACAAGGTGGGGGCACCATACTGTGGTACAAGGTGGGGGCACCATACTGTGGTACAAGGTGGGGGGCACCATACTGTGGTACAAGGTGGGGGGCACCATACTGTGGTACAAGGTGGGGGGCACCATACTGTGGTACAAGGTGGGGGCACCATACTGTGGTACAAGGTGGGGGCACCATACTGTGGTACAAGGTGGGGGGCACCATACTGTGGTACAAGGTGGGGGGCACCATACTGTGGTACAAGGTGGGGGCACCATACTGTGGTACAAGGTGGGGGGCCCATACTGTGGTACAAGGTGGGGGGCACCATACTGTGGTACAAGGTGGGGGGCCCATACTGTGGTACAAGGTGGGGGGGCACCATACTGTGGTACAAGGTGGTGGGCACCATACTGTGGTACAAGGTGGGGGCACCATACTGTGGTACAAGGTGGGGGGCACCATACTGTGGTACAAGGTGGGGGCACCATACTGTGGTACAAGGTGGGGGCCCATACTGTGGTACAAGGTGGGGGGCCCATACTGTGGTACAAGGTGGGGGCACCATACTGTGGTACAAGGTGGGGGGGCACCATACTGTGGTACAAGGTGGGGGGCACCATACTGTGGTACAAGGTGCGGGGCCACCATACTGTGGTACAAGGTGGGGGGCACCATACTGTGGTACAAGGTGGGGGCACCATACTGTGGTACAAGGTGGGGGGCACCATACTGTGGTACAAGGTGGGGGGGCACCATACTGTGGTACAAGGTGGGGGGCCCATACTGTGGTACAAGGTGGGGGGCACAATACTGTGGTACAATTAGCCACCTGCCACAGGTAACGGTAGCCACCTGCCACAGGTAACGTTGGCCACCTGCCACAGGTAACGCTAGCCACCTGCCACAGGTAACGCTAGCCACCTGCCACAGGTAACGCTAGCCACCTGCCACAGGTAACGGTAGCCACCTGCCACAGGTAACGGTAGCCACCTGCCACAGGTAACGCTAGCCACCTGCCACAGGTAACGCTAGCCACCTGCCACAGGTAACGGTAGCCACCTGCCACAGGTAACGCTAGCCACCTGCCACAGGTAACGCTAGCCACCTGCCACAGGTAACGCTAGCCACCTGCCACAGGTAACGGTAGCCACCTGCCACAGGTAATGCTAGCCACCTGCCACAGGTAACGCTAGCCACCTGCCACAGGTAACGGTAGCCACCTGCCACAGGTAACGGTAGCCACCTGCCACAGGTAACGCTAGCCACCTGCCACAGGTAACGCTAGCCACCTGCCACAGGTAACGGTAGCCACCTGCCACAGGTAATGCTAGCCACCTGCTGCAGGTCAACCCGTCCTCGCAAATTCGTATAGTCAATATTGACTTATAAAATATGTGCATAGGTGACATACTTAACATAATAGTTTCCCTTGAAAAGCTTCATAGAAAACACCGACCTTACCTAACCTTGTTAATATGTTAAGATAAGCATCTTATTGCTTCGTAATTACAATTATTACCTAACCCATACCTATAATAGGTTAAGTAACAATTGTAATTACGAAGCTATAAGATGCTTATTTTAACATATTAAGTAGGTTAGGTAAGGTCGGTGTTTTCTATGAAGCTTTTCAAACGAAACTATTATGTTTAGTATGTCACCTATGCACGTAACTAATAAGTCAATATTGACTATACGAATTTGCGAGAACGGGTTGCGCAGGTAACGCTAGCCACCTGACACAGGTAACGCTAGCCACCTGCCACAGGTAATGCTTGCCAACTGCCACAGGTAACGCTAGCCACCTGCCGCAGGTAACGCTAGCCAACTGCCACAGGTAACGCTAGCCACCTGCCGCAGGTAACGCTAGCCAACTGCCACAGGTAACGCTAGCCACCTGCCACAGGTAACGGTAGCCACCTGCCACAGGTAACGCTAGCCACCTGCCACAGGTAACGGTAGCAACCTGCCACAGGTAACAGTAGCCACCTGCCACAGGTATCGCTAGCCACCTGCCACAGGTAACGGTAGCCACCTGCCACAGGTAACGGTAGCCACCTGCCACAGATAACGGTAGCCACCTGCCACAGGTAACGCTAGCCACTTGCCACAGGTAACGCTAGCCACCTGCCACAGGTAACGCTAGCCACCTGCCACAGGTAACGCTAGCCACCTGCCACAGGTAACGCTAGCCACCTGCCACAGGTAACGCTAGCCACCTGCCGCAGGTAACGCTAGCCACCTGCCACAGGTAACGCTAGCCACCTGCCACAGGTAACGCTAGCCACCTGCCACAGGTAACGCTAGCCACCTGCCACAGGTAACGCTAGCCACCTGCCGCAGGTAACGCTAGCCACCGGCCGCAGGTAACGCTAGCCACCTGCCGCAGGTAACGGTAGCCACCTGCCGCAGGTAACGGTAGCCACCTGCCGCAGGTAACGCTAGCCACCTGCCACAGGTAACGCTAGCCACCTGCCGCAGGTAACGCTAGCCACCTGCCGCAGGTAACGCTAGCCACCTGCCGCAGGTAACGCTAGCCACCTGCCACAGGTAACGCTAGCCACCTGCCACAGGTAACGCTAGCCACCTGCCACAGGTAACGCTAGCCACCTGCCACAGGTAACGCTAGCCACCTGCCACAGGTAACGCTAGCCACCTGCCACAGGTAACGCTAGCCACCTGCCACAGGTAACGCTAGCCACCTGCCGCAGGTAACGCTAGCCACCTGCCTCAGGTAACACTAGCCACCTGCCACAGGTAACGCTAGCCACCTGCCGCAGGTAACGCTAGCCACCTGCCACAGGTAACGCTAGCCACCTGCCACAGGTAACGCTAGCCACCTGCCGCAGGTAACGCTAGCCACCTGCCGCAGGTAACGCTAGCCACCTGCCGCAGGTAACGCTAGCCACCTGCCACAGGTAACGCTAGCCACCTGCCACAGGTAACGCTAGCCACCTGTCACAGGTAACGGTAGCCACCTGCCACAGGTAACGGTAGCCACCTGCCGCAGATAACGCTAGCCACCTGCCACAGGTAACGCTAGCCACCTGCCGCAGGTAACGCTAGCCACCTGCCACAGGTAACGCTAGCCACCTGCCGCAGGTAACGCTAGCCACCTGCCACAGGTAACGCTAGCCACCTGCCGCAGGTAACGCTAGCCACCTGCCACAGGTAACGCTAGCCACCTGCCGCAGGTAACGCTAGCCACCTGCCACAGGTAACGCTAGCCACCTGCCACAGGTAACGCTAGCCACCTGCCACAGGTAACGCTAGCCACCTGCCGCAGGTAACGCTAGCCACCTGCCACAGGTAACGCTAGCCACCTGCCTCTGCGCCGCACAGTCAGGTGGACGTTTTGTGCTGCTCATAAACATAGGTTTCGGATCTAAACAAGTCGTAGCTGCTTATACTGGTGCTTTCAGACCTTAATGAGATTCAAAGAAAACTGTCTTGTGCGTGACTAAAGAAAAGTTGCGACAACGGTCTCACACTTACAGGGGGGACTAATATTCAAGACCAAATTGTCACGAATTTGTGGCGTAGAATTCACGCGACGTGACGCGTTCTCTGTAGTGGATGGTTCTCACAGAACCATCCACCTTGTATAGGTGGATGGTTCTGTCATGCCTATACGTAGGTGGATGGTTCTGTCATGCCTATATGTAGGTGGATGGTTCTGTCAGTCCTATATGTAGGTGGATGGTTCTGTCAGTCCTATACATAGGTGGACGGTTCTGTCAGAGTCCTATACATAGACCAGGCTTGACACTGGTCCTATATACCATGAGCATGACACAAGTTGTTTGGTAGGAGGTGCTGGGAGTGGTTATTGTATAGGAAGGCAAGAGTTGAGGACGCCCTGCAGAAGCCTTGGACGCCGGGCTCTGATGCCAGCAGTGAGGTGGACGAAGTGTCACTTTAGGGAGGGTGGTGGACGGACATGATGGAGCACCACGGTGGGGAGGGCGACCCTCTGAACCCAAACAACACAATTACGGAGCGCCTGGTTGTTAGTGCCTGCCCCGTCAACCTGCCCCCCGCGCCCGGCCTCTGGGGTGAGACTGAACCACTGAACCCTCACTGGACGACAGTTATGGAGACCCCGACGAAGTTATGGCCCGCAGGAGGGCAGAACCCACCATACCCGGAGGTTACGGGGTCATGGGGCCTTAATGCCCTCCTGGTGCCCTTCAACTTGGCCAGGTCCATAGCTGGCGAGGTGACCTCCTCGCTGGGCTCTCTGGTCTCGGCCTACTACCAGGCGGCCGACGACAAGGTCACTATCGGATATAACGTAAGCATTGCATACCACTACAGTTCCCTTGCTCAGATGTTTGTGGTGGGTACGGGTGTGTGTTTGTCACGTCGTGAGGCTCTGGCATCGAACCCCCATCTCTCCACATCTCAGGCACATGCACTTCAACTGAACCATGATGAGCTCAGTAGTATCTCAGTCGGAAATATTACCTGGGGAGGCCAGAGACGAGGGTTCGATCCCACAATACAGCCTCAATATTTGTCTCATATAGCTACATGTCTCGTGGTTGTGCAATATATTATTGTTAATACAAAATAGCCACCGAACTGGCTTGCTAGTGGGCTCGGCCACCCTCCAGGTGGTGGGCCCGTGGGAGCATATCATGGTCCGTGGGTTAAGGCGCCCGTCTGTGGTGACCCAGGAGCTGCAGGTTCCACCCCACTCCCCCATCCTACTGCAAAATTATCTCCTCACTACATCGTAACTGGAGAACATCACAGCCCCGGCCATCACAAGGGCCCTCGGGGATCGAACCCCGGCCATCACAAGGTGCACTACTGTCTCTCTACCAACTAGGCCTAGTGAATGAACAACTAGCAATTGAAATTTCATTACAAATGAAGCATTCCATTATTCCTTTAAAATGATCTTGGAGCATAAATTTTTGGTTTGATAGGCGAATAATAGCTAGCACAGTAAGGTCCTAGACAGTGAAATAATGTCCTAGACAGTGAAATAAAGTCCTAGACAGTGAGATAAAGTCCTAGACAGTGAAATAAAGTCCTAGACAGTGAAATAATGTCCTAGACAGTGAAATAAAGTCCTAGACAGTGAAATAATGTCCTAGACAGTGAAATAAAGTCCTAGACAGTGAAATAAAGTCCTAGACAGTGAAATAAAGTCCTAGACAGTGAAATAAAGTCCTATACAGTGAGATAATGTCCTAGACAGTGAAATAGTGTCCTAGACAGTGAAATAAAGTCCTAGACAGTGAAATAATGTCTTAGACAGTGAAATAATGTCCTAGACAGTGAAATAAAGTCCTAGACAGCTAGTACTAAATCACATTAGTTGGATGGATCCGGTCGTATTTGCCAAGAATTTTAAATTGCCAACATCTGTAGTCCGTACTAGGCAGGTCCTGTTTACATCCACCCCTCTGTTGGTCCATACTAGGCAGGTCCTGTTTACATGCACCCCTCTGTTGGTCCATACTAGGCAGGTCCTGTTTACATCCACCCCTCTGTTGGTCCATACTAGGCAGGTCCTGTTTACACCCACCCCTCTGTTGGGGACTTCAACCTACGGCACCTGAAATGGAAGCACCTGGCTAATACAGTTGTATCAGAAAGAATACCAGGAAGTAGCCTAAATGAACAGGCACATGCAAATGACCTGCTACGGATGTGCGACAGGTTTGCCTTAAACCAGCAAATAGTAGAACCAACCAGGAAGGAGAACACACTGGACCTCGTTTTCACGAATAATGATGAATTGATCAGGAACATAATGATTACAAATACCTGTTACTCAGATCACAACTTAATTGAAGTTCTGACAAGCATGGGGAATAGACCTTCAAAACCAGTCCAGATTCCCGGTGGAGGAGATTTCAGCAAATTCAACTTCAATAATAAACAGATAAACTGGGAGCAAATAAACCAGGACTTCACAGAAATAAACTGGGAAGAACAGCTAGAAAATGCAAACCTGAACCAGTGCCTGGAAAAAATAGCTCAGTAGCACTAGAAATATGTTCAAACCGCATACCCCTAAGAAAAAAGAGAAAGAGGTGCAGATTGGAACGGGAACGTCGTTCCCTATATAGGCGAAGAAACGAATCACGGAACACTTGAGAGTCGAACCCTGTCTCAAGAACGGCGAAGAACGTTAGGTAGAGAAATAGAAACAATTGAACTCAAGCTACAAGAATCATACAAAACCCAGGAGAGGCAAAGAGAGCAAAGGCCATCAGTGAAATAGAGAGAAATCCGAAATATTTTTCTCCTATACAAATCAAGATCAAAAACCACATCTAGTATCGGGCCCCTGCGAAAGGAGATGGAATTTTCACCGATGACAACAAAGAAATGAACGAAATACTTAGGAAGCAGTACGACACTGTTTTCAGCGAACCACTAAATATCTGAAGATTGATAACCCAAATGAGTTTTTCATGGATATGATACCAACATCAAATCATATATCAGACGTCACCCTATCCCCACTGGAGTTTGAAGAAGCCATAGACAGTATGCCTATGCACTCTGCACCAGGCCCGGATTCTTGGAACTCCATATTCATCAAGAACTGTAAAAAGAACACTGTCGCAGGCCCTCCACATTCATTGGAGACAAAGCCTAGATACTGGCGTTATCTCTGACATACTAAAAACAGTAGAGATAGCACCACTCCATAAAGGAGGAAATAAGGCAGAGGCAAAAAATTACAGACCGATAGCACTAACATCGCACATCATGAAAATCTTTGAGAGAGTGCTAAAAAGTACGATTAAAAAATACATGGACACAGCATCCATAACCCTGACAAAATGGTTTCAGAACAGGGCGCTCTTGCCTGTCACAGTTGCTGGACCACTATGATATGGCATTAGATGCTATGGAAGACAGCAAAACGCTGATGTAATTTACACAGATTTCGCAAAAGCCTTTGACAAATGTGACCATGGTGTTATTATATAAACCGTCAGGATCTGAAAAATAGCAATCTACAATTTCCTGACTAACAGAACCCAATGTGTAATAGCAATAAATTAAATCCGGACCATCAACCGTGAAGAGCTCAGTCCCCCCAGGGTACTGTGCTTGCTCCAGTTCTTTTTTCATCCTCTTATTGGACATAGACGAGGCAACCCGTTCTCGCACCTGCTTATAGTCAATATCTTGCTTATGAATAAGTGCATATGTGACATACTAATTTATTGTGAATTTGAGTTTACCTTGAAACGCTGAATAGAAAACCACAACCAATTAGTACTGAACCTGTACCTATATTGATATACAGTTTTATAAAAATAAACAAAAATAAAATATTTAAATAAATTGTAAGTAACTCAGGATATTGTCAAATTTTGTATAAAATCTCTATTGTTTAATAAACTGAGAGGAAAGTTAGTGCCTTGAAGAAATATGGCTTGGAATATGTCACATATGTACTTATTATAAGGAAATTGACTATAAGCAATAAGTCATATACGTGTTGTCTTGTGCGAGAGCAGGTTGCACAAGGACATAATCTATAGCACTGTATCATCCTTTGCAGATGACACTAGGATTTTCATCAGAGTAGACAACATAGAGACACGCAAACCTCCAATCAGATGTAGATCAGGTCTTTCTATGGGCTACAGATAGTAATATGGTGTTTAACGAAGATAAGTTCCAGCTCATGCGCTATGGAAAAAATGAAAATATAAAACGGAAACCACGTACAAAACTCAGGCAAATCATAACATAGAACGAAAAGGCAATGTAAAGGATCTGGGTGTACTCATGTCGGAAGACCTTACCTTTAAAGAACACAATAAAGTAGCCGTCACAACTGCAAGAAAAATGACAGGTTGGATAACAAGAACTTTTCACACTAGAGATGCTATACCGATGATGACACTCTTTCAAGACGCTTGTGCTCTCTAGAGTGGAGTACTGCTGCACAATGACAGCCCCTTTCACTGCTGTGAATTGCTGACCTGGAGAGCGTGCAGATTCCTTTACTGCTAGAATCCACTCAGTAAAACATCTAAACTATTGGGACCGACTAAAGAGCCTAAATCTGTACTCCCTTGAGCCACCAAGTGTTAACGCACCACAATAGCCCCCAAGTGTTAACCACAAGAGCCACCAAGTTTTAACCACAAGAGCCACCAAGTGTTACACACCACACTAGCCCACCAATGTTTAACACACCACCATAGCCACCAAGTGTTAACACACCACAAGAGCCACCAAGTGTTAACACACCACAAGAGCCACCAAGTGTTAACACACCACAAGAGCCACCAAGTGTTAACACACCCCAAGAGCCACCAAGTGTTAACACATCACAAGAGCCACCAAGTGTTANGGGGGGCACCATACTGTGGTACAAGGTGGGGGGCACCATACTGTGGTACAAGGTGGGGGGCACCATACTGTGGTACAAGGTGGGGGGCACCATACTGTGGTACAAGGTGTGGGGGCACCATACTGTGGTACAAGGTGGGGGGCACCATACTGTGGTACAAGGTGGGGGGCACCATACTGTGGTACAAGGTGGGGGCACCATACTGTGGACAAGGGGGGGGGCACCATACTGTGGTACAAGGTGGGGGGCACCATACTGTGGTACAAGGTGGGGGGCACCATACTGTGGTACAAGGTGGGGGCACCATACTGTGGTACAAGGTGGGGGGCACCATACTGTGGTACAGGTGGGGGGGCACCATACTGTGGTACAAGGTGGGGGCACCATACTGTGGTACAAGGTGGGGCACCATACTGTGGTACAAGGTGGGGGCACCATACTGTGGTACAAGGTGGGGGGCCCATACTGTGGTACAAGGTGGGGGGCACCATACTGTGGTACAAGGTGGGGGGCACCATACTGTGGTACAAGGTGGGGGGCACCATACTGTGGTACAAGGGGGGGGGGGCACCATACTGTGGTACAAGGTGGGGGGCACCATACTGTGGTACAAGGTGGGGGGGCACCATACTGGGTACAAGGTGGGGGGGCCCTACTGTGGTACAAGGTGGGGGGCACCATACTGTGGTACAAGGTGGGGGGCACCATACTGTGGTACAAGGTGGGGGGCACCATACTGTGGTACAAGGTGGGGGCACCATACTGTGGTACAAGGTGGGGGGCACCATACTGTGGTACAAGGTGGGGGGCACCATACTGTGGTACAAGGTGGGGGGCACCATACTGTGGTACAATGGGGGGGCATACTGTGGTACAAGGTGGGGGGCACCATACTGTGGTACAAGGTGGGGGCACCATACTGTGGTACAAGGTGGGGGCACCATACTGTGGTACAAGGTGGGGGGCACCATACTGTGGTACAAGGTGGGGGGCACCATACTGTGGTACAAGGTGGGGGGCACCATACTGTGGTACAAGGTGGGGGCACCATACTGTGGTACAAGGTGGGGGGCACCATACTGTGGTACAAGGGGGGGCACCATACTGTGGTACAAGGTGGGGGGCACCATACTGTGGTACAAGGTGGGGGGCACCATACTGTGGTACAAGGTGGGGGGCACCATACTGTGGTACAAGGTGGGGGGCACCATACTGTGGTACAAGGTGGGGGGGCACCATACTGTGGTACAAGGTGGGGGGCACCATACTGTGGTACAAGGTGGGGGGCACCATACTGTGGTACAAGGTGGGGGCACCATACTGTGGTACAAGGTGGGGGGCACCATACTGTGGTACAAGGTGGGGGGCACCATACTGTGGTACAAGGTGGGGGGCACCATACTGTGGTACAAGGTGGGGGGCACCATACTGTGGTACAAGGTGGGGGGCACCATACTGTGGTACAAGGTGGGGGGCACCATACTGTGGTACAAGGTGGGGGCACCATACTGTGGTACAAGGTGGGGGGCACCATACTGTGGTACAAGGTGGGGGGCACCATACTGTGGTACAAGGTGGGGGGCACCATACTGTGGTACAAGGTGGGGGGCACCATACTGTGGTACAAGGTGGGGGCACCATACTGTGGTACAAGGTGGGGGGCACCATACTGTGGTACAAGGTGGGGGGCACCATACTGTGGTACAAGGTGGGGGGCACCATACTGTGGTACAAGGTGGGGGCACCATACTGTGGTACAAGGTGGGGGGCACCATACTGTGGTACAAGGTGGGGGCACCATACTGTGGTACAAGGTGGGGGGCACCATACTGTGGTACAAGGTGGGGGCACCATACTGTGGTACAAGGTGGGGGCACCATACTGTGGTACAAGGTGGGGGGCACCATACTGTGGTACAAGGTGGGGGGCACCATACTGTGGTACAAGGTGGGGGGCACCATACTGTGGTACAAGGTGGGGGGCACCATACTGTGGTACAAGGTGGGGGGCACCATACTGTGGTACAAGGTGGGGGGCACCATACTGTGGTACAAGGTGGGGGCACCATACTGTGGTACAAGGTGGGGGGCACCATACTGTGGTACAAGGTGGGGGGCACCATACTGTGGTACAAGGTGGGGGGCACCATACTGTGGTACAAGGTGGGGGGCACCATACTGTGGTACAAGGTGGGGGGCACCATACTGTGGTACAAGGTGGGGGGCACCATACTGTGGTACAAGGTGGGGGGCACCATACTGTGGTACAAGGTGGGGGGCACCATACTGTGGTACAAGGTGGGGGGCACCATACTGTGGTACAAGGTGGGGGCACCATACTGTGGTACAAGGTGGGGGGCACCATACTGTGGTACAAGGTGGGGGCACCATACTGTGGTACAAGGTGGGGGGCACCATACTGTGGTACAAGGTGGGGGCACCATACTGTGGTACAAGGTGGGGGGCACCATACTGTGGTACAAGGTGGGGGGCACCATACTGTGGTACAAGGTGGGGGGCACCATACTGTGGTACAAGGTGGGGGGCACCATACTGTGGTACAAGGTGGGGGCACCATACTGTGGTACAAGGTGGGGGGCACCATACTGTGGTACAAGGTGGGGGGCACCATACTGTGGTACAAGGTGGGGGGCACCATACTGTGGTACAAGGTGGGGGGCACCATACTGTGGTACAAGGTGGGGGGCACCATACTGTGGTACAAGGTGGGGGGCACCATACTGTGGTACAAGGTGGGGGCACCATACTGTGGTACAAGGTGGGGGGCACCATACTGTGGTACAAGGTGGGGGGCACCATACTGTGGTACAAGGTGGGGGGCACCATACTGTGGTACAAGGTGGGGGCACCATACTGTGGTACAAGGTGGGGGGCACCATACTGTGGTACAAGGTGGGGGGCACCATACTGTGGTACAAGGTGGGGGGCACCATACTGTGGTACAAGGTGGGGGGCACCATACTGTGGTACAAGGTGGGGGCACCATACTGTGGTACAAGGTGGGGGGCCATACTGTGGTACAAGGTGGGGGGCACCATACTGTGGTACAAGGTGGGGGCACCATACTGTGGTACAAGGTGGGGGGCACCATACTGTGGTACAAGGTGGGGGGCACCATACTGTGGTACAAGGTGGGGGGCACCATACTGTGGTACAAGGTGGGGGGCACCATACTGTGGTACAAGGTGGGGGCACCATACTGTGGTACAAGGTGGGGGGCACCATACTGTGGTACAAGGTGGGGGGCACCATACTGTGGTACAAGGTGGGGGCACCATACTGTGGTACAAGGTGGGGGGCACCATACTGTGGTACAAGGTGGGGGCACCATACTGTGGTACAAGGTGGGGGGCACCATACTGTGGTACAAGGTGGGGGCACCATACTGTGGTACAAGGTGGGGGCACCATACTGTGGTACAAGGTGGGGGGCACCATACTGTGGTACAAGGTGGGGGCACCATACTGTGGTACAAGGTGGGGGGCACCATACTGTGGTACAAGGTGGGGGGCACCATACTGTGGTACAAGGTGGGGGCACCATACTGTGGTACAAGGTGGGGGGCACCATACTGTGGTACAAGGTGGGGGGCACCATACTGTGGTACAAGGTGGGGGCACCATACTGTGGTACAAGGTGGGGGCACCATACTGTGGTACAAGGTGGGGGGCACCATACTGTGGTACAAGGTGGGGGCACCATACTGTGGTACAAGGTGGGGGCACCATACTGTGGTACAAGGTGGGGGCACCATACTGTGGTACAAGGTGGGGGGCACCATACTGTGGTACAAGGTGGGGGGCACCATACTGTGGTACAAGGTGGGGGGCACCATACTGTGGTACAAGGTGGGGGGCACCATACTGTGGTACAAGGTGGGGGGCACCATACTGTGGTACAAGGTGGGGGGCACCATACTGTGGTACAAGGTGGGGGGCACCATACTGTGGTACAAGGTGGGGGGCACCATACTGTGGTACAAGGTGGGGGCACCATACTGTGGTACAAGGTGGGGGGCACCATACTGTGGTACAAGGTGGGGGCACCATACTGTGGTACAAGGTGGGGGGCACCATACTGTGGTACAAGGTGGGGGGCACCATACTGTGGTACAAGGTGGGGGGCACCATACTGTGGTACAAGGTGGGGGCACCATACTGTGGTACAAGGTGGGGGGCACCATACTGTGGTACAAGGTGGGGGGCACCATACTGTGGTACAAGGTGGGGGCACCATACTGTGGTACAAGGTGGGGGGCACCATACTGTGGTACAAGGTGGGGGGCACCATACTGTGGTACAAGGTGGGGGGCACCATACTGTGGTACAAGGTGGGGGGCACCATACTGTGGTACAAGGTGGGGGGCACCATACTGTGGTACAAGGTGGGGGGCACCATACTGTGGTACAAGGTGGGGGGCACCATACTGTGGTACAAGGTGGGGGGCACCATACTGTGGTACAAGGTGGGGGGCACCATACTGTGGTACAAGGTGGGGGGCACCATACTGTGGTACAAGGTGGGGGCACCATACTGTGGTACAAGGTGGGGGGCACCATACTGTGGTACAAGGTGGGGGCACCATACTGTGGTACAAGGTGGGGGGCACCATACTGTGGTACAAGGTGGGGGGCACCATACTGTGGTACAAGGTGGGGGGCACCATACTGTGGTACAAGGTGGGGGGCACCATACTGTGGTACAAGGTGGGGGCACCATACTGTGGTACAAGGTGGGGGCACCATACTGTGGTACAAGGTGGGGGGCACCATACTGTGGTACAAGGTGGGGGCACCATACTGTGGTACAAGGTGGGGGGCACCATACTGTGGTACAAGGTGGGGGGCACCATACTGTGGTACAAGGTGGGGGGCACCATACTGTGGTACAAGGTGGGGGCACCATACTGTGGTACAAGGTGGGGGGCACCATACTGTGGTACAAGGTGGGGGGCACCATACTGTGGTACAAGGTGGGGGGCACCATACTGTGGTACAAGGTGGGGGCACCATACTGTGGTACAAGGTGGGGGGCACCATACTGTGGTACAAGGTGGGGGGCACCATACTGTGGTACAAGGTGGGGGCACCATACTGTGGTACAAGGTGGGGGGCACCATACTGTGGTACAAGGTGGGGGGCACCATACTGTGGTACAAGGTGGGGGGCACCATACTGTGGTACAAGGTGGGGGGCACCATACTGTGGTACAAGGTGGGGGGCACCATACTGTGGTACAAGGTGGGGGCACCATACTGTGGTACAAGGTGGGGGGCACCATACTGTGGTACAAGGTGGGGGGGCCATACTGTGGTACAAGGTGGGGGCACCATACTGTGGTACAAGGTGGGGGGCACCATACTGTGGTACAAGGTGGGGGGCACCATACTGTGGTACAAGGTGGGGGGCACCATACTGTGGTACAAGGTGGGGGGCACCATACTGTGGTACAAGGTGGGGGCACCATACTGTGGTACAAGGTGGGGGCACCATACTGTGGTACAAGGTGGGGGGCACCATACTGTGGTACAAGGTGGGGGGCACCATACTGTGGTACAAGGTGGGGGGCACCATACTGTGGTACAAGGTGGGGGGCACCATACTGTGGTACAAGGTGGGGGGCACCATACTGTGGTACAAGGTGGGGGCACCATACTGTGGTACAAGGTGGGGGCACCATACTGTGGTACAAGGTGGGGGGCACCATACTGTGGTACAAGGTGGGGGGCACCATACTGTGGTACAAGGGGGGGGGCACCATACTGTGGTACAAGGTGGGGGGCCCATACTGTGGTACAAGGTGGGGGGCACCATACTGTGGTACAAGGTGGGGGGCACCATACTGTGGTACAAGGTGGGGGGCACCATACTGTGGTACAAGGTGGGGGGCACCATACTGTGGTACAAGGTGGGGGCACCATACTGTGGTACAAGGTGGGGGGCACCATACTGTGGTACAAGGTGGGGGCACCATACTGTGGTACAAGGTGGGGCACCATACTGTGGTACAAGGTGGGGGGCACCATACTGTGGTACAAGGTGGGGGGGCACCATACTGTGGTACAAGGTGGGGGGCACCATACTGTGGTACAAGGTGGGGGGCACCATACTGTGGTACAAGGTGGGGGCACCATACTGTGGTACAAGGTGGGGGCACCATACTGTGGTACAAGGTGGGGGGCACCATACTGTGGTACAAGGTGGGGGCACCATACTGTGGTACAAGGTGGGGGGCACCATACTGTGGTACAAGGTGGGGGCACCATACTGTGGTACAAGGTGGGGGCACCATACTGTGGTACAAGGTGGGGGGCACCATACTGTGGTACAAGGTGGGGCACCATACTGTGGTACAAGGTGGGGGGCACCATACTGTGGTACAAGGTGGGGGGCACCATACTGTGGTACAAGGTGGGGGGCACCATACTGTGGTACAAGGTGGGGGGCACCATACTGTGGTACAAGGTGGGGGGCACCATACTGTGGTACAAGGTGGGGGGCACCATACTGTGGTACAAGGTGGGGGCACCATACTGTGGTACAAGGTGGGGGGCACCATACTGTGGTACAAGGTGGGGGGCACCATACTGTGGTACAAGGTGGGGGGCACCATACTGTGGTACAAGGTGGGGGCACCATACTGTGGTACAAGGTGGGGGGCACCATACTGTGGTACAAGGTGGGGGCACCATACTGTGGTACAAGGTGGGGGCACCATACTGTGGTACAAGGTGGGGGGCACCATACTGTGGTACAAGGTGGGGGCACCATACTGTGGTACAAGGTGGGGGCACCATACTGTGGTACAAGGTGTGGGGCACCATACTGTGGTACAAGGTGGGGGCACCATACTGTGGTACAAGGTGGGGGGGCCCATACTGTGGTACAAGAGGTGGGGGGCACCATACTGTGGTACAAGGTGGGGGGCACCATACTGTGGTACAAGGTGGGGGGCACCATACTGTGGTACAAGTGGGGGGCACCATACTGTGGTACAAGGTGGGGGGCACCATACTGTGGTACAAGGTGGGGCACCATACTGTGGTACAAGGTGGGGGGCACCATACTGTGGTACAAGGGGGGGCACCATACTGTGGTACAAGGTGGGGCACCATACTGTGGTACAAGGGGGGGCACCATACTGTGGTACAAGGTGGGGGCACCATACTGTGGTACAAGGTGGGGGGCACCATACTGTGGTACAAGGTGGGGGGGCACCATACTGTGGTACAAGGTGGGGGGCACCATACTGTGGTACAAGGTGGGGGGCACCATACTGTGGTACAAGGTGGGGGCACCATACTGTGGTACAAGGTGGGGGCACCATACTGTGGTACAGGTGGGGGGCACCATACTGTGGTACAAGGTGGGGGGCACCATACTGTGGTACAAGGTGGGGGGCCCATACTGTGGTACAAGGTGGGGGCACCATACTGTGGTACAAGGTGGGGGGCCCATACTGTGGTACAAGGTGGGGGGCACCATACTGTGGTACAAGGTGGGGGCACATACTGTGGTACAAGGTGGGGCCCATACTGTGGTACAAGGTGGGGGGCACCATACTGTGGTACAAGGTGGGGGGCCCATACTGTGGTACAAGGTGGGGGGCACCATACTGTGGTACAAGGTGG
>WNGS01160430.1:7446636-7458451 GCA_020271785.1 Procambarus virginalis | reverse complement strand
CACATGGTCATATCTCACACACCTGGTGCATCACATGGTCATATCTCACACACCTGGGGCAATCTCATACACCTGGGCATCACATGGCCATATCTCACACACCTGGGGCATCACATGGTCATATCTCACACACCTGGGGCATCACATGGTCATATCTCACACACCTGGGGCATCACATGGCCATATCTCACACACCTGGGGCATCACATGGCCATATCTCACACACCTGGGGCATCACATGGTCATATCTCACACACCTGGGGCATCACATGGTCATATCTCACACACCTGGGGCATCACATGGTCATATCTCACACACCTGGTGCATCACATAGTCATATCTCACACACCTGGGGCATCACATGGCCATATCTCACACACCTGGGCATCACATGGCCATATCTCACACACCTGGGGCATCACATGTCATATCTCACACACCTGGGGCATCACATGGTCATATCTCACACACCTTGGGCATCACATGGCCATATCTCACACACCTGGGGCATCACATGGTCATATCTCACACACCTTGGGCATCACATGGCCATATCTCACACACCTGGGGCATCACATGGCCATATCTCACACACCTGGGGCATCACATGGTCATATCTCACACACCTGGGGCATCACATGGCCATATCTCACACACCTGGGGCATCATATGGTCATATGCAAATGTTCTTATTTTCAAAAAGGCAGAAAGAGTTTGGCAGAAAACTACCGGCAGATCAGCTTGACATCACACACCTGCACGCTGATGGAGAGAATCCTAAGGGAGGGAATCATACAACATCTCACAGAGAACAATCACATAAAATCAACGTAACATGGGTTTGTCAGAAAATAGATCCTGCCTAACTAACCTGCTCACATTTTTTAAAAATGGTAACCAGCTACTCAAAGGCCTTCAGGAAGACGCAGTTAACATGAACTTTGCTACACTTTTGACAAGGAACCACATAAACAACTGGCAAGGATATTACAGGCACATGGAATAAATGGGAGAATATTGGAATAGATAAAACAAAGGGTAAAACAAAGGGTCGAGCTAAATAAGAATGAATCTGACTGGGTAAAAGTGGTAAGTTAGGTCCCACATGGGTTCATTTTGGGGCCAACCCTTTTGTCATATACATCAGTGACACAGATGAGAATATTACAAACCTCATCATCTAACTTGCTGACGACACAAAGGTTTATGGTAAAGTGGGGGAAAAAATGATACTGAGGCCTTACAAAGGGGATCTACATGAACTCCACAAATGGTCAGATGACTGGTAAATGCTTTTTTATGTTGAAAAATGCAAGACCTTTCATGTGGGGGCACAACAACCTCCGTTGCAACTACCAAATTAACAGCATTACCTTGGAACAGAGTAATGAAAAAAAGGACCTTGAGTCAAAATGAATCATTCACCGAAACTTGCACAACAGGTAAGAGCAGCAGCAAAAAACTAACCAAACACTTGGAATAATCAAGCGTATCTTGGACTTTAAGGAAAAGAAGGTAAAGATACAACTGAATATGTCTCAGGTGCGCCCCGACTTGGATTACTGTATCCAAGCATGACGATCTGAGCTTCAGAAGGACAGCTGCTTTGAAGAAAGTGCAACACCAGGCAACACAAATTATTCCATTACTAAGACAACTCTCGTATCAGGAACGGTTGAAGGCCACAGGGCTAACAACACTGCAAACATGATAGGGCGGATCTCATCGAAACTTTTAAATTAATAAACAATTTGGAGAATGTTGATCCTTGCAATGTCTTCAACAGGTCAGATATAACACAAACAGGGAACAACAGTGTCAAGCTCAACAAGCCACAATGTAACACAAACAGGGAACAACAGTGTCAAGCTCAACAAGCCACAATGTAACACAAACAGGGAACAACAGTGTCAAGCTCAACAAGCCACAATGTAACACAAACAGGGAACAACAGTGTCAAGCTCAACAAGCCACAATGTAACACAAACAGGGAACAACAGTGTCAAGCTCAACAAGCCACAATGTAACACAAACAGGGAACAACAGTGTCAAGCTGAACAAGCCACAATGTAACACAAACAAGGAACAACAGTGTCAAGCTCAACAAGCCACAGTGTAACACAAACAGGGAACAACAGTGACAAGCTCAACAAGCCACAATGTAACACAAACAAGGAACAACAGTGACAAGCTCAACAAGCCACAATGTAACACAAACAGGGAACAACAGTGTCAAGCTCAACAAGCCACAATGTAACACAAACAGGGAACAACAGTGACAAGCTCAACAAGCCACAATGTAACACAAACAAGGAACAACAGTAACAAGCTCAACAAGCCACAATGTAACACAAACAGGGAACAACAGTGACAAGCTCAACAAGCCACAATGTAACACAAACAAGGAACAACAGTGACAAGCTCAACAAGCCACAATGTAACACAAACAAGGAACAACAGTGACAAGCTCAACAAGCCACAATGTAACACAAACAACAGTGACAAGCTCAACAAGCCACAATGTAACACAAACAGGGAACAACAGTAACAAGCTCAACAAGCCACAATGTAACACAAACAACAGTGACAAGCTCAACAAGCCACAATGTAACACAAACAGGGAACAACAGTGACAAGCTCAACAAGCCACAATGTAACACAAACAAGGAACAACAGTGACAAGCTCAACAAGCCACAATGTAACACAAACAGGGAACAACAGTAACAAGCTCAACAAGCCACAATGTAACACAAACAAGGAACAACAGTGTCAAGCTCAACAAGCCACAATGTAACACAAACAGGGAACAACAGTGTCAAGCTCAACAAGCCACAATGTAACACAAACAGGGAACAACAGTGACAAGCTCAACAAGCCACAATGTAACACAAACAGGGAACAACAGTGACAAGCTCAACAAGCCACAATGTAACACAAACAGGGAACAACAGTGTCAAGCTCAACAAGCCACAATGTAACACAAACAAGGAACAACAGTAACAAGCTCAACAAGCCACAATGTAACACAAACAAGGAACAACAGTGTCAAGCTCAACAAGCCACAATGTAACACAAACAAGGAACAACAGTGTCAAGCTCAACAAGCCACAATGTAACACAAACAGGGAACAACAGTAACAAGCTCAACAAGCCACAATGTAACACAAACAAGGAACAACAGTGTCAAGCTCAACAAGCCACAATGTAACACAAACAGGGAACAACAGTGTCAAGCTCAACAAGCCACAATGTAACACAAACAGGGAACAACAGTGTCAAGCTCAACAAGCCACAATGTAACACAAACAGGGAACAGCAGTGTCAAGCTCAACAAGCCACAATGTAACACAAACAGGGAACAACAGTGACAAGCTCAACAAGCCACAATGTAACACAAACAAGGAACAACAGTGACAAGCTCAACAAGCCACAATGTAACACAAACAGGGAACAACAGTGACAAGCTCAACAAGCCACAATGTAACACAAACAAGGAACAACAGTGTCAAGCTCAACAAGCCACAATGTAACACAAACAGGGAACAACAGTGTCAAGCTCAACAAGCCACAATGTAACACAAACAGGGAACAACAGTGACAAGCTCAACAAGCCACAATGTAACACAAACAAGGAACAACAGTGACAAGCTCAACAAGCCACAATGTAACACAAACAGGGAACAACAGTGACAAGCTCAACAAGCCACAATTTAACACAAACAAGGAACAACAGTGTCAAGCTCAACAAGCCACAATGTAACACAAACAGGGAACAACAGTGACAAGCTCAACAAGCCACAATGTAACACAAACAAGGAACAACAGTGTCAAGCTCAACAAGCCACAATGCAGGACTGAGAACAGGAGATACTTTTCACCCACAGGGTTATAAGCCCATGGAACTGCCTACCCGCCGAAGCCGAAAAGGACAAAAGGGCCACTAGAATGATAGCGGCCCTCAGGTAAATATCTCACACACCTGAGGCAGCACATGGTCATGCCTCACACACACCAGAGGCATCAGGTGTGTGATGAGGCCCCAGGTAAATATCTCACACACCTGAGGCAGCACATGGTCATGCCTCACACACACCAGAGGCATCAGGTGTGTGATGAGGCCCCAGGTAAATATCTCACACACCTGAGGCAGCACATGGTCATACCTCACACACACCTGGGAGAATCACCTGACTTTACCTCACAGCCTCTTAATATAAATGTCCAGCGACGTTGGCCAACACCAAGTGATCTTACCTTACAATCTTAAAGCATCGAGCATCTGCACTTACAATGGCCACACCTCATCTCTCTCTCTCTCTCTCACGCTCCGAGGACGCTCCAGCGAGTCAAGGCCACAACTGAAGAACCATCTCCTCATCATCTTTGTTTCAGAATATTTTGAAACAGCGACATTTCGACACGCCGTGTGTCAAGGATGGGTGAGGCATGGAGCAGGGAGGAGGAGGAAGGCCAGTGGCTGCCTCTCCGCTAGTCACCACCCTTCATGTTTATACCGTAATCATTCACACATTAACTGTTCTCGTCGCCCTGATCCCTCCAGGGGGAGGACCTGGTTGTAAGTCGATTGGTGGGTTGTGTTGCAGGGGGAGGCTAATAAGGTGAAGCATAATTTATTCTGTGGCAAGAGAGAGCTCTAAGCCTGCCCAAAGAGTAAGAAATAGTCCTTTCCTGTACTGGGTTATATATATATATATATATATATATATATATATATATATATATATATATATATATATATATATATATATATATATATATATATATATATATATATATATGAGGAGCACTACAGCCCGCCTATGAGCATTTACTAGTTGGATCCAATTTCAATCCACCCATTCCAACCCTTAGGCCTATACAAAACCTGTTTATCACAGTAATTCTGTAATTCTAGCCGGCAATTGTTGTGTTTCTGAGAGGCGAGAGCACCGACATTGACTACATAGCCACAGAAGAGGAATATGTAGCATCCTACATATCCATGTTTGCCAATGATGCGAAATTGATGAGACCTATAAGAACAGAGGAGGAGTGTAGAGAAGTCCAAGTGAATGTTGGTGTGTTTCAAGCGTAGGTTAAACATGTACATGAATGAGTTGGGGGAGACTATAAATAGATGCTGCCTCGTATGAGTCATTAAACCTTCAACAATTTCCCTTATTCATATGTTTATTGCGGTCTGAGAAATGGTTGCTAGACATAATTCCAAGCAAATGCAAGTTATTGAAATTTAAGACTTGAGAAACCACATTGACTGTAGGATAACGAAGAGACTCAGAGTAATAACAGGAGACACATACAAGAGGATAACATCAGCAGTACACACACAGAGTAATCACACTAACGTAATGGATCAATGAGAAAATGCGTAGCAGCCGTGATGACGATTCGAACCTATGTGGCGGGTGTTCCCCGCCCCACACACGCACCAAAAGTGTACGTAACTCAAGTGAACATCTGGCGGCGTCCTCAGTCACCTGGGCAAGGCAGCCCGCAGGGCGGTCTACACTATTCTTGCTAGACCAGTACACGCGTATGAAGCCTCTGTGTGGAAGCTTTACCTAAAGAAGCTGAAACAAACTTTAAAATGTCCAAGGGTTACCAATAGCACGCGTTCCTGACTTTAGAGACCTTAACTACGACCATAATCAGAGAGATCTAATCCCCCATGATGCTAAAAATAAAGTGGAAATAGATGACATGATCACAACATACAAGATTCACTGAAATATTGATAAAGTGGAAAGAACTGAAGCTTGGCACGAAGAGAGACCTTACGAGTGGACCTGCCAGGACACTATAGACACTTACAGATGAAAAATTTGTACTTAAAAAGAACTAAACAATTGGAATGAGTTGAACGGGGAGTTTGTTGAGTTTAACTCAATATATAATTTCAAAATGAGAATATATATACAAAAACAGATGATTTAATTTACTTGGGCGATCTGAGATTCGAACTCGGGTCTCAGAAGTACGTAACCATAGTCCTACCAACGCGGTCATAAATACTCACGATAAGGAAGGACATCAGAAGTCCATAACTGGATCCCCACTGAAACTTTGAACATTCCTGGAGCATTACTGACACATCTAGAGGTAGTCAGATGCGACCGATGATACAGAGACGGTGCCCAGGAACTAAAGCCCATCCGGCTGGCACATAAAGGTGAACACACACATACATATACACAAGAGGCGTCAAATAAGACAACCCGTTCCATTTTCTAGCCCCATGAACTCAATCTCAACTCCACACAAACACAACGAACGCTTTGCCTCAGCTATGTTTTCATCTCTGACATGTGAACTATACTAACCAAGTCTATTTACAACGACGTTACTTACGTGTGAGGGTAATCCCAAGTTGACGGAGCATATCTTGTTCATTTGAACATTCTCGATGAAGAGGAGCATGGCCTCTTTGCACGCTCCGTCGACGAGCATGACAGGTTCAACAGTAATGGCCCTCAGTGCCGTCATTATAGTTCCGGCCATCCTGCTGTGTTGGTCTTGCTCCTCCACAGCACTGGCTAGTTACTGCTGGGTCAGCTGTCTCCCTCCACCAACACTCACTAGTTACTGCTGCTTCAGCTGCCTCCCTCCACCAACACTTGCTAGTTACTGCTGGGTCAGCTGTCTCCCTCCACCAACACTGCTAGTTACTGCTGGGTCAGCTGCCTCCCTCCACCAACACTCACTAGTTACTGCTGGGTCAGCTGTCTCCCTCCACCAACACTTGCTAGTTACTGCTGGGTCAGCTGTCTCCCTCCACCAACACTCACTAGTTACTGCTGGGTCAGCTGCCTCCCTCCACCAACACTCACTAGTTACTGCTGGGTCAGCTGTCTCCCTCCACCAACACTCACTAGTTACTGCTGGGTCAGCTGCCTCCCTCCACCAACACTCGCTAGTTACTGCTGGGTCAGCTGTCTCCCTCCACCAACACTCACTAGTTACTGCTGGGTCAGCTGTCTCCCTCCACCAACACTCGCTAGTTACTGCTGGGTCAGCTGTCTCCCTCCACCAACACTCGCTAGTTACTGCTGGGTCAGCTGTCTCCCTCCACCAACACTCACTAGTTACTGCTGGGTCAGCTGTCTCCCTCCACCAACACTCGCTAGTTACTGCTGGGTCAGCTGTCTCCCTCCACCAACACTCACTAGTTACTGAGGGGTCAGCTGGCTCCCCTCCACAGGTACGACTCTTCCTCCACAACAGTGTGATCACTGATCAAAAAAGTTGTCTTCCCGACCGCTCCTCGAGCATGGTAACAGAGGACTGCTGGACCCTCAATGGCCGTTTGGAAACAGTTGCCACGGCTTTATACCAGACTCCTCCGTGTCGGGGAAGGGAAATGGGGGGGTAAGCCCGCTAGTGGAAAATCTTTCCCAATCGACGCCAACACAGGACCGGATCTCTGGTAAGGAGTAAACGATCACCTCTTGACTCCATTCAGATGTTCACTCACGATATACGTAACTCTCTCAGGTAAACGAGAGAGAGAGAGAGAGAGAGAGAGAGAGAGAGAGAGAGAGAGAGAGAGAGAGAGAGAGAGAGAGAGAGATTATGAAGGGGGATTGGGCGAGTACCGATTCGCTGGGTTTTGTGTTAAGCTCAAGGACAATCAACCTCAGGAACGTTATTAAGGCCACCACAACACCTTAGTGACCAACCAGCAAGTATACTTTAGTCCTATCAACCTCTGGAGGGTTATTAAGACCACCACAACGGCTTAGTGACCAACCAGCAAGTATACTTTAGTCCTATCAACCTCTGGAGGGTTATTAAGACCACCACAACACCTTACTGATCAACCAACAAGTATACTTTAGTCCTATCAACCTCTGGAGGGTTATTAAGACCACCACAACACTTACTGACCAACCAGCAAGTATACTTTAGTCCTATCAACCTCTGGAGGGTTATTAAGGCCACCACAACACCTTACTGACCAACCAGCAAGTATACTTTAGTCCTATCAACCTCTGGAGGGTTATTAAGACCACCACAACACCTTACTGACCAACCAGCAAGTATACTTTAGTCCTATCAACCTCTGGAGGGTTATTAAGGCAACCACAACACCTTACTGACCATCCAGCAAGTATCCGTTAGTCCTATCAACCTCTGGAGGGTTATTAAGACCACCACAACACCTTACTGACCAACCAGCAAGTATACTTTAGTCCTATCAACCTCTGGAGGGTTTATTAAGGCCACCACAACACCTTACTGACCAACCAGCAAGTATACTTTAGCCCTATCAACCTTTGGAGGGTTATTAAGACCACCACAACACCTTACTGACCAACCAGCAAGCATACTTTAGTCCTATCAACCTCTGAAGGGTTATTAAGGCCACCACAACACCTTACTGACCAACCAGAAAGTGTACTTTAGTCCTATCAACCTCTGGAGGGTTATTAAGACCACACAACACCTTACTGACCAACCAGCAAGTATACTTTAGTCCTATCAACCCTGGAGGTTATTAAGACCACCACAACACCTTACTGACCAACCAGCAAGTATACTTTAGTCCTATCAACCTCTGGAGGGTTATTAAGACCACACAACACCTTACTGACCAACCAGCAAGTATGCTTTAGTCCTATCAACCTCTGGAGGGTTATTAAGGCCACCACAACACCTTACTGAGCAACCAACAAGTATACTTTAGTCCTATCAACCTCTGGAGGGTTATTAAGACCATCACAACACCTTACTGACCACCCGGCAAGTAACTTTAGTCCTCTCAACCCCTGGAGGGTTATTAAGACCACCACAACAGCTTACTGACCAACCAGCAAGGATATTTTCGTCCTGTCGAACTCAATATAGTCAGGAAATATTCCGGATCATTCACTGTAAAATCCGGATAATTCACTGTGAATTGTATCGTACTTGCTCCGGTACGTTTTTCCATCCTCTTATCGGACAGTGAAAACAATACAAATTATAGTACTAAATCATCCTTTTCAGATGACTAGAATTTTTGTGAGTGTAGACAATATAGAGGACACAGGAAATCACTAAACAGATATTAATTGGGTCTTTCAATGGACTACAGAAATAATATGATGTTTAATGAAATAAGTTCCATCTCCTGTGCTATGGAGAAAACGAAAATATAAAAACGGAAACCACTTATAAAACGCAGTCAAATTACACTGATGAAATAAAGAGCCATGTAAAGGCTCTAGGAGTAATCATGTCAGAAGACCTTACTTTTAAAGAACATATGAAGCAGCTGTCACGACTACTAGAAAAATGACAAGTTGGATAACATGAACTTTCCAAAAAAGGGATACCATACCAATGACACGTTTTAAGAAACTAGTGCGTGGTTGGTGAAACTGAAACGTTTTCCACTTTCAAAACACTGGAAAGCGTTCAAAGGTCTTTGTCTGACTGAATCTACTAAATAGAACATGAAACTTATTGGGACAGCTAAAAGAAATTAAATCTGTATTCTCCAGAGCACAGGCAAGAGAGTTACATTTTGTATCTCTCTTGAGAATCTCGACTTGAGAATGGTCCAGGACGGACTGGAACGTCGTCGTCCCTTCACCTTTTAGTGTGTGGTCTGTTCAACAGAGATACATAATTTTTTACTCTCGGGACTGATTTTAAATCTTCGTAGGATGAGACCTGCTCATGAGACCAGGAGGCATGGCCGGAAGTGCAAAATAGCACTGCTGAAAAGTAGAGGTGCAATAGGCACGCTGAGATAGTACTTTATCGGCACGATAGGGCCCGAGGTCTTTTCGCCAACCTCCTGCTACTGTACATATAAGGGTCATTACTGTCCGACCTCGCAATGTGTTCAAGAGAGAGAGACAACTTGACAACACCTAAAGATTCCTGGTCATCCAGGCAACATGTAATGGCTGGTCGCCATCACTCTCCTTGTTATGTGTATTTGTTTAATTTGTATCTTTGTTAATAATGTCTGTCCTGAGCTTATTGACTGAGTGTTGAGAGCACTATACCCAGTAATGTAGACTTGGGGTCGGTGCTTTACTATGGTAGCACACATAAGCAGTCGATTTCTGACTCCTAGTATCAGGCTTAAAGCTTTTCCTTCCTACAACCAATCTGAGACTTATAACCTATTAGTTTACCTTGGAACACTACACACCAATCGGTTTACAACCAGTTTCTGAAGGGTGAACATTGACAAACAGTTAAGGATAGATGTTCAGTCGACCTTCCGAGGCCTGGGCTCGAATCTAGTTGAAATTGCTGGCAAGGCGTTAGGCAAGTGTCTTACCACTGCGCCACACGGAGTGGTAATTTAAGTTTCACTTAGAAACGCAGGGTTAATGTTTTATCTGAAACTCGCTCACCCGAAACTTCTTTACCTTGAACTCGTTTATCTATAAAGTCTTTCATTTGAAATAAGTTTTCCATAACTCTTTTATTTGAATCTCTTTGATCCAAAACGTTTTTTCTTCAAAACTTGTTTACCCGAAACTCTTTTAACTGAAACTCTTTGTTACAAAACTCTTTTATACGAAACTTTTTTCCAAAACTAGTTTACCGAACCGATTTAATCCAAAACTCCTTTACCCGAAACTCGTTTTTCCGAAAATCGTTAAACTAAACTCATATATCTAATACTGGCGTCTAGCCTAGAAGGCAAGCTATGCAGTCATGGGTTACAGTCATGGGCTACACAGTCATGGGTTACAGTCATGGGCTACACAGTCATGGGTTACAGTCATGGGCTACACAGTCATGGGTTACAGTCATGGGCTACACAGTTATGGGCTACACAGTCAAGGGTTACAGTCATGGGCTACACAGTCATAGGTTACAATCATGGGCTACACAGTCATGGGCTACACAGTCAAGGGTTGCAGTCATGGACTACTGTCACAAGACTCACCCTAGTAAATGAGATTGGGCCTGTTCCATCATCGCCTATTACGATGTTGTTTTTGGTGTTGTCCTTATGTTCGGACAACCAACCCAAAGTTCCATAGAGTGCTTATTTTTACCAGGAGATTACCCTGAGCGCTTCTGGCACTTGAAGAGGGCTCAGCATCACAAATTTAGGAGATGCGGCTTCAACACTAGCCTCGTTGTCACGTACACACACCCGCTCGAACCGCTATGACTCCCCACTCTCTCCTTATGTGGTATGATCTCCTCAGTCCCCATTTCTTTGATATTACTCTGTACTACCCTCTCCACAGCTATGGCTCTCTGTTCGTTCTCTCTCTCTCTCTCATTCCTACTTGCTGGGAAGCCTCACTAGGACAAGGGCAAACACCGACAAATTGAATACATTTACTGGACACGGCACATGCACAATAATACACACTCATAATACTATGAATCCTACACTCATACTATTGTAGTCAGGTTGTACTCCAATACCATCAGGGCTCTATCATCTGCTATTAAGTGGTACCTAACTCCTGTCTCACCACTTATACCACCAACCTCACCAAGTTGGTCAAGCTCAAAAGACAATATTGCACCTATCAGCAAGAGAATATCTATATAATATATATATATATATATATATCATATATATATATATACTCACGACACTACCAGTGTAGACTACACACCAGTTTATATATATTTATATACTATTTATATAATATATATTGTCATATATAATATATAGTTACATATTTAATATAAAAATAAATATATAAAAAAAAAAAACCCTTATAATATATAAATCTAATATAATTACTATATCTATATATCTATATATATATATAATATAAAGTATATATAATATATATATATTATATCTTATCTAGTCTAAT
>WNGS01160430.1:7376474-7418762 GCA_020271785.1 Procambarus virginalis | reverse complement strand
ACTATAGTGAAAAAGTCACAATAATGAGGACCTCACCATAGTTAGGAACCTCACTATTGTGATGAACCTCACTACAGTGAAGATCCTCTCCAGTGAAAACCTCACTATATTGAGGAAACTCTCTACTGTGATGAAATCTTTCACAACTTTGAAGAACATCACTATAGTGAGAAAATTCCTTATAGTGAATAAGTATAGCAAGAAATTCATATGTGAAAAATCACCATAGTGAAAAAATATAGTGAACATCTGTACATTGTGAGAAGCTCACAATAATGAAGAACCTCGCTAAAGCGAAGAACCTCATTGTAGTCAAAACTTTACTATAGTGAGAATCTTTCTTCTTTCTTTTCACCAGGTAAAAATCGCTGAAATTTGTGATTGATGAGTCTTGCAGCATTGGCATTTCTTCCTGTCTGTATGTGAAGGTTAGAGTCCAGTCATCAGCATAGGCTTGAGCTTCAGGAATGAGATGAAGTAGATCGTTGACATAAACATTCCCCAGCAGAGGGCCCAGCACACTACCCTGTGGAACGCTGCCACCAGTCGAGTGGCTTTAGCATGCTGCTCCACTGAGGACAACCCTTAGAGTCCGTTCTTTAAGGTAGTCTTTCATTACCTCAAGATGGAGCCTGAGATGCCTAGTGCATGAAGCTTCACTACTAATCCAGAGTGCGAGACCCGACCAGCGGCTCCTGCTGTGTCTCGAGCAGCAACACAGCTGATCTTGGACTCATCCAGTGACTGATGCCACTTAGTGCAGAGATTCACCAAGATCAGCAGCAGATCGGCCTTTTCTAAAACCGTACTGTCGATCACATGTTAGCCGATGATGTTCAAAAATATTAATTGCGGAGCGATTAATGATTCTAGGATCTTGCCAGTAATGGAAGGCAGTGACACTGGTCTGTAGTTACCAACTACTGAGCGGCTCTTCTTTTTGTGCACTGGAACAACGTCTGCCTTCTTCCATAAGGAGGGCCACATTCCTTGAGCTAGGCAGAGTTGGAAGAGGCGCGTGAGAGGTGGAGCCAACAAGTCAGCGTTGTAGCCTTGGACTGACCTTATCTGGCCCTACAGCTTTGCTTGTGACTAGCGTGTTAAGGAGATGGAGAACTTCAGCCTGTTGTATAACCACTTCAGTCATCCTAGACACAGTGCTTGGGGCAAGATGTGGAGGCTGACGTTCAGGATCAGGGACCTGCATCTTGGCAGCAAAGTGGTGTCAGTAGATCAGCCTTCTCCTGATTGCTGGTTGCCACAGTTCCATCCTCTCGGTTTAGAGGCGGGGTAGCGTCCTCCCTCCCTCCCTCCCTGTCTCTCTCTCTCGCTCCCTCCCTCCCTTCCATTCTCTTCCTTCACAAACCCTTATTTTGATCCCTTCCAAGTGCTATATTGTCGTAATAGCTTGGCGCTTTCTCCTGACATTTCCCCTTACCTCCCTTCCCTCTCTCCCTCCCTTCCCTCTCCCATCAAGCAAAATATGTGCGAGCAACATTTGCATCGACGAAGACTATTCAGAGTCTAGAAATGTGGCAGTTCTAAAAATTCTAAGTTTTCTATATGGTATAACACAAATATATAATATAACTTATAGCTCAAGAAGTAAAATATATATAATATACATTGAAGATTACAAAACGAATATGTTTCGGAATTTATTTCTAACGTTGTGTCTGGCCGTTGTCTTTGTCGCTTGGTTATTCAGCGACATGAGGCTGAGGCAGCAGGAGAAGCATATGAACCTCTTGCTGGCTCAGGTCTATGATCTGAAACAGCTCCGCGAGGTAAGGCTCCGAGCCTTCAGGGAGTTTGCACCCATAATCAAAAGGAACAGAATGTCTCCGCCTTCGTTATAAATACCGAAGGAGACCTCCTGGATCTCGTGGACCGCTCTACCCATTATGGGGCAAATTTTGGAGAGTCTTAAGGCCAAAGAACGATGCAGTGACATCGAAGTAACATTAACCTCGTGCGGAGTCATTCCTGCATAATGCCCAGGTATCTGCATCGACCCGTAAAAGCTGTTGCTGGTGGCCGCTGTTTTGTCCTTGATTCTCTGGTAATCACTGAGGGCAAAACTTATGAAAATCTTTCGGCTCTTCAAGACCGAATGGTATTAATAGGCCAGAGCAATACTGAAGGAGGAGGACAAACCTCAGGATGGTGAGCCAAGATCCTAGGTGGATGGGGAACCATCCTAGGTGGTTGAGGAACCATCCTAGGTGGTTGAGGAACCATCCTAGGTGGTTGAGGAACCATCCTAGGTGGTTTGGGAACCATCCTAGATGGTCGAGAAACCATCCTAGGTGGTTGAGGAACCATTCGAGGAGGATGAGGATGATTTCGTCTTTGATGAAGTGGACTCAAAACCCTTATCTTGGGCCACTGAGATGGATGACTCGACTGAATACAACCAATCGACCGGAGAATATGAGACCTACGACAAGTGGGATTACCTAGGTGAGTCCGACGCTACGACTGATGATACTCTGGACTACAACCGCCCTAAGGTTTCCTAGGTGGTTGGGGAACCATCCTAGGTGGTTGGGGAACCATCCTAGATGGTTGAGGAACCATCCTAGGTGGTCCCATCCTTGGTGGTTGAGGAACCATCCGAGGATGGTGAGTCAACTTCCATGGGGGTTGAGGAACCATCCGAGGAGGATGAGGATGATTTCGTCTTTGATGAAGTGGATTCAAAACCCTTATCCTGGGCCACTGAGCTGGATGACTCGACTGAATACAACCAATCGACCGGAGAATATGAGACCTACGACAAGTGGGATTACCTAGGTGAGTCCGACGCTACGACTGATGATCCTCTGGACTACAACCGCCCTAAGGTTTTGTTCCCGCGTGAATCGGTCCCCTCCTTTACGACTGAAGCACCAAAACCGGTTAAGGTCAACAACTCCTCAGTGACCTCAACCTCCAGCGCCTCTAAGCCACGTCAAAGTGGTACCTCCAAACCCTTCCAAGAGGCCACCTCCGCAGCCTCTACTACAAGATCTCCTACTGTCTCTTCAGCCTATCCCTTCTGAGGATAGGCCCCTTCCCGTGACTCGCCTTCCACCTCCAAACCTACTTTTGGTAACTACAGCGCCGCCGTCAAACAACCCCATCAGAATACCTGCAGCGACACCAATGCGCCCGCTATAGACAGTGGCAAATTCAAAATACAGGAGGTTTTCACCGGCACCGAAAATGGCCAAAAAAGTTATTCAGGAACGGTGGAATTTCCTCAGGTTTATGTCAAGCATTTGATTGGCCCAGGGAGACGTACGATTAAGTCCATCGAAGGGCGATTTGGGGTTCACGCAGGTTATCTGAACAAGCCCTGCGTGTTTAGCGTCATTGGTCACAACAGGTGCCATGTTGAAGAGTGTCTGGAATTTATTTCTCAGGTGGGATAATCTTATAGTAAAGGACAGCTGAACAACCAAAACATTTTTGAGTTGTGAGCAGGAGAAGGTTAGACGGTGGGCCCGCAGAATGCTCAGGTGCTCTGTTCAGTCAACAGAATACGGAACATAAAAAAGTGGAACCAGCAGCAGACTGGTTGCTGCATGGCGCAGACCCCGTCCCGTCCTCCCTGGGATCCATGTGTGAGAGTGTGGAGCTGAGAGCGAGGAGCTGAGCGTGTAGCTGAGCGTGGAGCTGAGACTGGAGCTGAGAGTGCGGAGCTGAGACCGGAGCTGAGCGTGGAGCTGAGCGTGGGGCTGAGAGTGATGTCTTCCGCCTGTCAAGGGAGCCCGACCAAGGAGCACTTGAGTGGGAGGGCCGTCACCAGGTCGGAACCAAATTTCCCTCACAGCGTACCTCGCGGAACTGAAGGAACAAAACACAGGAAGAATTTGACGCTCTTCTCTTCAAGGGTAGTGGAAAGAAAATTTAACTCCTTGGATTGAAAGAAACGTTTCTAACTATACACATAACAACAAGTCTCTAACCTAACCTTCCTTACCTTACCTTACCTAACCACTTGGACTGATCAACAGAGCGACGGTCTGACCTCATACAGGTCGGCGATCAATCCCCGACTGTTCAAATGGTTGAAGACCATTCCTTTCCCCCCCCGTCCCATCCCAAATCCTTATCCTGATCCCTTCCCAGTCATAATGACTTGGCGCTGTCTCCTCATAGTTCCCTTCCTTATATCTTTACATTTACAAACTCTAAGAGTTCAGCTTCACCTAGGAGCTTATCACGGGCCTGTGTCTTACTGTTGTTATCAGTAGTGATACGATTTTGTTGTCATAGAAACCTATCGAGAATTTGGTGGTGGTGGACCTTAAAATGTTGTCTAGGGAGTATAAGGAGTAAGGAAAACAGCCTAGTACACGTCACAAATGTATACGTATAAGTCATACATGAATACATTCAACAAGGCGTTTCCTCACAAGATAAGATCACTATGTATTATAACCTCAAGTGGCTCTGACCACCCCACGGCTCTCTGTCCCATACCTGGTACCGTGCACCCAACCACCACCACCGCTATTATCCAATGACACATATATTTAAGCCTCTAGAAAACCTGGACTCTTATAAAACCTCTCTAACTTCTGTAATATTACTCTACCCAATCTTGCAACCCTGGTTATATACAAGGATAGGCTTATCTGACTGTACGGCCAGAGAAAACCCCTCAAATAGCAGGATCGGTCGGCAGCGATACACCTCCCCCCTCCAGTCAAGATGGNCATAATAGCACATACGCTATACTAAATATGTTACAATTCGATTTCAATGTTTCCGATTTCATTGAAAAATTGAATTTTCATAGATTTCGACTTATTTCATTTTGATTTAATTATTTTGTGTGACATTGTGTTGGAATTGAGCTGCGTTGTTTACCATACCGTTCATTTCGTGAGTATAGTTTATTTTTGTATTCTTTCATTGTTTTCATTTCTTTCTTTCTTTTACTATTTTTCTTATATTTCAGTGATGGGAACATCAGATCATTTGTTGCTACAATTTTCTGATGGGAAATTTTCTGATGGGATGATTTTCTGTTGTGGCTCAGCAACGCTCCGCAGCAACGCGTGGCCGGGTACAGCCAGTCTATATAAAAAAATTGTAATTGTTCGTTTGTTCAAAATCGCTAATCTCCGAAAGTTCTTCGCCGATTGCTTTGAAATTTTCACACAACTTTCCATGCGCATCCGAATTTTTTTTATATGCATACTATATAGATGTCACGTCTGCAACGGGAAAATCAAGTTTTTCTTTTTTTAAAAACTTGGTTTTTCATGTGAGGGGAAATCTTCGAAATTTCTACCGATTGGAAAAACAGGACAAGAGATAAGAAATACATCAGGTTTTTAATTCAGACGTTTCAGTGGTCTTAAACAATAAACAAATTTATGAGCAGAAATTACACAAAAAGTGTCACAAATCAATATCATCCCAAGTATTTAAACATTTGAATAAGATTGAACAAGAAACTTGCTAACAACTAATTAGCGTTGCAAAATAAGATTGAATTGTTCACCTCTGGTCTCCTTCCGTTAGTATGAACACCATAGAAAATGGTAAGATCATGTCTGAAGGAACACAAAGTCTGAATAGTGAAGTTACTTTGAGCGAAAGACTGATTCATGGCTCAGAAACCACAGAGGCTGCACCTTAAGCCTTAAGGAACCACAACACGTATGGTCCTCTGGTGTTGTGTTAGGTAAGACTCGTCTCTGTGAGGAAAAACACGATATCTAAAGTGTTATAGGTTCCCAGAGTTTGCAGACGATGAGTCACAATAGCGAGGCTTAAAATATGATGACCAAACCTCACGTATGAAGATGACACGACGACGTTTCGGTCCGTCGTGGACCATTAGCAAGTCAAGAGACGACATGATAATGATCCATGACGGACCGAAACGTCGTCGCTTCTCCATCTTCTGAACTGTGGTTGGGTCATCAGTCTTAAAGAATGAAACAAAACTCACAGAACAAATCTTAGCAAATGACCTGTTCAACGTTGAAAATGAAAAATGTTGATCAAACGTTAAAAACGTTAAGTAACGTTGATCAAATACTGGAAACGTTAGCAAATGTTAATTAAATTTTCCATAACCGTTGTTGACCCTGACGAGCCCAGGGTACTGCCCACACAGGATCGAAGATCACAGGGTACTGGACCTCTCACGTATTAAACAGGACCCACAGATATTCTTATGGGTAATCACAGGACTTCCTCTATGGGTAATATGTCTCCGAGTATTCTCTGTTTCACTCAGCTATTATGGCTTGTAGTTCCACAAAAGAAATTTGATGTAATGAATCGCTTTAATAATTAAAAATGTTAACAGAGAGTAAAAGTTTGGCATTGTAACAAATTTCCTATTTCTAGGAGACATTTATATTCCTATCTCTCATATATCTCGCTATCTCTATTTATATGTCACTCTGTCTATCTATTCTATTTATCTATCTATCTCTATTTATCTCACTACCTCTATGTATCTATCTGTCTATCTATCCCTATTTATATATCCATCTCTATTTATCTATCTATAACATTATATCTCTGTATATTTTCCTATCTATTTATCTATTCCCCTCTACCTTTCCACCCTTTCCGTTATGTTCACAACTTTTCCCCCTATCTCCGGTTCCCTCATCATCATCGGCGATGGTCTCCCCTCTTCGTGTTGAAACATTTCCTCCCCATAACCTCTCTTCGCCCCTTTTCCACTTCTCGCAAAAAATTTATTGTAAAGAGCACTGAAACAACTGTATGGATATCGTGGATATTATTATGATTACTAAAACTCTATGGAAATCACACAGTGTATTTCAGCCTTGACTACTTGAAAATCTTTTTTTTTCATGGAGTCAAGTTTGAAAGGGGGGAGGAGAGGGGTATCTATAATTGCTAATATTTCTTAAAGCGTTTAGCTCGGGCCTACCCCGACCAGCCTATGTCCGTTCCGTACCCAAGACTCTTCCCCCTGCAAATTTGGATGACGCCAAACGTCTGACCTCGGCCAGACAAACAGACCGACAAATTCGCTCTCTCTCTCTCTTATATGTATAGATGCAAGCTTTCCTTAAACCTCACAAAGGTAAAATATTTACATTTGGAATATTTCAATAAAATAATGAGATACGTTTTACAAGATATATTTAATAATATCGGCCTCACAGAGGCCAGTTTAGTGTAGGTGTTAGTGGGCGAGGTATTTATGGTGAGTTGTTGGTCCTTGAGGTCTCGTTATCCAAGGTGGTCTCTGCCAGTGGTCTCAGAAGCAGTGATCTGATCGTCACTCATCCTGCTGGAGTAGCAGACACTGGTCTCTAACGCAGTGATCTGATCGTCACTCATCCTGCTGGCGTAGCAGCCAGTGGTCTCTAACGCAGTGATCTGATCGTCACATCCTGCTGGCGTAGCATCCGGTTCTCTGATGTTCCTTCAGAGCCTCCAGGCTCCTCGGCCTCTTGGTTCTCACAGTAGCCGGACTGTTCTGGTCTGAAGCAAAAGATGAGTTAAGCTTCTGGCAATGTTTGCCAAGAACACTGACTCCTGTTGCCTGTTTACCTGAGGTAAAGCTTACAGTAGCAGTTTTTTTTTTGTAAAGATTTCTCAGAAGTTTTTGGTTCTGCCTTGAGGCAAGGAACTCAATCTTGAAAGTTTCCCTTTCGGCTTTCGCTTCATACCAGTCGACTGGTCAGTTAGGGGCAAATCTATTTTTTTTGGGTGACGCGAACTCTTGCTGGACCGCTGAGAGTTCGAGTAACAGCCTTTTGGATGCCTGAAAACTGCTTGGTGGTAGACGAATCCTGTGATTTGGGGGAATCACCTTCATTTCCAGATCCAGATCTACTTAGAGTTCGGGCAAGGGATTTAATGGCGCCAGAGAGCTGGCTGGGAGCCGAAGAGTCGTGGCGTTTTGGGGTGACGCGAACTCCTCCGGGACCGCTGAGGGTCCGAGCGATGGACTTGAGAGTGACAGCTGACCGTTGCTTCAGGAAGCCATAGATGCCTTCGTCAGTAGTCTTGGCTCCCGCCTCCAGGTCAGTAGCGCTATATGATGATGACTGAGATATCACTTGCAACAGTCTGAATGTGGGAAGAAACACAAGCTTTATATAAACATCATAACTCCACCTATAGTATAAACACCATAACTCTACCTTCAACATATAAACACAACATCACCTACAATATATAAGCTCATCAACAACAAAATTATGATAATGTTTTAACTTTGAAGTGTATTTAATTAGATCAAAGTGCTTAAAGACTTTTTAATTATGTAAAAGTCAAACTGAAAGTTGACTTTATGGAAATCACCTCAAATCGTTGACTACAATGCAAGTGACAATAAAGATTGACTTAGACAAAAGTGACATCGATAGTGACTTACGCGACAGTGACAACAATATTGACTTACATGAAAGTGACAACAATATTGACTTACATGAAAGTGACCATGATGATGACGTTGAGACTGGCAGCAAAGAAGAACTGGGCAGCGGGGAAGGTGTCGACAGTGTTGTAGTAGAGAGGAGAGTAGACGGCGTAGCCCATCATGGGCATCAGTCCATTGAGGGCCGCCATCACCGCGTTGATGCGACCTGATCAACATCAATCATCAATCACCAGTTGTGATGTAAAATGGACGAAAATGATGAGCCTAAATAAATGCATATATAAGCTGACTACATCTGTAGCACAGTAATCTACGTCCACGACAAACAGTGGAGTGGCCCGGGATCTATCCCACGGCACGGTCACAACGGTTTGCTATGTTTCCTCCCACCTCATGCCTATGTTCACCTAACAAATAAATGCGTAAATAACAGTTAGTCATCTGTTGTGGGCTGCATCTTGGAGAACGTCAGTAGTTAAAAATCCCCAGCAAGAGTTATGTTTACGACAAAAATGTTGATACAATATGTAAATGAACATTAATAAAGCAATTTACTAAGAAGTATATTTATACATCGATGTTACTGGCACATATAAATAGACTGTAAGGCGGGCATGTGTGGCGGAGTAACACAAGGAAGAAGGCAGGTCAGTTGTCTCACCTTTCTCCTTGCTGCCGACCAGTTTGGTGGACATGGACTTGAAGGAGATGACCATGGCATTAGAGATAAGACCAGCCGGGGGCCCCAGCCACATGAGGAAGGCTTGAGGGGGCCCGCTGACCAGCCCATAACACACGTACTCTCCGATCATAGACAGCGTCCCCACCACCACCAGGGAAGCGTCAGTGAACGATAGCAGCCGGGTCAGGAACGGCACCAGGAACAGCGAACCTGGAGGTGGCCCCAGCCTCAGGTTAGGTAAGGAACAGCAGGTATGTAAATGATAAGGAACCTTATCATTCACTTATCTCTAACTTGACACAACTATATATATGATGGTAGCATATAAGAAGTGGGGTTAGTAGTGGAAGACTTACCACTAATTTGAGACAATAGTGGAAGACTTACCAAGAGCAGCCAGCAGGTTGCGGTAAGTGATCCAGTAGCCGTAGTAAGTAGCGTCCCAGTGAAGGGCCCGACGCAGAAACATGTACATGAAGAACCCTGAAACACAACGTAAGTCATCACCACTTTGTCACGCTTCACACTTTGTCACGCCTCACACTTTGTCATGCTTCACACTTTGTCTCGCCTCACACTTTGTCACGCCTCACACTTTGTCACGCCTCACACTTTGTCACGCCTCACACTTTGTCATGCCTCACACTTTGTCATGCCTCACACTTTGTCACGCCTCACACTTTGTCATGCCTCACACTTTGTCACGCCTCACACTTTGTCACGCCACACACTTTGTCACGCTTCACACTTTGTCTCGCCTCACACTTTGTCACGCCTCACACTTTGTCACACCACACACTTTGTCATGCTTCACACTTTGTCACGCCTCACACTTTGTCATGCCTCACACTTTGTCACGCCTCACACGTTGTCATGCCTCACACTTTGTCATGCTTCACACTTTGTCACGCCTCACACTTTGTCACGCCTCACATTTTGTCATGCCTCACACTTTGTCATGCCTCACACTTTGTCACGCTTCACGCTTTGTCACGCCTCACACTTTGTCACGCCTCACACTTTGTCACGCTTCACACTTTGTCTCGCCTCACACTTTGTCACGCCTCACACTTTGTCACGCCACACACTTTGTCACGCTTCACACTTTGTCTCGCCTCACGCTTTGTCACGCCTCACACTTTGTCACGCCACACAATTTGTCACGCCACGCACTTTGCATTGCCACGCACTTTGTCACGCTTCACACTTTGTCACGCCACACACTTTGTCACGTTACACACTTTGTCACGCCACACACTTTGTCACACCACACACTTTGCATTGCCACGCACTTTGTCATGCCTCACACTTTGTCACGCCTCACACTTTGTCACGCCTCACACTTTGTCACGCCTCACACTTTGTCACGCCACACACTTTGTCACGCCTCACACTTTGTCACGCCTCACACTTTGTCACGCCTCACACTTTGTCATGCCACACACTTTGTCACGCCTCACACTTTGTCACGCCTCACACTTTGTCACGCCTCACACTTTGTCATGCCACACACTTTGTCACGCCTCACACTTTGTCACGCCTCACACTTTGTCACGCCACACACTTTGTCATGCCACGCACTTTGTCACGCACACATTTTGTCACGCCACGCACTTTGTCACGCCTCACACTTTGTCATGCCACGCACTTTGTCATGAGATGCACTTTGTCATGCCACACACTTTGTCACGCCTCACACTTTGTCATGCCTCACATTTTGTCACGCCACACACTTTGTCATGCCTCACACTTTGTCACGACTCACACTTTGTCACGCCTCACACTTTGTCATGCCTCACACTTTGTCACGCCTCACACTTTGTCATGCCTCACACTTTTTCACGCCTCACACTTTGTCATGCCACACACTTTGTCACGCCTCACACTTTGTCACGCCTCACACTTTGTCACGCCACACACTTTGTCATGCCACGCACTTTGTCACGCACACACTTTGTCACGCCACGCACTTTGTCACGCCTCACACTTTGTCATGCCACGCACTTTGTCATGAGACGCACTTTGTCACACCACACACTTTGTCACGCCACGCACTTTGTCACGCCATACACTTTGTCACACCTCAAACTTTGTCACGCCTCACACTTTGTCACGCCACGCACTTTGTCACGCCACGCACTTTGTCACGCCTCACACTTTGTCACGCCACACACTTTGTCACGCCACACACTTTGTCACGCCACGCACTTTGTCACGCCTCACACTTTGTCACGCCTCACACTTTGTCATGCCACACACTTTGTCTCGCCACACACTTTGTCATGCCACGCACTTTGTCACACCACACACTTTGTCACGCCACACACTTTGTCACGCCACGCACTTTGTCACGCCACACACTTTGTCATGCCTCACACTTTGTCATGCCACACACTTTGGCACGCCACACACTTTGTCACGCCACGCACTTTGTCACGCCTCACACTTTGTCATGCCTCACACTTTGTCACGCCACACAATTTGTCATGCCTCACACTTTGTCACGCCACACACTTTGTCATGCCTCACACTTTGTCACGCCACACACTTTGTCATGCCTCACACTTTGTCACACCACACACTTTGTCACGCCACACACTTTGTCACGCCACGCACTTTGTCACGCTTCACACTTTGTCACGCCTCACACTTTGTCATGCCTCACACTTTGTCATGCTTCAAACTCTGTCATGCCTCACACTTTGTCATGCTTCACACTTTGTCATGCCACGCACTCTGTCATGCCTCACACTTTGTCATGCCTCACACTTTTCATGCCTAAAAACTTTGTCATGCCTCAAACTCTGTCATGCCTCACACTTTGTCATGCTTCACACTTTGTCACGCCACGCACTTTGTCATGCCTCACACTTTGTCATGCTTCACACTTTGTCATGCCCCAAACTTTGTCATGCTTCAAACTTTGTCATGCCTCAGACTTTGTCACGCCACACACTTTGTCACGCCACGCACTTTGTCATGCCTCACACTTTGTCATGCTTCACATTTTGTCACACCACACACTTTGTCATGCCTCACACTTTGTTATGCCTCACACTTTGTCATGCCTCACACTTTGTCATGCCTAAAAACTTTGTCATGCCTCAGACTTTGTCACGCCACACACTTTGTCATGCCACACACTTTGTCACGCCACACACTGTCACACCATACACTTTGTCACGTCTCACACTTTGTCACACCACACACTTTGTCATGCCTCACACTCTGTCACGCCACACACTTTGTCACGTTTCACACTTTGTCACACCACACACTTTGTCATGCCTCACACTGTCATGACACACCCTTTGTCATGCAATAACTTTGTCACAACATACAATTTGTCTCCACACGCTTTGTCACGAGACACACTTTGTCAAGCAACACGCTTTGTCATTCTACACACTTTGTCACATCACACACCTATACCACATTTACAAGTCAACGCAACTTGGGATTGATGTCTCCACATATTCTGAGAAAAATGTCAATTTGATTCCTGCAAAAGGTAAAATGAATTATAAAATGCACTTGCCTCTGGCCATGCGTCGGACCATGTTGGCAGCCATCACAGCCATGAGGACAATCCTGTCGTTGCCTTCACGCTTCTTGAACGCTGTCTTGAAGGACTCCACAACGCGCCTCCAGTTGAAGAAGTCCGCCACCATAGTTGTGACTGTCACGTCTTTCGCCTGTAAGCTGGACTCGCCTTTGATGGAGCCTTGAGCTTGAAGCTCCTTCTTGGCGAAGGGTCCGTGACTCTCCTTGATGAAGACCACGACGTAAAGAGCTGTGAGGAAGTAGGCAATCAGGACGAGGCCCAGCGCCAAGTCATAGCCGCTGTATTTGATGATCAGTGCGCCTATCAGAGTGCCAATAGGGCCACCCAAGAACCACACAGAGTTGGCAGTGCTGATGCGAGACGTGCGCTGAGCTTCCTTGCTGATGTCACTGATGTAGCTGACGGTAGAGGACAGGAGGCCGGCATTAGCGCCTCCCAAGGCCTCGAGGAACGTTACAAAGTAGATCACCTCCACCGGCCAGCTGGTCTGCCAGTTGGCCAGCAGGTAACCCCCAGCGTACAGCACGTGACCCACCAGCGTCATCAATATTGGAATCTGTCAGAAACAAATCATAGTAAGAAGTCCACCTCTGAGGCTCTTAGCAACATGGGCATGTGCCTCTCAAAATGTATCAAACAAGCCATTACAAATGTTTTTATTTTGAGTAAATAAATAATGTTAATAAATTTCCCTCAATTATGATTGAGGGAAATTGAGGGACAACAGAGTTAGACGTCTTTGTGAAACTTAATGCAAATAGATCTCATGAATATATTAGTTGTAAACGATTGTTTAAGGCTTTGATAACAGCCAATCAGTGAGGTGTTTGACCTGATAATGAACGAGGGGGGGGGGGGGGCTCGGATCCTGTGCCCAGTGGCGGGGTCGGTGCCGCGCCTGCATCCCCCGCGGTTCCCCTTCCTTCCTTGCCCTGGTCTGGGAGAAGCCATGTCCCGGCAGCCGGGGTCGTGTCCAGTGAGGGTCGGGTGTTGGGCCCTTATCGGGATGCCGGGGGGCTTCCGATCCCGTTGTGCTCTTCCACTATCTGGGTGTCACGGGTGAAGGAGTTGGTTTATAAGGTGCCGGATCGGATGTCTCAGCCAAAGGCGCCGCCGGGTGTCCTTTGACATGTTGATGATTTGGGAAGCTTACTGCTTGCGCTTCTCTGATATACAAGTTCCCAGAACTAATTTAGTAGACGTCTTGCGCACAAGGGTACGCCATGGATCAACTGCCGCCATAAACTCGACATCCCGCCCTACCGTGCGGCAAGCCTCACTCTACCATCCACTTCTGTTTTAGTTGCCGCTCCTCTCCCTGCGGCACGACGCGACTAGTGCTTTTGGCATTCTAATCCTCCTCAGCGTCAACGCGTCTGTCTCCCAACATCTGTCCTGGTGCAGTCATCGGGAAGGTTAACCCTTCATGCAAACTGCACCTACTCTCAAAAAGAAGACGAAAAAAAAACTAGGCATTCACACCTGTGGAGGACATGGAGAGACATCAACCATACGTACACAGATGTGATGGAGAGAGAGAGAGAGGGAGAGACATCAACATGACGTCCACAGGTGTGGAGGAGAGAGAGAGACGTCCACAGGTGTGGAGGAGAGAGAGAGAGAGAGAGGTCAACAAGACGTCCACAGATGTGGAGGAGAGAGAGAGACGTCAACAAGACGTCCACAGGTGTGGAGGAGAAAGAGAGACGTCAACAAGACGTCCAAAACTGACCTTCCGTCCATACTTGTCACTCCAGGCTCCCATGAAGAGGACAAAGATGAGAGGCAACACAGACAAGATGATGCTGTTGTAGAAGGTGAAGACTGAGAACTCTCGCTGGACGCGCACACTCTCCTCCGGATGAGCCGACAAGTTGGCGCATACCTGAGGGCATCACATGGTATTGTCACACACACCTGGGGCATCACATGGTCATATCTCACATACCTGGGGCATCACATGGTCATATCTCACACACCTGGGGCATCACATGGTCATATCTCACACACCTGGGGCATCACATGGTCATATCTCACACACCTGGGGCATCACATGGTCATATCTCACACACCTGGGGCATCACATGGTCATATCTCACACACCTGGGGCATCACATGGTCATATCTCACACACCTGGGGCATCACATGGTCATATCTCACACACCTGGGGCATCACATGGTCATATCTCACATACCTGGGGCATCACATGGTCATATCTCACACACCTGGGCATCACATGGTCATATCTCACACACCTGGGGCATCACATGGTCATATCTCACACACCTGGGGCATCACATGGTCATATCTCACACACCTGGGGCATCATATGGTCATATCTCACACACCTGGGGCATCCCATGGTCATATCTCACACACCTGGGGCATCCCATGGTATTACCTCACACACCTGGGGCATCACATGGTATTGTCACACACACCTGGAGCATCACCACATGGCCATATCTCACACACCTGGGACATCACATGATCATATCTCACACACCTGGGGCATCACATGGCCATATCTCACACACCTGGGACATCACATGATCATATCTCACACACCTGGAGCATCACATGGTCATATCTCACACACCTGGAGCATCACATGGTAATATCTCACACACCTGGGCATTACATGGTCATATCTCACACACATGGGTCATCACATGGTATTATCTCACACACCTGGTGCATCACATGGTCATATCTCACACACCTGGAGCATCACATGGTAATATCTCACACACCTGGGGCATTACATGGTCATATCTCACACACATGGGTCATCACATGGTATTGTCACACACACCTGGGGCATCACATGGTCATATCTCACACACCTGGGGCATCCCATGGTATTACCTCACACATCTGGGGCATCACATGGTATTGTCACACACACCTGGAGCATCACATGGCCATATCTCACACACCTGGGACATCACATGATCATATCTCACACACCTGGGGCATCACATGGCCATATCTCACACACCTGGGACATCACATGATCATATCTCACACACCTGGAGCATCACATGGTCATATCTCACACACCTGGAGCATCACATGGTAATATCTCACACACCTGGGGCATTACATGGTCATATCTCACACACATGGGTCATCACATGGTAATATCTCACACACCTGGGGCATTACATGGTCATATCTCACACACATGGGTCATCACATGGTATTATCTCACACACATGGGGCATCACATGGTCATATCTCACACACCTGGGGCATCACATGGTCATATCTCACACACCTGGGGCATCACATGGTCATATCTCACACACCTGGGGCATCACATGGTCATATCTCACACACCTGGGGCATCACATTGTATTATCTCACACACCTGGGGCATCACATGGCCATATCTCACACACCTGGGGCATCACACGGTCATATCTCACACACCTGGGGCATCACACGGTCATATCTCACACACCTGGAGCATCACATTGTATTATCTCACACACCTGAGGCATCACAGGGTATTATCTCACACACCTGGGGCATCACATGGTCATATATCACAGACCTGGGGTTTCACATGGTCATATCTAGGAAGTTTTTTCAATAATATTTCCAAGTCTAAACATTAAACTGCATTAACAAAGTCAATTTACAAGGACTTTACTTACGTGTGAGGGTAATCCCAAGTTGACGGAGCATATCTTGTTCATCTGAACATTCTCGATGAAGAGGAGCATGGCCTCTTTGCACGCTCCGTCGACGAGCATGACAGGTTCAACAGTAATGGCCCTCAGTGCCGTCATTATAGTTCCGGCCATCCTGCTGTGTTGGTCTTGCTCCTCCACAGCACTGGCTAGTTACTGCTGGGTCAGCTGTCTCCCTCCACCAACACTTGCTAGTTACTGCTGGGTCAGCTGTCTCCCTCCACCAACACTCACTAGTTACTGCTGGGTCAGCTGTCTCCCTCCACCAACACTCACTAGTTACTGCTGGGTCAGCTGTCTCCCTCCACCAACACCCGCTAGCTACTGCTGGGTCAGCAGTATCAACAAGGTAATCACTGGTCTCCCTTCTAGACCAGAGGAGTGCTGGGCTTGAAATGCAGTTTGAGGTGACGACCTCCTTGACTTTATAGAGGGCCCGACGGTGATCACGTGGGGGTGCCCGTGCTCGTCCCACATGCTCACGTGCTGACCACCACGTGCCCTAAAGGTCAACACCAAGCTCTGATCCACAAGTTGCCAAACAACACTTTTCTCATTATTGTCTTCTATTTGCTTCTAAATATTTTCGGCCAAAGTTGTCCTTCATGTATGTAAATGCATCAAATTGTGCTGTATAAATAATGACATTTAAACAATATATTTATTACCTTTTTAGAATCAGTGACGTTTCCTTCGGTTTAAACATTGAAAGAACTCTCGCTCCACAGGAGACTACAGGAGTAGACACCTCCTGAATCCTGTTAAATTTGCGCTAATTCCCCCCCCCCCTAGATCAGTGTGAGCCTTACCTGCCAGCTTTCTCTGGAACACGACCCGTCAATCAGTTTATAACAAGGTGCACAATTACTACTGGGTGAACAGTGTCAAGGATTAGTTCCCAGTCAATCCTCCTCTGGTTTTGTCACATGGGGAGTATGTTGATCGCGCGCTCAGTGTGTGTGTGTGTGTGCTCACCTAGTTGTACTCACCTAGTTGTGCTTGCGGGAGTTGAGCTCTGGCTCTTTGGTACCGCCTCTCAACTGTCAGTCAACTGGTGTACAGATTCCTGAGTCTACTGGGCTCTATCTGCGTGTGTGCGTGTGTGCGTGTGTGTGTGTGTGTGTGTGTGTGTGTGTGTGTGTGTGTGTGTGTGTGTGTGTGTGTGTGTGTGTGTGTGTGTGTGTGTGTGTGTGTGTGTGTGTGTGTGTGTGTACTCACCTAATTGTGCTTGCGGGGGTTCAGCTTTGGCTCTTTGGTCCCGCCTCTCAACCGTCAATCAACTGGTGTACAGATTCCTGAGCCGTGTGTGTGTGTGTGTGTGTGTGTGTGTGTGTGTGTGTGTGTGTGTGTGTGTGTGTGTGTGTGTGTGTGTGTGTGTGTGTGGTGTGTGTGTGTGTGTGTGTATTACTTACTGCCTCTACCGGGAATCGAACCCGGTAGACTCTGTGACCCCGGAGCGCTGTGCACTCGCGTGCGCGGGCGTATGAGCATATATAACGAGGCAAACTACTGACCTTCCGAGGAAACAGTTCACAACAACTTTCTACCATTCAGGTACCTACGAACTGCACGGTGAACAGAGACAGAATAGGGTCAGTAAAGCTGACAAATTTGTTAGTCTCTGTCTAGCTGTCTGTCTCCCTGTCTAGCTCTCTTTCTCTCCGTCCAGCTGTCTCTCATTCTGTCTAGTTGTCTCGCTCTGTGTCTCTGTCTAGTTCTCTCTCTCTGGCTGAGTCTCTGTCTTTCTGTCTGTCACTTCATCTAGCTCTCTAGACAGAGAGCTAGCTATCTGCCTCTCTCTGCCTTTCTGTCTCTCTCTAGATATAATCAAATACCACAAAATAAAATTACTAATATCAAAGGGCAAATTCAACACTAAAAAGTTGCTCCTAAGCATAACTCTTTAAGGCAAGTGAGGCAAGTACCTCGGACCTGGCACTCGGAAAATGCCTGCCAACCTACGTCAGAGGCAGGCTGAAGGGGCCAGCGGGATCCTCCCCATTTCCCCTTCGTGGACACGGCGAGGGTGTGTATATAGTCACAGGAGTCGTAGCGTTGTTATCATTGATGATCCAATATTCCTTTGGGCTACCTTGTCCTGCGGAGGGCTGGGAGACAGCTGCCCCAGCAGTAACTAGCAAGTGTTGGTGGAGGGAGACAGCTGACCCAGCAGTAACTAGCAAGTGTTGGTGGAGGGAGACAGCTGACCCAGCAGTAACTAGCGAGTGTTGGTGGAGGGAGACAGCTGACCCAGCAGTAACTAGCGAGTGTTGGTGGAGGGAGACAGCTGACCCAGCAGTAACTAGTGAGTGTTGGTGGAGGGAGACAGCTGACCCAGCAGTAACTAGCAAGTGTTGGTGGAGGGAGACAGCTGACCCAGCAGTAACTAGCGAGTGTTGGTGGAGGGAGACAGCTGACCCAGCAGTAACTAGTGAGTGTTGGTGGAGGGAGACAGCTGACCCAGCAGTAACTAGTGAGTGTTGGTGGAGGGAGGCAGCTGACCCAGCAGTAACTAGTGAGTGTTGGTGGAGGGAGACAGCTGACCCAGCAGTAACTAGTGAGTGTTGGTGGAGGGAGACAGCTGCCCCAGCAGTAGCTAGCGGGTGTTGGTGGAGGGAGGCAGCTGACCCAGCAGTAACTAGGCAGCTGAAGCAGCAGTAACTAGCAAGTGTTGGTGGAGGGAGACAGCTGACCCAGCAGTAACTAGCCAGTACTGTGAAGGAGCAAGACCAACACAGCAGGATGGCCGGAACTATAATGACGGCACTGAGGGCCATTACTGTTGAACCTGTCATGCTCGTCGACGGAGCGTGCAAAGAGGCCATGCTCCTCTTCATCGAGAATGTTCAGATGAACAAGATATGCTCCGTCAACTTGGGATTACCCTCACACGTAAGTAAAGTCCTTGTAAATTGACTTTGTTAATGCAGTTTAATGTTTAGACTTGGAAATATTATCGATACTAATAACTCGATATTGAAACTACTTTATATATATATATATATATATATATATATATATATATATATATATATATATATATATATATATATATTTCCCCAAACCACTGATCATGGGGAGAGGTGGGTACCTCTAAGCACACATATAGTTCTCTAATAACACAAACTACAATAAATAAAAATGGTTAGTTGGCACATCTCACTCATAGGACCTAATGTGAAAAATAATAATGGTTAGTACAATAAAAGCATCTTTTGTACTTGTGTTCTTATATAAGGCACAGCGGCACACAAAGGGAATGGTGCACACTTTATCATTAAAGAGAACAAAGTCAGAAGGCATAAGCACTAAGCCACCTAAGCGGCAGGTGACTTGACAACACCAGACATGGATAATAAGTTCGTAGGAGGAAACTCCTGGCAAGGCGTCTTCGGGCTCGGAATGCTGGCCTGGAGAGCCTCTGCTCTCATTGGACCCATTGGTCGGAGGACCAATGGGTCCTCCGACTCGACCATCGCCCCGAACCGCTTGTTCTTCAGTAGGCGGATTGATGCAGCAAAGTCGGGAATTCCTAGTCTGCCGTCCTTCGCGTAAGCATGGAGAAGGCACTAGGGGTATCCTGGGGCAGTCGAAGCCAGCCGTATGTGCCCTGTCCCAACCGCTTCTTGAGCCGCGCCAACTCAGTCTTAAACACACGTCCCAGAACGAGCCGGTGGTTCATTTTGGGAATTAGGTGGTGCCGAAGTAGCCTCTGTTTGGATCTGAGGGGACCCTTGGTAATGGTGATTAGACCCTCCCCAAACAGGGAATCATAGGATAAGCGTCAGCCTCCTGCCCTTGTGAATATGCCTAAGTACTTGTACTCGTCCGCCACACTCATAGTATCAATGTCATCGCCTCTGACATGATAGTCCCGCTGGGTGAGGACAAACCATGTCTTCCGATGCGCATCCAATAACATGTATTAACGCATGGCACTTCGCTGCATTCACCTTTAGGCCGGAACTACGCAGAGTGCGACAAATACGGTGTATCCTCAACCCACTCAGTCATGATAGGACAAAAGTCAACCAACCTGAATTCTACTGAACTCACTGGGAGGTTTTGGAAGCCCAAATTGGTGGCCAACCCAGATTTTGCGGCTACCCCTCCCGCACTTTGGCCTATGGGTAATGGTATTCCCATCCTTGTTCCTCTCATTTAGATACCAAAGAACTCACAATGGTATTATATATCAATGAGAAAATCATTTTGGGGCAATAGGGTGACTTGAACCGGCGTTCTGGTGATTCCCAGACACCTAACTCTGAGATATGGCCATGTTATGCACTCACGTGTGTGAGATATGACCATGTGATGCTCCAGGTGTGTGAGATATAACCATGTGATGCCCCAGGTGTGTGAGGTAATACCATGTGATGCCCCAGTGTGTGTGACAATATCATGTGATGCCCCAGGTGTGTGAGGTAATACCATGTGATGCCCCAGGTGTGTGAGATATGACCATGTGATGCCCAGGTGTGTGAGATATGACCATGTGATGCTCCAGGTGTGTGTGACAATACCATGTGATGCCCCAGGTGTGTGAGATATGACCATGTGATGCTCCAGGTGTGTGAGGTAATACCATGTGATGCCCCAGGTGTGTGAGATATGACCATGTAATGCCCAGGTGTGTGAGATATGACCATGTGATGCCCCAGGGTGTGTGACAATACCATGTGATGCCCCAGGTGCGTGTGACAATACCATGTGATGCCCTCAGGTATGCGCCAACTTGTCGGCTCATCCGGAGGAAAGTGTGCGCGTCCAGCGAGAGTTCTCAGTCTTCACCTTCTACAACAGCATCATCTTGTCTGTGTTGCCTCTCATCTTTGTCCTCTTCATGGGAGCCTGGAGTGACAAGTATGGACGGAAGGTCAGTTTTGGACGTCTTGTTGACGTCTCTCTTTCTCTCCTCCACACCTGTGGACGTCTTGTTGACGTCTCTCTCTCTCCTCCACACCTGTGGACGTCTTGTTGACGTCTCTCTCTCCTCCACACCCGTGGACGTCTTGTTAACGTCTCTCTCTCTCTCTCTCTCTCTCTCTCTCTCTCTCTCTCTCTCTCTCTCTCTCTCTCTCTCTCTCTCTCTCTCTCTCTCTCTCTCTCTCTCTCTCTCTCTCTCTCTCTCTCTCTCTCCACACCTGTGGATGGTTAGTTGATGTCTGTCTCTTCTCGACACCTGTAGAGGTCTAGTTAATGTATTTATCTCCTCTACAGCTGTGGACGTCAAGTTGCTATCTCTCCATCTCCTCCACAGCTGTGAATTCTAGTTGTCAATATTTATCAGTAATAGTTGCTTGCATTACGTATATGTGTATAAACGCTTTACTTCACAATATTATATGAATAAACATTTAGAACAAAATGATGATTGTCGAAGAAAATGTAATAGAAGTATTGATAGTCAAACACCTCGCTGATTGGCTGTTATCGAAGCCTTAAACAATCGTTTACAAATAAGTCTATTTGACCTCTATTCACGAGGTTTATTTGCCTAAAGTTTCATAAAGACGTCTAACTCTGTTGTATCATAATTAAAGGAAATTTATTAACATTATTTATTTACTCAAAATAAAAACATTTATAATGGCTTGTTTGATAAATTTTGAGAGGCACATGCCCATGTTGCTAAGAGCCTCAGAGGTGGACTTCTTACTATGATTTCTTTCTGACAGATTCCAATATTGATGACGCTGGTGGGTCACGTGCTGTACGCTGGGGGTTACCTGCTGGCCAACTGGCAGACCAGCTGGCCGGTGGAGGTGATCTACTTTGTAACGTTCCTCGAGGCCTTGGGAGGCGCTAATGCCGGCCTCCTGTCCTCTACCGTCAGCTACATCAGTGACATCAGCAAGGAAGCTCAGCGCACGTCTCGCATCAGCACTGCAAACTCTGTGTGGTTCTTGGGTGGCCCTATTGGCACTCTGATAGGCGCACTGATCATCAAATACAGCGGCTATGACTTGGCGCTGGGCCTCGTCCTCATTGCCTACTTCCTCACAGCTCTTTACGTCGTGGTCTTCATCAAGGAGAGTCACGGACCCTTCGCCAAGAAGGAGCTTCAAGCTCAAGGCTCCATCAAAGGCGAGTCCAGCTTACAGGCGAAAGACGTGACAGTCACAACTATGGTGGCGGACTTCTTCAACTGGAGGCGCGTTGTGGAGTCCTTCAAGACAGCGTTCAAGAAGCGTGAAGGCAACGACAGGATTGTCCTCATGGCTGTGATGGCTGCCAACATGGTCCGACGCATGGCCAGAGGCAAGTGCATTTTATAAATCATTTTACCTCTGCAGGAATCAAATTGACATTTTTCTCAGAATATGTGGAGACATCAATCCCAAGTTGCGTTGATTTGTATGTGGTATAGAAAGTGGTGTGAAGCGTGACAAAGTGTTGATGACTTACGTTGTGTTTCAGGGTTCTTCATGTACATGTTTCTGCGTCGGGCCCTTCACTGGGACGCTACTTATTACGGTTACTGGATCACTTACCGCAACCTGCTGGCTGCTCTTGGTAAGTCTTCCACTATTGTCTCAAATTAGTGGTAAGTCTTCCACTACTAACCCCACTTCTTATATGCTCCCATCATATATATAGTTGTGTCAAGTTAGAGATAAGTGAATGATAAGGTTCCTTATCATTTACATACCTGTTGTTCCTTACCTAACCTGAGGCTGGGGCCACCTCCAGGTTCACTGTTCCTGGTGCCGTTCCTGACCCGGCTGCTGTCGTTCACTGACGCTTCCCTGGTGGTGGTGGGGACGCTGTCTATGATCGGAGAGTACGTGTGTTATGGGCTGGTCAGCGGGCCCCCTCAAGCCTTCCTCATGTGGCTGGGGCCCCCGGCTGGTCTTATCTCTAATGCCATGGTCATCTCCTTCAAGTCCATGTCCACCAAACTGGTCGGCAGCAAGGAGAAAGGTGAGACAACTGACCTGCCTTCTTCCTTGTGTTACTCCGCCACACATACCCGCCATACAGTCTATTTATATGTGCCAGTAACATCGATGTATAAATATACTTCTTAGTAAATTGCTTTATTAATGTTCATTTACATATTGTATCAACATTTTTGTCGTAAACATAACTCTTGCTGGGGATTTTTAACTACTGACGTTCTCCAAGATGCAGCCCACAACAGATGACTAACTGTTATTTACGCATTTATCTGTTAGGTGAACATAGGCATGAGGTGGGAGGAAACATAGCAAACCGTTGCGACCGTGCCGTGGGATAGATCCCGGGCCACTCCACTGTTTGTCGTAGACGTAGATTACTGTGCTACAGATGTAGTCAGTTTATATATGCATTTATTTAGGCTCATCATTTTCGTCCATTTTACATCACAACTGGTGATTGATGATTGATGTTGATCAGGTCGCATCAACGCGGTGATGGCGGCCCTCAACGGACTGATGCCCATGATGGGCTACGCCGTCTACTCTCCTCTCTACTACAACACTGTCGACACCTTCCCCGCTGCCCAGTTCTTCTTTGCTGCCAGTCTCAACGTCATCATCATGGTCACTTTCATGTAAGTCAATATTGTTGTCACTGTCGCGTAAGTCACTATCGATGTCACTTTTGTCTAAGTCAATCTTTATTGTCACTTGCATTGTAGTCAACGATTTGAGGTGATTTCCATAAAGTCAACTTTCAGTTTGACTTTTACATAATTAAAAAGTCTTTAAGCACTTTGATCTAATTAAATACACTTCAAAGTTAAAACATTATCATAATTTTGTTGTTGATGAGCTTATATATTGTAGGTGATGTTGTGTTTATGTATTGAAGGTAGAGTTATGGTGTTTATACTATAGGTGGAGTTATGATGTTTATATAAAGCTTGTGTTTCTTCCCACAATCAGACTGTTGCAAGTGATATCTCAGTCATCATCATATAGCGCTACTGACCTGGAGGCGGGAGCCAAGACTACTGACGAAGGCATCTATGGCTTCCTGAAGCAACGGTCAGCTGTCACCCTCAAGTCCATCGCTCGGACCCTCAGCGGTCCCGGAGGAGTTCGCGTCACCCCAAAACGCCACGACTCTTCGGCTCCCGGCCAGCTCTCTGGCGCCATTGAATCCCTTGCCCGAACTCTAAGTAGATCTGGATCTGGAAATGAAGGTGATTCCCCAAAATCACTGGATTCCTCGACCACCAAGCACTTTTCAGGCATCCAAAAGGCTGTTACTCGAACTCTCAGCGATCCGGCAAGAGTTCGCGTCACCCAAAAATACTACGACTCGTCCTCAACAGACCAGTTGTCCACCTTAAAAGAAAACTGGAAGGGAAAAGTTTCAAGCTTAAGTATCATACCACAAGCCCCAATACAATTCTCTTCTGAAATGGTTTCCGAGGCTGCCAGTGTAAGCTTGACCTCGGGGGCAACAGCAGTCAGTGTTCTAGGCAAACATTGCCAGAATCTTGACTCATGTTTTGCTTCAGACCAGAACAGTCCAGCTAATGTGAGAGATAAGAGGTCTGGGAGCTTGGAGGCTCTGAAGGAGCACCAGAGAACCGGATGCTACTCCAGCAGGATGAGTGACGCTCAGATCACTGCTTCCGAGACCACTGGCAGAGACCACCTTGGATAACGAGGCCTCAAGGACCAATAACTCACCATAAATACCTCGCCCACTAACACCTACACTAAGCTGGCCTCTGTGAGGCCGACATTATGATGTAAATATATTTTGTAAAACAGATGTTTTTTATTTGAAGTTTACATAATCTAATTTTCTTTCCTATGAGTATGGCTGAGTAATGTGTCATATCACAGTACTGGGAAGCTCTGACTGTAGCTGTAATTCGAAGGTTTTATGCAATTTCCCAAAAACTGTTTGTGTATAGGCCACCACAACACCTTACTGACCAACCAGCAAGTATACTTTAGTCCTATCAACCTCTGGAGGGTTATTAAGGCCACCACAACACCTTACTGACCAACCAGCAAGTATACTTTAGTCCTATCAACCTCTGGAGGGGTATTAAGACCACCACAACACCTTACTCACCAACCAGCAAGTATACTTTAGTCCTATCAACCTCTGGAGGGTTATTAAGACCACCACAACACCTTACTCACCAACCAGCAAGTATACTTTAGTCCTATCAACCTCTGGAGGGTTATTAAGACCACCACACCTTACTGACCAACCAGCAAGTATACTTTAGTCCTATCAACCTCTGGAGGGTTATTAAGACCACCACAACACCATACTGACCAACCAGCAAGTATACTTTAGTCCTATCAACCTTTGGAGGGTTATTAAGACCACCACAACACCTTACTGACCAACCAGCAAGTATACTTTAGTCCTATCAACCTCTGGAGGGTTATTAAGGCCACCACAACACCTTACTGACCAACCAGCAAGTATACATTAGTCCTATCAACCTCTGGACGGTTATTAAGGCCACCACAACACCTTACTGACCAACCAGCAAGTATACTTTAGTCCTATCAACCTCTGAAGGGTTATTAAGACCACCACAACACCTTACTGACCAACCAGCAAGTATACTTTAGTCCTATCAACCTCTGAAGGGTTATTAAGACCACCATAATACCTTACTCACCAACCAGCAAGTATACTTTAGTCCTATCAACCTCTGGAGGGTTATTAAGACCACCATAATACCTTACTCACCAACCAGCAAGTATACTTTAGTCCTATCAACCTCTGGAGGGTTATTAAGGCCACCACAACACCTTACTCACCAACCAGCAAGTATACTTTAGTCCTATCAACCTCTGGAGGGTTATTAAGGCCACCACAACACCTTACTGACCAACCAGCAAGTATACTTTAGTCCTATCAACCTCTGGAGGGTTATTAAGGCCACCACAACACCTTACTGACCAACCAGCAAGTATACTCTAGTCCTATCAACCTCTGGAGGGTTATTAAGACCACCACAACACCTTACTGACCAACCAGCAAGTATACTTTAGTCCTATCAACCTCTGGAGGGTTATTAAGACCACCACAACAGATTAATTTTGTTACAATCAATTTCTTGTTTAGGGCTTCTATCCCTCAGACTAGTGCTCTTACACCTTGGTTTAATTGGAAGAGAATTTCTCCAAAAGTCATCTTCGTTCGAGGTGAAGAAAATATTGTACATACAGTATAGTCACCCTTGTGTGTGTTTTTTTTTAAAGTAACCTAAATATTTGGTTTTCAGGAATTATTATTTTGTTATGCTTATTATTATAATTAAAGTCTTTAATTATTGATGATTAGTGTTTACTCCTGCAACCATCACACCGTAAAGAACTTTTTCTTTATTTATTTGGTTTTACTTTTGTTTATTTAACGTGCGTAAGGCAAATTACAGCTGCCAGGTAGTGGCTGCGCTCCCTACAACATGTCACAATATATACACTGCCTAACTTTCCCCGACGTGCGGCCTGTTTATGTGCTGCCCATCACACTAAGCTGTGTGTGCACTGACCCAGGCAGTCACGTGGGTACTACAGACCCATGGGATAAATTACAGGCCCATGGGATAAATTACAGGCCCATGGGATAAATTACAGGCCCATGGGATAAATTACAGGCCCATGGGATAAATTACAGGCCCACGGAATAAATTGCAGGCCCATGGGATAAATTACAGGCCCACGGGATAAATTGCAGGCCCATGGAATAAATGGTAAAATATTAGGGATTGATAAAGGAATGGTTGCAGGAAAGAAAACAAAGAGTCATGCTAAATGGGACTGAATGTGACTGGAGAATGGTGCTAAGCGGGGTGCCAGAAGGGTCCGTCTTAAGTAAGTAATTATCACAAGAAGGCACCAAGCCGGGAAGGCTATGTAGCACCATCAAATGTGCGGGATAATCAGAGGGCGCTAAATATCACCAAGGATGCCAATATGAGGACAGAAACGCATAAGGCGAACGATATCAAAAGTATCCGATTCGCCAAGAATTCTATCGAGGAACAAGGGACTGCGAGGGACGGTCGGAAAGCAAGACACACGCTCGTCCTGGAAGTCAAGATATGCACGACTGTAAGAATGACAATGCAGTTTGGAGAATAAGGAGCAGGGCGGCGCTCCATTAATTGACCGTGAGTTAAGCGTGTATGATCAATATACAACCTCGCCAGAGCCGTTTCCCTCCGCCGGTTACGGTGGCAGGAGGAATGCGACAGGGACACACTAGCCTTAAGAGTACGCAGTTTGTTACCAGTAACAGAAGACCAACAACTCTGCCAGCGGGCAAGGATGGAGGAATGAATAACCAGGTAAAAGTCGGAATAAGGAATACCTTTACGGGAGATGGGATAAGTGCGGATAGCTTCCTTAGCGGCAGCATCCGCACGCTCATTTAAAGAGACACCAATATGGCTGGGAACCCAGCAAAACTCTACTGTCTTAAATCTACTGGCGATATGAAACAGCCAATGTTGAATTTTGACTACTACAGGATAGACTGGATTAAAGGACACCAGAGCCATGAGGGCACTACAAGAGTCAACTACAGCCATAAAGGAGGATTGCCAACGAGAAAGCAGTAGACAAAAGGCATTGAGAATAGCATAAAGTTCTGTCTTGAAGATGCTAGTCTCCGGAGGAGGCGACACATATAGGTGTGGTCAGGAAAAACAACAGAGTAGCCTACACCGTCTGCAAACTTAGACCCATCGGTGAAGATGGGAACGGAGCGAGAATGTGAAGAAAAATGTTCAAGGAAAAGGCGTTTCAGAACTGCAGGAGAGGTAAAAGCTTTAATGATGTGGGTCAGGGGTTTACAAATTCTAGGAAGGGGGACCCTCCACGGGGGCAAGGACGGAACAACACGAGGAGAAATATTGGTAATACGAACTGAAAGTGAATTTTGCAGGCGAGACAACCGGACAGAAATAGGGAGGTGGTGAAGAGGAACAGGAACTACAGGAGGGTTAAATTCAAACCACGACAGAGGCGAGAGTGAGGATGTTGTGAGGACCGCACAAGGTAGCGATCATGGCGGTCCTTGAGAGAGAGGAAGCCAGTGTTAAAATACAAGCTGAGGGCGGGAGTCGAACGAAAGGCACCAGAGGTGCAACCCAAAATGGTGCAAAGCATCAAGACGGCGAAGAGTAGAAGGAGAAGCAGACGAGTAAGCAGGGCAACCATAATCGAGTTTAGACAGTACGAGAGAGGAAAGTAAAGAGAGGAGCGTGCGCCAATCCGCTCCCCAATAAGTATGGGACAAAACCTTAAATAGGTTAAGGGCCTTAAAGCATTCAACACGGAGGTAAGAGATATGGGGCGACCAAGACAGACGAGTGTCAAAGATTAACCCTAAAAGCTTAGAGGAATCTTTGTGCACAAGGGGATGACCATAAAGCGACAAAGAGGGACGAAGAACGACATGCTGCCGAGTAACAGTCATAGCACCAGTCTTAGTCGCAGAGAACTTGAAGCCATGATTGATGGCCCAAGACGACACGGCATGAATCGCAAGTTGAAGCCGCCGTTGAAGAAAAGGCAAAGTCATCACCTTGACAACAGAGGTCAAGATCGTCGAAATAGAGAGCGGAGAAGATGTCAGAAGGAAGGGAGAAAAGAAGTCCATGTAGGGCAACCAGAAAAAGAGTAGTTGCTGAAATTGCTGAAAGGAGGCAGAGAGAGAGTAGCACCAAGTCTCACACTAAAGGAACGACAAAAAAGGAAGCTTTGGAGGAAGAGAGGGTGATTACAAGGCCAAAAGGACGAAGTTGGGACAGAATTTGGTATTTCCTGGTTGTATCGTAAGCCTTTTCCAGGTCAAAAAAGGACAGCAACACCAGGGGTCCTCTCTGCAAAATCAGTACAAATATAGACTTCCAAGTTCACCAGGACATCAGTCGTGCTGCGGTACTTGCGTAAACCAAATTGAGAAGGAGAGAGGTGGTGATAGTGTTCCAAGAACCACATCAAACGAACATTGATTAATGTTTGCAGTTTGCAATGAGTTTGCAGACAACTCGTGACGGCAATAGGGCGGAAGCCCTTAGGAGATGTGCCTAGAGACCCCAGTTTCCGAATAGGGAGTGTATGTCATCTGAGCCCGCTGCCGTAGAACCGCAGAGGGCCAGGGCAGACTGAAGTTCCGAGAGAGGGAGAGAGAGAGAAGGGATCGTTATAGGAAAAGCGGAGGTGAGTGCAGAAATTGAAGGGAAGAGATTCAAGAACGGGCTTACGAAGAAGGAAGAATTGAAGAAGATGTACGGAGCTAACGTACAATGTATGGAGCTAGCAGTCGAAAGGGAACCCATCGAGAATCCAGTTCAGACGCGACCTGTACTGGATCCGCCCACAAGAGTGCCATGGAGGTGAAGAACCAGCGAGACATCTGGAACGAACTTACCAGCTATCTTACGGATTTTCTTCCAGATCTGCGGTAGAGGAGTATCGGACGTAATGGTGGAAACGTAAGATTTCCAATTCTCACGTTTAGCTGTAAGAATGGTCTTACGGGCCACCGCATTTGCCTTCCGAAACAAAATAAAAAAATCAGCCGTCTGCTGGCGCTGGTGTTTCTTCCAGGCTGCACGCTTACAGCGGACAGCCCGAGCACAGTCCGCATTCCACCAGGGAACGCACTTCCACGTGCCCCGGGAGGTCGAGCGAGGAATAGAGCAGAGGGAAGCGTCGAAGACGTTGTCTTGAAAAAGGAGGAGAGCACGAGGGAGAGGCAGAGAGAAGAGGTCAGAGAGAGTAGCACGGAGGGTGAATAGTTTCCAGTCAGCCTTGGCAAACTGCCACCTAGGGAAGGAGAGGGGAGGGTGGAAAGAGAAAAAGGAAACAAGGATGAGGAAATGGTCACTGTTATGGAGGTCATCAAGAACCTGCCACGTGAAATCTAAGTAAAGAGACGACGAGCAGAGAGAAAGATCAAGACAGGAAAGGGTGCGAGTTCGAGGGTTCACATGAGTGGGCTCACCAGAATTCAGAAGAGATAGAGAAGAAGCGAGGACGAATGGTTCGAGAAGACGGCCTCGGGTGTTTGTCAGAACATCACCCCAGAGGTAATGTCGACAGTTGAAATCACCCAAAGGAGCACTGGCTCTGGCAAAGAGTCCAGGAGGTGCTTAAGATCAGGAAGGGAAAGAGGGACATTTTGGGGGGAGATAAATGGAACAAACTGTATACCATTTACCCACAAAAACACGGGCAGCAGAACAATGGAGAGGGGACGGAAGGAGGGGGACGAAGGGAATATCAGAACGAATCAAAAGATCAGTAGAGTTATGGGCCCCAGCAAGAACTGGGGGGAGGGTAGAAAGAAAGGAATAACCACGAAAGTGACCAGGACGAGCACCAAGCAACGGCTTCTGGATACAAACACAAAGCGGTGAAAACTGTTTAATCAGAAGTTGGGGTTCACTGAAGTTGGCATAAAATCCACGAATATTCCACTGAAGAATAGACATTATCAAAAAGAGTAAGGACAGCAACAGAGAACAATGAAGAAACAAAGGTAAAGAAGGACACAACATATTAAATAAGCTCAGGATCAGGTTCAGCGAAATCAGGGTTATGGGGCATGAGTAAACTTAGTAAGGATGGTGTAAAGGGAGCGGGAGGACAGACCAGAGGTGGACAGGTAGGATACGGAAGAGGAGGAGACAACTGAGAGGGGAGGTCAAGGACAGGAGGAGGAGGCGCAGAAACCAGGGAGCGCACCTCAGCAAGGGCAGCAACCGAGTAGGACTCGGGGACTAAAGAACCCTCTATAGCTGGGACAGGGTGCCGACCACCGAAATGGTAAGGGACGTAGCGATAGAGTCAGAGGAGGGGGGGGGGACGAGGAAGAAAGCGATGCCTTCTTACCCGCCAGGGAGGAGGAGAGAGACGAGCCAGGCTTTCGTTTCTGACTCAAACAGACAGGTGTTCCAACAACAACGTACTGGGCGACAGACTCAGTGGTCTCAGCCGGAGAAGATGAACGGGAGCGAACAACATGAAGATTGCTGGGAGGGTGATGGACATCAGCCTGGACAGACAGACGGCGTGGAGGGCCAAGAGACTGGGAGGAGGGAGGGGGGAGAAGGATCGGGGGGAGATGGGAAAGAAGACACAGGAGACATGGCAGACTGGGTAGGAAGGGGGAAAACTCCAGATGGAGAACCAGGAAGGAGACCCGTCGGGACAGAACGTAAAGGAACAGGGGAGGAGGCGGTGGGCGTGGTCGGGTCTAAGGGCCTGGAAACGGTTGTGTGACTGAGTAAGGTGGAAAGGACGAGGAGAGGTAGAACGCAACATGTGTGCATAAGATACACCAGTGAAAGGGTTAAGACGACGGACTTCGCGTCTCGCTTCAGGAAAAGACAAACGATCCCGGTGGTTCATGTTGAAGACGGCTTCCTCACGTTTGTAGTGTATACACGTGCGGGAGAAGCTAGGATGGGCCTCACCGCAATTGAGGCAGCGAACCTGGGGAGAAGATCACTCTGTCTTAGAGTGACCTTCGGACTCACACATGGGGCATAGAGACACAGTACTGAATCATTTGAGGACACCATGCCCGAACTTCCAGCACTTATTACAAAGTCTAGGAGAGGGAATGTACTCATGAACGGAGCATCTGGCACCATCAAGAATTATAGAGGGCAGAAGGGTCCTACAATCAAAGGTGATTTTCACAACTCGAAGGGGCTGCCGGAGACGACCCCGAGGGGCTCAAGTGAACGTGTCCACTTGGAGGGCAGAATGACCTTGGGCTTCGAGGATATGTTTAATATCCTCATGGCAGTCTTTTAGGTCCCTAACACCAGTTGCAACATGGTGCGGGAGAACAGTGGCAACACTGGCGATTAACTGATCGTTTTTGGAGACCCGAACAGAGGTCTCCCCAATGCAGGACAATGCGGCTAAGCGGGTGGCTGCATCCTGAGAAGGAGCAGGGACGACACGCGTACCGAGACGGTGGGGTTAAAAGTAACAGAGGCGTCCACCGAATCAACAAGATGTTTATGGAGGGAGAAATCGTCAGCAGGTGTAGAAGCCAGATGGTTGAGATCAAAGTATTTAGCCCATGTAGCATGTACAAACAAGGCGTGGTGCTTATTAGTATGGGAATGGGAAGGAATCATGTGTGTGCGGCCGTGGCGGGGACAGCGTTGAGAACCCCTAGAGAGTGAGGGGTTCAAAGGTGCAGTAGTCACATTGAGAGATGGAGCCGTGCCAGGGGACGAGGTGGTCACCACTTGGGGGTTGGGGCTCGACCCAACCACCGAGGAGGGAGGAGAGCAGGGCGGGGGGAGGAGTAGTATGGTCTGGGCCCAAAGTAGCGGGGGCTACAGAACCTGGTCTTCCATCACAGTCCGATTCAGGGGGCTGATCGCCCACCCCATGAGCCTGGGTAAGAGAGGTCGTGTCAATATCCGTATGTAATGTATTCTATAAAGGTCTGGGGCTTGGAACCAAGGGATACCACCTACCAGGGCAGCCAGGGAGGCCAAGCGCGAGCCAGTGCAGGAAGGGTGCGTCGTCCCCAGCGGTGCTCCCCCTTCTTAACAGGGGAGTCCTACTGCTTCGTCCATTCTCCCACACTGGTGCAAAGACCTCAGTCTCCCTTTCGCCCCAGCCTGGACACCCAGCCATCCACTTAGGGCAGCCCCTTATGGGTGACCCTTCCCGCGGGAGGTCCGGTGGCTCACAAGTACCCTACCCTTGTGTTCTTTCGCACGTACAACTCCCAAAGAGAGGCAGGGAAGGGGCGGAGGCAACCCTCACCGATCCCAGAGAGGCGTACGTGAGCCCCCTCACCACAAGGAAACATAAAGGAGGTGATGGGTCGATCTTAAGGCCAACCCTTTTTCTCATATACATCAATGACATGGATGAGAATGTTACAAACCGCATCATCAAATTTGCTGATGACACACAATGGTTTATGGTAAGGTGGGAAATGATAATGTTAATAAAGCCTTACAAAGAGGTCTACATGAAGTCCACAAATAATCAGAAGACTTGCAAATGCTTTTTAATGTCGAAAAATGCAAGAACTTGCATGTTGCACAACTGCCGAAACGCTATGCGTGCTAGTGGCTTTACAAGAATTTAAAACTTCAAGTCTCTATACACTCGTAAACCCAATGTACCTTCTTGTATATATATATATATAAATAAATAAATAAATAAATAAATAAATAAATAAATAAATAAATAAATAAATAAATAAATAAATAAATAAATAAAAAATAAATAAACTCACGCTACGACTTCCAAATGATCAACATTACATTACAGAAGATTGATGAAGAAAAGGACCTTGGAGGCAAAATTTACCACTCACTAAATGTTACAAAACAGGCAGGTGCAGCAGTCAGAAAAGCTAACCAAACTCTTGGGATAGTCAAGCGTACTTTTGACTATAAGAAATAGAAAGTAATGGTTTAACTGAATAAATCTCTGATGCGGCCCCACTTGGATTACTGTATCTAAGCATGGAGACCCCATTTTCAGAAGGACAAAGCTGCTTTCTGGAGAAGGTGCAACACCAGGCAACAAAAGGCATTCCAAAGCTAAGTCATCTCTCGTATCAGGAACGTTTGAGGGCCACAGGGCTAACAACACTACACACCAGGCATGACAGGGCGGATCTCATCAAAACTTTTAAAATACTGAACAAGAGGATGTTGATCCGGATTTTTATTCAGGCCAGATGTAACACAAACAAGGAATAACGGTGTCAAGCTCAACAAGCCACAATGTAACACAAACAGGGAACAACAGTGTCAAGCTCAACAAGCCACAATGTAACACAAACAAGGAACAACAGTGACAAGCTCAACAAGCCACAATGTAACACAAACAAGGAACAACAGTGTCAAGCTCAACAAGCCACAATGTAACACAAACAGGGAACAACAGTGACAAGCTCAACAAGCCACAATGTAACACAAACAGGGAACAACAGTGTCAAGCTCAACAAGCCACAATGTAACACAAACAGGGAACAACAGTGACAAGCTCAACAAGCCACAATGTAACACAAACAGGGAACAACAGTGACAAGCTCAACAAGCCACAATGTAACACAAACAAGGAGCAACAGTGTCAAGCTCAACAAGCCACAATGTAACACAAACAGGGAACAACAGTGACAAGCTCAACAAGCCACAATGTAACACAAACAAGGAACAACAGTGTCAAGCTCAACAAGCCACAATGTAACACAAACAAGGAACAACAGTGACAAGCTCAACAAGCCACAATGTAACACAAACAAGGAACAACAGTGTCAAGCTCAACAAGCCACAATGTAACACAAACAAGGAACAACAGTGTCAAGCTCAACAAGCCACAATGTAACACAAACAAGGAGCAACAGTGTCAAGCTCAACAAGCCACAATGTAACACAAACAGGGAACAACAGTGACAAGCTCAACAAGCCACAATGTAACACAAACAAGGAACAACAGTGTCAAGCTCAACAAGCCACAATGTAACACAAACAGGGAACAACAGTGACAAGCTCAACAAGCCACAATGTAACACAAACAGGGAACAACAGTGACAAGCTCAACAAGCCACAATGTAACACAAACAAGGAACAACAGTGTCAAGCTCAACAAGCCACAATGTAACACAAACAAGGAACAACAGTGACAAGCTCAACAAGCCACAATGTAACACAAACAAGGAACAACAGTGTCAAGCTCAACAAGCCACAATGTAACACAAACAGGGAACAACAGTGACAAGCTCAACAAGCCACAATGTAACACAAACAAGGAACAACAGTGACAAGCTCAACAAGCCACAATGTAACACAAACAAGGAACAACAGTGACAAGCTCAACAAGCCACAATGTAAGACTGAGAAGAGGAGATCCTGTTTCACCCACTGGCGGTATTAACCAATGGAACTGTCTACCCGCCGAAGCCGTAACTGCCAAACTGTATTGAATTTTGAAATATTCCTGGAAAAGGTCGTCAAGGCAAATGAGGGAACCTCGACAAGCCGCCAGGTTCCTGTTCTCGTAGAGGCCTCTAGGGTTAGTGGCCCTCGGTAAATAAGGCAGGTATAAGCGCTAATATGACATAGTCTCTCATTAATATTGGAGAACATCAGTTTTCTGTCGTTATTACAGAAAACTTTCTCCGTCTGAGAGAGAGGCTGACAATAGTATTTTGTGAACAATTTTATTACAAATTAATAATAATAATTCATTGCGTCGGGAAATAGGACGTCAAAGTGTATTCATACATGTTAGACTCATATTGATGTCTACCCAACCTTCCCCAAAGTCAAATTGGTGACCCCGCCCAGGATGCCGCCCCACAACACGCTCACTACTGAGTACCAACTCCACTCCAGTAGTACCAACTCCACTCCAGTAGTACCAACTCCACTCCTTCCCTACTCCAGTAGTACTTAATGTACTACCGGGATGAGGCTCCCCGTAGTACACTCGGATTCGTTCTCGACCCACATTCGAAAATTCCGGGTTCGAATCCCGGGACATAAGTGATTGGGCACATTTCCTTTTACCTAACAGTGACTAACTCAGGTCGAGATAGTCAGTAATGCCATCTGAGGGGAAGGGATGGGGAGCCTCGCTATAAGCCTAATGTGAATGAATACACTCTGGCTGCCTGTCCCCCGACACAGTTATTTATTTATTGCTAGGTGAACAGGTTATTAGGTTAAAATAAATGTGCCCAAACATTTCTGTCCCCCGGAGCCCAGAATTCTTGATTGGCGTCGAGAAGGAATCCGTCATATTAACGCTAATAGGTTAGTACATTGCTCAGTGTGGAGGGAGAGACAGTTGTACCGGGCGCCGGTGGGAGCATTTCCCTCCTCCAGGGGAGTGCTGAGGACGCTTGTCCTCGCCGCCCCCGGGGCAGCACGCCGCCCCCGGGGCAGTACGCCGCTGGTAGACCAAGCAACGCATCCTTCAAGCCAGACTTATCATCTTTCATCCGTTCTTCTTCAGGCCGTTTGCTTCCGTTGGCAGTACCTCGGGACCTTGTCTGTCTTCCGCTACCTTCCCCACCTACCGAGGGAACCCAGGATAGCTTCTACCTCCACCTCAGAGGAGTGGAGAATTTCTACTGGAATTAGCAGGTCCATTGTTCATCACAATGAAATGTGTGAAGTAAAACATGTGTATGGGGCAAGTAACAAAGTCAGTAGACTAACAGATGTTGTCACACCTCGTATAAGACTTGGCTACAAGTATCTCTGACAGTTCGGCTTGTATAGGGATCTAGATGAAGTAAAGTGTAAAGTGTGTGGACAAAGACAGGGACACACACTCGAACACTATATCTTGGATTGTAGTAAAATTGAGCCATTTAGAGATAAATCTAAGCTCACTCTGTATGATATGGCAACCTATCTTATTACCATGGATAAATTACCTGAAATCCTTGCACTGTATCCACATTTCGCTTCCAGTAGATAAACGACATATGAGATTCAGAAACAAGTAGTGTACTGTGAGGACTAATAATAAACAGAAGTTCCCCTATGACTCTGTAATGTCCCCATTGGTCAAACTATTATGTATTAGCGATAAGACCTACCATTAATGTATGATGACTTACTGTAAATATGTAGCTCTTGAAATAGCACTTACTCTGTAACTAGCTGACATTGTAACTATAAGGTGTAAATGATAGATGTAATTGTTAATGTAATAATCTAAGATGAGGTCTGATAAAGACCTTTTGTGCCCTCTGTAATGCTTTTGCGCTACCGCTCACATGATGAGTATGGGGTGCACAATAAACTAGCCGCCTTCGGCGGCAACAATCAATCAATCAATCCACCTCAGAGGAGTGCAGACTCAAGGTGAACCTTTGTTAAGTCTGTACACCTTACTGTATATTGATGTGGAGAGGCCGCCATGATGTGTATGGCCGCCTCAGCGATAGTTTAGTGTGATTGATAACCTTGAACATCATGGCTATTTGGGAGCGGTAGCGGAAAAGGTGTAGTCATTATGGGTTCAGGAATTGTCCCCTAATTGTTATTGGGTTCGTTCTCGACTATCAGTCAGAAACTCCGGGTTCGAGTCCCGTGCGTGAAGAAATGATAGGGTACGTTACCTTTCAACTAATGCATCTGTTTATATAGCAGTAAATAGGTATCCAGGAGTTAGGCAACTATTGTAGTGTTGTATCCTAGGGAGAGTCAGTAGTTCCACCTTGGGAGACCTCGATACTAGTATAACGAACAAATTGTATATATGCAGGCTGCCTGTCCCGACAAAAGGAATTGCAGCGAAGTAGTCAGTGTGGTCGACTCTGTCGTGTCAAGATTCCGCCGCATGGGTTGTGGCCTAGAACTTTCCATCAATAATCAAAAAATCACCTGACCTCAAAAAGTTATGTCTAGGGGGTTAAGTGAAAGTCAAGATAAAATCCACTAGTTTACTGGTGCGAACTTATCTATATGACACCGCTAAATATACTACATGATCATATACACAACTAGTAACAATTAATTTATCAATGCACAAGTGCAGCAGCTAGGTGTCCCTAGGCCACAATCACCTAACAACGGTGGAACACTAGTCAACTTAAGACTGGCTATTACGGTACACAGGCACAAGTCACGCATCAAGCTGCCACTAAGTACAGATAACCTGCTAACATTGGTACACAAGGAAGCTTAAGACTGACTGTAAAATTATGAACATAGAGGCTAGTGACATTACAACACCAGAGTGGAGTAAAGTCTCAGAATGTATATCAATATCAAAAAAACAAAGTCCTCTCTCCTGCCTTCAAAAGAACTAAGTCCCCATGGGACTACCAAATGGCAAAGTCTACACTCTTCGTAATTTAGGCACAATTACGTCCACAGTGACTGGAAAAGTGACAAAGTCAATTACTCTACCAAATTACAAGTCACTACATAAGTCCACAAACTGTTCATGTCCAACACAAGCACAATAATGAGAATGTTCCCAAACGGCTCAAATAACAACATAATTCACCTACCACAAAGTTATAACATAAAATCGTGTTAGTGAAATATATATATATATATATATATATATATATATATATATATATATATATATATATATATATATATATATATATATATATATATATATATATATATATATATATATAGCCACACAACCAAGCTTCCTGCTAAGAACTATTAGAGTCTGGATCACTATCTGCTACTCTGTCACAGCATTGAAGTTTCTTTCTTATTAACTAAATAAAAAACTATGGGATTACTATCTACTTCATGGATAGTGCATTGAAGTCTCCTAAGCTAATAATTTAGAGCAAACAGAGTGATGTAATCTCATCTCGGCTTTCACTTCAACAAACTGGTAAGGTAAGATAATTACGAGAGGAGGGAGGGGAGGGAATTAAGAGGGGAAAGCGCCAAGCCATTAGGACTATATAGCACTTGGAAGGGGGGTCAGGATAAGGATTTGGGATGGGACGAGGGGAAGGAATGGTGCCCAACAACTTGGACGGTCGGGGATTGAACGCCGACCTGCATGAACCGAGACCGTCGCTCTACCGTCCTGCCCAAGTGGTTGGACAATCACGAGGAGAAAGTGCTAAGTTATTACGATTAAACACCTCACTATAGTGAAGAACCTCACTATACTGTACAAATTCACAATAGTGATTGCATATTTCTGGACTGCCAAAAAGCCTTTGATACAGTGCCACAAAGGAGGCTATTCAATATAGTAAGTAAAATTGCTACAGTGAAGAAGTTCACTATAGTGAAGAACCTCATTATAATGAAGAAGCTCACCGTAGTGAAGAACCTTAATATAGTGCAGAACTTCACAGTAGTGAAGAACTTCACAGTAGTGAAGAACTTCACAGTAGTGAAGAACATCACAGTAGTGAAGAACCTCACAGTAGTGAAGAACATCACAGTAGTGAAGAACTTCACAGTAGTGAAGAACATCACACTGGTGAAGAACCTTAATATAGTGCAGAACTTCACAGTAGTGAAGAACCTCACAGTAGTGAAGAACTTCACAGTAGTGAAGAACATCACAGTAGTGAAGAACCTTACAGTAGTGAAGAACATCACAGTAGTGAAGAACATCACAGTAGTGAAGAACCTCACAGTAGTGAAGAACCTCACAGTAGTGAAGAACTTCACAGTAGTGAAGAACCTCACAGTAGTGAAGAACCTCACAGTAGTGAAGAACATCACAGTAGTGAAGAACTTCACAGTAGTGAAGAACACCACAGTAGTGAAGAACATCACAGTAGTGAAGAACTTCACAGTAGTGAAGAACACCACAGTAGTGAAGAACTTCACAGTAGTGAAGAACTTCACAGTAGTGAAGAACCTCACAGTAGTGAAGAACATCACAGTAGTGAAGAACTTCACAGTAGTGAAGAACATCACAGTAGTGAAGAACATCACAGTAGTGATGAACCTCACAGTAGTGAAGAACTTCACAGTAGTGAAGAACTTCACAGTAGTGAAGAACACCACAGTAGTGAAGAACATCACAGTAGTGAAGAACCTCACAGTAGTGAAGAACTTCACAGTAGTGAAGAACTTCACAGTAGTAAAGAACACCATAGTAGTGAAGAACTTCACAGTAGTGAAGAACTTCACAGTAGTGAAGAACCTCACAGTAGTGAAGAACATCACTATAGTAAGAAAGGTCACTTTCGTGAAGAAGTTCACCTCACGACAGTGAAGAAACTTACTCCAGTAAAGAACTTTTTCACTATAGTGAAAAAGTCACAATAATGAGGAACCTCACCATAGTTAGGAAACTCACTATTGTGATGAACCTCACTACAGTGAAGATCCTCTCCAGTGAAAACCTCACTATATTGAGGAAACTCTCTACTGTGATGAAATCTTTCACAACTTTGAAGAACATCACTATAGTGAGAAAATTCCTTATAGTGAATAAGTATAGCAAGAAATTCAATATGTGAAAAATCACCATAGTGAAAAAATATAGTGAACATCTGTACATTTGTGAGAAGCTCACAATAATGAAGAACCTCGCTAAAGCGAAGAACCTCATTGTAGTCAAAAAACTTTACTATAGTGAAGAATCTTTCTTCTTTTCTTTTCACCAGGTAAAAATCGCTGAAAATTTGTGATTGATGAGTCTTGCAGCAGTTGCCATTTCTTCCTGTCTGTATGTGAAGGTTAGAGTCCAGTCATCAGCATAGGCTTGAGCTTCAGGAATGAGATGAAGTAGATCGTTGACATAAACATTCCACAGCAGAGGGCCCAGCACACTACCCTGTGGAACGCTGCCACCAGTCGAGTGGCTTTAGCATGCTGCTCCACTGAGGACAACCCTTAGAGTCCGTTCTTTAAGGTAGTCTTTCATTAACTCTAAGATGGAGCCTGAGATGCCTAGTGCATGAAGCTTCACTACTAATCCAGAGTGCCAGACCCGACCAGCGGCTCCTGCTGTGTCTCGAGCAGCAACACAGCTGATCTTGGACTCATCCAGTGACTGATGCCACTTAGTGCAGAGATTCACCAAGAGATCAGCAGCAGATCGGCCTTTTCTAAAACCGTACTGTCGATCACATGTTAGCCGATGATGTTCAAAAAAATTAATTGCGGAGCGATTAATGATTCTAGGATCTTGCCAGTAATGGAGAGCAGTGACACTGGTCTGTAGTTACCAACTACTGAGCGGCTCTTCTTTTTGTGCACTGGAACAACGTCTGCCTTCTTCCATAAGGAGGGCCACATTCCTTGAGCTAGGCAGAGTTGGAAGAGGCACGTGAGAGGTGGAGCCAACAGGTCAGCGTGTAGTCTTGGACTGACCTTATCTGGCCCCACAGCTTTGCTTGTGTCTAGCGTTTAAGGAGATGGAGAACTTCAGCCTGTTGTATAACCACTTCAGTCATCCTAGACACAGTGGTTGCGGCAAGATGTGGAGGCTGACGTTCAGGATCAGGGACTTGCATCTTGGCAGCAAAGTGGTATGTCAGTAGATCAGCCTTCTCCTGATTGCTGGTTGCCACAGTACCATCTTCTCGGTTTAGAGGCGGGGTAGCGTCCTCCCTCCCTCCCTCCCTCCCTCCCCCCTCCCTCCTCCCTCCCTCCCTCCCTCCCTGTCTCTCTCTCTCTCGCTCCCTCCCTCCCTTCCATTTCTTCCTTCACAAACCCTTATTTTGATCCCTTCCAAGTGCTATATTGTCGTAATAGCTTGGCGCTTTCTCCTGACATTTCCCCTTACCTCCCTTCCCTCTCTCCCTCCCTTCCCTCTCCCATCAAGCAAAATATGTGCGAGCAACATTTTGCATCGACGAAGACTATTCAGAGTCTAGAAATGTGGCAGTTCTAAAAATTCTAAGTTTCTATATGGTATAACACAAATATATAATATAACTTATAGCTCAAGAAGTAAAATATATATAATAACATTGAGATTACAAACGAATATGTTTCGGAATTTATTTCTAACGTTGTGTCTGGCCGTTGTCTTTGTCGCTTGGTTATTCAGCGACATGAGGCTGAGGCAGCAGGAGAAGCATATGAACCTCTTGCTGGCTCAGGTCTATGATCTGAAACAGCTCCGCGAGGTAAGGCTCCGAGCCTTCAGGAGTTTGCACCCATAATCAAAAGGAACAGAATGTCTCCGCCTTCGTTATAAATACCGAAGGAGACCTCCTGGATCTCGTGGACCGCTTACCCATTATGGGGCAAATTTTGGAGAGTCTTAAGGCCAAAGAACGATGCAGTGACATCGAAGTAAACATTAACCTCGTGCGGAGTCATCCTGCATAATGCCCAGGTATCTGCATCGACCCGTAAAAAGCTGTTGCTGGTGGCAGCTGTTTGTCCTTGATTCTTTGGTAATCACTGAGGGCAAAAATATGAAAATCTTCGGCTCTTCAAGACCGAATGGTATTAATAGGCCAGAGCAATACTGAAGGAGGAGGACAACCTCAGGAGGTGAGCCAAGATCCTAGGGGATGGGGAACCATCCTAGGTGGTTGAGGAACCATCCTAGGTGGTTGAG